>CM055274.1:21973400-22181855 GCA_029237695.1 Conchocele bisecta | reverse complement strand
TGCGCAGAATTAGCCAAAATGACAGTACCACCATTTCTATCCGAGGAGCAAATTTTACAATATTTATATATAAGCAATTTATAAAAATACGGAATGCCGGTCCGATGACAAGAATTCATATTTACACCAGCACAAAAAAAAATCCCTAATCTGTGTAAAAATTACTTAATTTCTAAAAATAGAACTTTGCAGCAATTTTTATTACCTTTATTTGTTCATTGTCAACATCGACCGTTTTCTCCCGGAAATCTACGCCAATTGTTGCTTCCGTTTTGTCTGGGAATTTACCGCTACAGAACCTGTATGTTAGACACGTCTTCCCCACATTGGAGTCACCAATGACAATGATCTTGAATATTCTTCTTTGTGTTTGCTTCTCAATCACTGTGACAGAGGACTCAAACTCTGCCTGCATCTTTCCAAGTTCACGCTCTGTCATGACAGCCGTCGAATCACAGTGTACAACAAATATACAACTAAAGACACTGTATCGTGGGTGATCAACCCAATTCTAAGCTATTGAACTAGTATACGAAGGAATTTTATGTCAGACTTTTGACAGTTATGAACACATGCGGCCATGTTTGTTTTCGTCGCACCTGCTAAGAATGTTGGGAAATATAAAATGTTATTTCGCGCTAAATTCAGTTCGTCCCAGAGAGTGTGTTGCTCCGACGAGTTCTGTCCCTTCATCCGTATACCTACCTACCTACCTACATACCTACACTGCACTGTCTGTTTCACGAAAGCTGCCCAAATGTTACGGCTATATAAACAAATCAAAAACAATATTTGTTTTTGATATTAAATTAAAGGAAAATTTAAGATTGAGCTTTCTTTTTATTTCGTGAAGTTTGGTCAAATATTGATTTTATTGCAAAAAACAATTTAACATAGGAATGTTTTTTTAATTTCCGAAATACTGGACCGATTTTCAAAAGTTAACTTTTGTTTTCTTTTTTAGATCATTTCCAAGCTATATCTAGCCATGTTTCGGAGTCAATTTCCAAAAATTTTCGTTTTCCGATGTTCCACAGCTCCTCCCTCACATTTTCCCCCATGTTAAATTCCCATAGACAAATCAATTTTTCGTAATAAAATCAATATTTGACCAATTTTCACGAAATAAAAAAAAGGCTCATTCTTAAATTTTGATAAAATTTAATATTATAAAAAAATACTGTTTTTGCATTGTTTATATGGCCGTACAATTTGGGCAGGTTTCGTGAAACAGACAGTACCTACCTACCTACCTACCTACCTACCTACCTACATAACCACTACCTACCTACCTACCTACCTACCTACCTACCTACCTATATATACCTACCTACCTACCTACCTACCTACCTACATACCTACCTACCTACCTACCTATATATACCTACCTATCTACGTACCTACATACGTACGTACGTACGTACGTACGTACGTACGTACGTACGTACAATACATACATACATGCATGCATGCATGCATGCATGCATACATACATACATACATACATACATACATACATACATACATACATACATACATACATACATACATACATACATACATACATACATACATACATACATACATACATCACATACATACATACATACATACATACATACATACATACATACATACATACATACATACATACATACATACATCATACATACATACATACATACATACATACATACATACATACATACATACATACATACATACATACATACATACATACATACATACATAATACATACATACATACATACATACATACATACATACATACATACCTAATGGTTTTTCTTTCATCCGTCCGTCCGTCTGTCTGTCTATCCGACCATTTGCCGTCCGCCCTTCTGTCCGTCTGTTAACGTCCACATGTTCAGTCATCCGTCTAAAAATTACCCACTAATTAATTAATTGATGCTGCACACTCTTCTGATGGGATTTGGTACTTGCAAACGAATCTCAGTGGTTTGACACCACTGTTGTATAACCTATAACTACTTGTACATGACATGCAGCCAGTCTAGATGATCTGTACTGGTTCTGCATGAATTAAACAATAGGTTCACTTACTCCTGAGAAAGAAAAATCCAACCTCATCATGTCCCCCACTATTGTTTATATTTTTTCGCCACGGAAACTCTGTTTACATCACGTGACCAACATATTCAGTGTTTTCTTATATATGCTACAAATATGCTGAAAACTGGTGTTAACAGCACCCCAACATGTTCCTCAAGTGAAACTGGGTAGTAATGGATCAAGATTTGCAAGCAAGCTGTGTCTGTGACCTCAAAACGCCTGCACTATTATTTTTATACGGACTACTTATGCATACCCCCTGGGCGATATCGCGCCATTTGGTATAGTCTAACTAATAAACACACGTCTATATATAACCAATGTTCTGTTGAGGACTATAGTAAGAATCAGAAATATAGTAGATATACAGTATCCAGAGTATATATTCAGTCCATTTACATTTGTTTGTGATCTTATATGTGCGTTGAATAAATTAATATAGCACCATATAGTATTGAATTTGTTTGGACGGTGATGTGATGGCAAGATATATGTTGGTCAGTTAGGGCATCATGGGAACTCGTAATACACGTGCATGCACTAATGTAATAAATATGCAAATGAGCCCGCTACAGCAAACATGTTAGTGAATACAGCTTAAAATTATGATGGTTATGCAATACATATAATCTAACAATATGCTTTGATTTAATATGCTATTTATTAAACTAGTTAATTTATTTCATAAGAGACTTGTTTAATATATTTCATATTAAATTATCTCTCATGTATAAGGGCATATATTTAACCTACCAGTGGCCAGCTTTGCCAACATTCCATTCAAGTCAGTATCCATGTCGCCACGTTTACTTCTATGTATATTTCTTTAATGTTTAAGTTATTATTAGCCGATCTATTTATAGATCGGCTATATATTGGTTATCCATTGGTTTGTGAAAATGTTTGTAATCACCATTTTCTCCTATATTCTGTAATCTACAAACGCGAAATTTGTTGTATCACTTCCAAATTACATCAACTGGATAATTTTTCATTTGTGGCCATTATCTCTGTTGAAAACTGTAAATATAGCGAAATAACACAATTTGGCTATAAATAAACGTTTTCACTACAACAGTTCGGTAAACTAAAGTTAGGCGGTTTTCAATTTGGCTATAAATAAACGTTTTAACTACAACAGTTCGGTAAACTAAAGTTAGGCGGTTTGCCTTCTAGTCCAGGGGCAATTGTAGGTATATATATAAGATTCCGGCACCTCGTGTTAATTTATGGCACCCGGTGTTTTTATAAACTTGAATGTATAAGGTTTCCAAAAAATCCGGGTGCCATTTTTTAAACTAAGTTCAATGTCATTTCAAGGTCATTGAACTTTATGCTTGACGGAAGTCGAAAATTGCCAATATATGAGCCAATAGGTCATGGTCCTTAACATGGAAATTGGTGTAAGTTGTTAAAAAACATTTCTGATGGATATGTTAAAGAATTTACGTAAACTACACTAATATTCAGTGTATAATTATCATATTTTCAAGATGGCCGCCACAAATCGGGTATTTATGAGATTTCGGTTGACTTGCTACATATTTGTGTAATGCTAAGCGCCTTTACCTATATCCAAAGGTTAATTATTTCAACTGGAATAATATTGCTTACAATACCATAAGTATTGCTATTATCACATATTAATGATAGCTAAATATAACAGGGAGAATTTGGTTGGGGAGGAAATCAACACTTCTCTCACTTTTCACTGACATATATTGAACCCTGATTTGATCGGCTAATAACATCATGCTCTGCATGACGTTTCATTTTCATCTTATTGCATACAATGGGCTTTCACAATGTGATTACAGAGTGTAATACACATCATAATACACTAGTGTACTAAATATGCAAAAATAACATGCTGGGTGATGATCATTTCAGTATGAATTACTGCTTCTTAGTTTATGCAATAAATATAATCTAACATGTGTGTTGAGTTAATATGGTATTTATTATTAAACTCGTTGACTGATTTCATAAGAAACTGGGCTATAAATCGTCACTCATGCAAGGTCCTATATGTATTGTACATTTGTTTGTTGAGGGCATTTTTCTGTTCCGTGATGCGTTTGTTACAATCATTGTATATGCTAGCAAGTCTGTGATTAATGCTGTATGATTGTCTATTTACATGATATTAAAAATATATAGTCTAGGTTAACCGGGACCTGATACTTGCTTAGAATATCCTGTTTCAATTTTGGGTTATTCGTCATCAACGTTTACGACTCTTGTAATACGAGCTGCTGAAGTATAGCACATGTTGGTTATTGACGATAGCTTGTCAGTAAATAAAACATTTACTGAGACGAAGACAGAATGTTGAAATCGTTAACATGGGTGCAATATGGCCGCGGACGCCAATATCAAGATTGCTACAAATGCGTTTAGTTTAACAATGTTTTATTGTTCTACTTTGATAGTATACAGGTTTTTTCTCGATATACACGACACTAATAAGGGCAAAATGCCAGGAATACATGTTTTTACAACATAATCTATAGTTACAGCCCTTCCCAATTGCTTATTATGGAATATTAATTATATGTATGGGATAGAATTATTATTTTAGAACGTAAAAGGACATACTATCTGCATCCTGGTGTCATTAATAGCAGAAATGCTTTACTAAATTATCTCCCCTGTTTTTCACAGAATATGATATGAGAAAGTCAGATAAATTATTTCGAATGTGATAAATTAAAACGGATCGTTTGGCTGATGTAGGTCATCTACTGTTCATACAGCTAAAATCACATGTTGACTATATACAACATACACATATGAAGACAATGGCAAAAAGACCCATGATAATCCATGATCACAACTACCAGAAAAATCAAACATTACTATTATTTATTTATATAATGATGTTTAGGTCGGTTAACAGGGTCAAATCCCATATTTCATGTGTAGGGAAGAAGGAAAATCAGAAAAGAATATTTACAGACAAAATATACAGTCAGTGTACTTGGCTTCACACATTTTACATATATTTTGATAATTATCAGAAATAAATATACAAATAAAGTTCGCCTTTGTTTGTATTTTGACAGACTCAACACCGGAAATATGTGTGTCACATGTCAGACAGTTCACGAGAGCTGAAGGATGCGCCATTGTTGCTGTACTACTTGAATCAATTTGAAAACACATGGAAGTGTATATGGCTTCGCACACCCGAAAATCTTAAGATCTAACTTATATAATCTAACAAATATAATTGATGTTCACCATCAATCCATTATATTTTCAAATAATATAGACATATTGACTAAATAATCATGAAGATACCCACAGTGGTGATGTCTGACACCTAGTCATTTTGCTATTAAAACATTTCACCGTGTTTGAAAAACAACAACTATTGTGACCAGACACCCACACCATCGCACCGACAACACAAACCAACATTACATGTACTATCATACTATCTATGCCTGGGAGAGAATGAGCCGAAAAATCAACGGCTGAATCTAATCAGCAGTTGCTCCCTCAATACACGACATCAGAAGTCGCCATAATGACCGCGAGGTATCCTTCCACTAAACTGGTACGATATATCTGGTGACAGTTCAATTAAGTATTGTTTAATGGAACAGTAAGTCAAAACAATGACTTTAATGTAAATATATAATTAAAGAATTCAGGCTGTGTGCTTTATTCGTTAGTTTACATGTGCTAATGCAGTAACATTCAGTAATGAAACAGTGCAAATTCGACACTCATAATGTTAGTTTTAAATGTAGAAATAGTTGACATTCCATCTCTACGACTGCTATACTAGGTAGCTCCAAGGGAGCTAATCTAGTAAAAAATGCAAGCGTGGTTTGATTTCACCTATTGATCTGTGTCAAGGATCATGCCAGCATCACCGTCAATGACAACAAAAATGCCTACTAAGTAAACGGAACTCGGTGTAAATTGTGCAAAATAAACACTAAATGATGTACATAACATTCAAAAGTATAGACGTGCTCAAAGACCGCCAAGAAAAATACTAACATCACGGGGAGCCATTGAAGTAAAGCATCTAATACAATATATATATCTTGTTATGTATTCTTGGGACCCAGATGTGGCAAATCCTTCCAAAATAAATCAATTGCAGAGCATTTGGTAATCACAGAACAAATAGGAGCCGCCTAATACTGAATTGGCAAAATAGGGCGCTCCAGGGATACACTTCTAAATCAGAGCAGCAACTTATATACACACAATTACAAGACCACGTCAAATGGTCAATCATTATCAGCAAATATAACATATACAGTTTTAGTGACTTGTTCTTCTGCTGCTTATTATTGCTTCAGTCCGTGACACATACGCCTCCTAGCACCAGTTTAAGCGAAAACCAATGCAAACGGTTGCACAGTCAATACCACAACAGTCTGAATGACACAACTGTCAAACTAATAATATCACTTGGAGACAGGGATACGTTTGTAGTGGATTTCACATATATTAGCATGTGTATATATACATAGTCAAAGGCTTACTACCGACGTTGGATACAGTAAGAATACATCTTCTCCGATAACCAAACAGCAATTGGTATACACACAATTGGATGGGAACCGAACAGTGCGTCAGGTAATGTAATTGATTAAAAGCTGCAAGACCGAGGCATCACCATTGATATCTCTTGGACACCACTTATCAACGGAGAAGAACATTTAACTACTTATCCCGAAGTGAAAGTAGATGCAAGACAGTCGTGCATGATTAAATGACAGAGTCAGTGGAACATATCTGAAGGGGGCAGGCGGTTACACATGTTCAGACCAAAAGTTGATTACAAGCACATCACGGGAGACTGAAAAGGCGATATCTCAACTCCGGACAGGATATATACTCAGTATTAAACGAATATAGATCAAAATGTGGCATAGTGGAATCATAAGGAGTGCTCATGTGGACGAATATAATCCGAAGCACACTACTTACTATCAACGAGAACAAATAAGGGGAATATATTTTACAATATCAGCAGAACTCAACTTAGCAAAGACATTCTATTAGCTACCAGAGAGGAAGACAAAGCTGAAATATACAATGAAATGTGCTAACAGAACTAAAACTATTAATTCTTGAAAAAGCAGATTCAAACATAATGTGTTGTCGTGATTATCCCTATCATAGCCTGCACACAATTACAGTAACATTACCGTGATACTGTATAAGGAAGATATACTTAGAAGACATACCTGTAAGATTGTATGGCCTTTACGGCTGAAGAAAGAAGCAACAAGCATTAACTCCAAAGTCGCTGACAGCCATCTTCAAATATAGTACGAACTGATTCGGGGCCGAGTCGATTATTGATACCGAGATCATTTGAGAACGAATATTATGAAAGGTCCGAACGTGAAATAAGTTTCGCCATCTTGGAATATCCACCACGAGGTGACAGGGACACCACCTCCCATTTGGGGCTAAACTAGCCTTAATTACATCGATACAATGCCTACGAGTAATCCATTGCCTCCTAAAGAAAATGCCCTTTTCAAACGAGTTTTGGTAAGTTGGGTGAAGCAGATAACTCGCACTTGTGGAACTCTTGATCGAAACGTCAAAATTGCGCATGTTCACTGCCAAAAAAAAACGTGATTGTGATTGCTATGTAACCAATGTAGAAAAAATATTATTACTTATCGACATGTATTTCAATGGTCGTAATCGCTATGCTTGTAAATAAGTATATTTTATTTATGCAAATACACCATTGTACCTCGTTTATTTTCACCAAAATGTAACCAGTAACCGACGGGTACCAATATTCGACTATTGTAATGAATGTAGGTTTTACCAATTGTTGATGTTTAAATTGATGCACCCACCCATTGGCACCTCTTGAATGGAAATTATGTATTCTTATTGTTTGAATCGTCCGTTGTAAGTAACGGACTGTAGTGTTTGGTGTGGTGTTGAGACCTGATCGCCCGGTTAGCTGAGTTGGTAAGAGCGCCGTGCTAGTGTTACTGGGGTCGTGGGTTCAAACCCCACATCGGGCGACACTTTTTCCCCTTAGAAATACTTCAATGGTGTCAGAAGTAAACAGGTGTACTTTGGGTTGCAGGCTATACTCCTCATGAAGCTGTGAGGTTGATGCCTGGCTCCCAAATATAAGAAGGGGAGGAGTGTAGTGTTCGGTGTGGTGTTGAGACATGATCGCCCGGTTAGCTCAGTTGGTAAGAGCGCCGTGCTAGTGTTACGGGGGTCGTTGGTTCGAACCCCACATCGGGCGACACTTTTTCCCCTTAGAAATACTTCAATAGTGTAGTGTTCGGTGTGGTGTTGAGACATGATCGCCCGGTTAGCTCAGTTGGTAAGAGCGCCGTGCTAGTGTTACGTGGGTCGTGGGCTCGAACCCCACATCGGGCGACACTTTTTCTCCTTAGAAATACTTCAATGGTGTCACAAGTAAACAGGATTGTGCCTGGGTGTACTTTGGGTTGCAGGCTATACTCCTCATGAAGCTGTGAGGTTGATGCCTGGCTCCCAAATATAAGAAGGGGAGGAGTGTATTGGTCGGTGTGGTGTTGAGACATGATCGCCCAGTTAGCGCAGTTGGTAAGAGCGCCGTGCTAGTGGTACGGGGGTCGTGGGTTCAAACCTCACATCGGGCGACACTTTTTCCCCTTAGAAATACTTCAGGACCATCAAGTCTTATTCTTATTGTTTAATATATATATCAAGCCACACACATACAAGTGTACATACAATCATGGAGGTATAGACTCGGACTCATTGATAGAATGTTAAGGAATCCTCCTGGGCAATACTATGCTATGGAGTAATTGGATGTAAACAGAGCATCGAATTGGTCGAGAGGCGGGGCCAGTGCTGTAGGCTTAGTAATAGCAACTATAGTCTGTTTCAGAGTATTAAGGATACACCATTCCTCCCTTGTTTTAGAATAATTGTATTGTCATCACATTAATGTCACGGTATCCAGGATTATGGGTTATGAGTCTGTATATAAATGAAATACGTTAATACACTGTTATCTAAATGAAATGAAACTGGACCTGAATATCATCGTCAGTGTTTATTGTTAGAGTCGCATGTAAACTCGAATTGCTTGAGTGAGTTCCTTTTCGTTAGTGTCTAGTCTCATGGGTGAGAACATATTTCGTGAGTCAACGTTTGTTTTATCAAGCCATGTGGCTAGAATAATACTAAAATCTGTCGCAGGTTTTCCGTTATCACACACACTCTAGCGGTAAATGTAAACTAAGCTAAGATATAATGATACAAACTAGATACAGTGACATGTATCAAATTGTTTATTGCAATCTACCATGCCCTGTTTACCAAAATGGTAATTGAAACTTGATTATAAAGAAACTTTCTTGTGAAAGTTTACAACTAGAACTGAAACACATTGATTTGGGCGGTCATGGTATTTGCAAACCACAATTTTCTCCCAGAGTAATTAGCAAGCATTAGGCTTTATTATCAGCCTACGAAAACACCGCTTGCTTACATGTTTGCCTATACTATAAAGCACTAATTTACACGTTCCCTCAGTCGGTCGGATCTGCGCTGTCCGTCTGTCGGGCGTAGATCAGGCTCTGTTGGATCGCCACGATCTGCAATGCTGATTTTCTGACGGGTAGGTAACGCGATCGGCTTGAAGTGGGAGGCATCTCTGGTGATGGTTTTACCTCCGACGTTCACGGTTACCGTGGATCCCTTTTTCTCGATAACTGTGGCAGGTGCGGGATTGTAATTGGACGACAACTTATTTTGCTTTCTGTTTCACCAGAACTTTATCTCCACGGGAAATTGGGGATTCCCGGGCACCTCTCTTTTTGTCTGTGTACAGTTTTGCCTTTGATTTCGCAGACGCGTCGTTTTGCCGAATACTTTTGTCGTCTACCGGCGTAGTGTATTCTGGCAACCTTGTCTTCATTTTGCGTGAAAACAGGGCTTCCACATGGGATACTTTCGTTGTTTGGTGTGGTGTAGCTCGATAATTTCGAAGAAATTTGTTCATTTCCTGCTGGTAATTGTGACCTATCTTTGCAGCTTTGATGCATTTTTGCAATGGTTGCATGAACTTTTCGGCATGTCCATTGGCAATCGGATGTAGAGGCATTATTCTCCTGTGTCGAAATCCAAGATAATCCGCAAATTGGCTGAATTGGTGCGAATTAAACGGAGGTCCGTTATCACTCTTTACAACAGATTGAATTCCCATTAAACTGAAAACATTGTCCAGACGGGGAATAACGGCGTTCGCGGATGTCGATGTTAAAATCTCCAACACAGGGAATCGGCTGTAATCGTCTATGATTACCAATATGTACTCTCCAGATGGTATTGGGCCGAAAAAGTCCACGGAGACCTCGTCCCAGGGTCTTGTCGGTAGATCACTCATTTTAACCGGCTGTGACGTAGTTGTTGGCGTTACAGCAAGGCACGGAATGCACGCTTTGCACGTTTTGTCCACCAGATCGTCTATGCCTGGAAACCATACCTTTTCCCGTAACAATGCCTTTGTTTTCACAATTCCTTGGTGTCCTTCATGTGCAAGGTCAATTACCTTTTGGTGTAATGTTTCCGGAATTGCAAGTTTGGTTTCCCGCAACAGAATGTATTTTCCATCAATTTCAACGACTGTTAATTCGTCTTTCAGTCTGGCATATGCATTGTACGCCGTGTTTGTGTTGCATTTTGATTTTGTCCAATCTTTGGACTTCACAGATTTAATCACTTTCATCATTGTTTCATCATTTTGAGTTGCATCCGAAATGTCACTAATTGACATAGATTTGGGAACCGCGTGTTGCGCTATGTAACGCACATAGTCGTCTGCAATTGAAGGTTCATAAATCGTACTTGCTCGTGGATGCCTTGACAGGTAATCGGCAATGTTTTCCTTGCCGGCGCGGTATTTCACTGTGAAATCGTACGTTGCTAGTCGTGGGTGGCAGGTGGGAGCATGCGATGGGTAATTTAACGATCGGGGTTCATCCTTACCGAATCCCGACTGGAGACCTGGTTTGGCCCTCACATACGTCTTTGGCATTTTGTATGTGACAGTTGAATCTGGTTATACCCCTTATAAGAGTAATCCTACCGGTATTACTTTTAAATAGGGGAAGGGGCCAAGTGACTTTGGTGCGGTATGGACCTGGCACCAGGTCAGGTTATTCTAATTTCAGGGCTGAATATGTTGTATCTCGATGTAAATATTCCGTTCTGATTTTGGGATTTTCCCCCCAATGCAGCAGGTTAAAACGGGATCGAACCTGTTTGCCCGGCCTTACATGACCTTAGCTGTTGATAGGCCGTTAAACACCAATAAACAAAGAAACGTTGCTAGTCGGAGCCTCCATCGTTCCAGTCTAAGGGGCTGTTTGTTTCTCGGGCTGTTAAATATGGCCACTAGCGGTTTGTGATCCGTGATCAAACTGAATGTATGTCCGTATAAATACAAATGGAAATGTTCAATTCCCCAGACAATACTCAGAGCTTCGCGCTGCGTTTGTGAGTATCGTTGTTCAGTTGGGCTGAGCGATTTGCTTGCATATGCGATAACCCGATTTTCTTGGCACATAACAGCTGCTAATCCGACTGGGCTCGCATCAACCCAGAGTTCAGTTTCCTTCGCTGGATCGAAATAGGCGATTACAGTGTCACTGCTCAGCGCGTTTCTAAGACATTGTAGCGCGTTTTCTTGTGACTCGGTCCATTGCCAAGGTTCATTTTCTCGCGTCAGACGTCGTAGTGGTTCGGTAATTGTCGAGTAGTTTGGAATAAACCGGGCGACGTAATTTGTCATTCCTAACAAACTTCGTACCTCTGAAGGTGTACTTGGCGTGGTCGCATTTTTGATTGCTTCAACTTTTTGTGGATCGGCAGATAGTCCGGACGCCGAGAACACGTATCCGAAAAATGCGAGCCTCGGCTGGTTAAACTTGCATTTTTATTTGTTCAGTGTCAAATTGTTCTCGCGGAGTCGTTTGAACAAGCCTTCAAGATTTTGATCGTGCTCTGACTGTGTTTTCCCATATACGATTATGTCATCGCTGATGTTACAGACACCATGTAGTCCCTCTAGGACTTGACGTATTTCATTTTGAAATACTTCTGGTGCGCTGGAAACTCCAAAATTTAGTCGTTTGTATCGCCAGAGACCCACGTGTGTTGAAAACGTTGTCATACTTCTCGATTCAGGAGATAACGATATTTGATGAAAGCCGTTTTTCAGGTCACATGACGAAAATACTGTTGCACCATTTAATTGCAAAATGAGATCATCTATGGTGGGCGTAATGTGTCGCTCTCGCTGAATTGCTTGATTTTCTTTTCTCATGTCAACACAAATGCGTATTTCATCCGGATTCTTCGGTTTTGCTGCTACAACAATCGGGGAAACCCAGGGAGTTGGGCCGTCTGCAACTTTCTCAATAATGTCCGAACTTTCTAAACGTTCAAGCTCTTTCTCTACTTGTTTTCGAACATGGAACGGTATACGTCTGTGTGGTATCGCGACTGGTGTTACATTTGGATCAATGTGAAATTTGACGGATTTGTCTTTCAGGTTTCCTAACCCAGAGAACAAGTCTCCATATTCGCCAAGTAACTGATCAATCTTTGATGTGCCTACGGAATTGATGGCTGGTACGATATTCAAATCAACGGCAGTGTTATAGCTCAATAGTGATCCACAATTACCAGATATAACGTAAAAGTTACCTGTTGTAATTTTCTTGTCCGTTTCAATGGTAGCCTGAAATTTTCCTTTCATTGGTAGTTGTTCTTTCTGACCATATGCAAAGGCTTTCGTGTCGGGTTTCAACAATTTCGGTCTGTTTTTCATTTTCAGATACACACTTTCATCCAGAATATTAATAGAACTTCCGGTGTCCACAAGAACGTTCGTTTCGTGATCATTTATTTTCACTGTCGTTTTCTGCAATGATCGTTTTGTGTTTACACTGTGTGTCCGAACTCCAAATGAATAGTCTCCCTCATTTTCACTTTCAGAATTACCGTTTGCATCTTCTGTGTTCTCAATGTTTGTTACTTTCCGCTCTCTACGCTTTCTTTTCAAACATTGAGCTACAAAGTGGTTTGGTTTCTTACAATAATTACACGTTTTACCGTATGCCGGACAGCCATTCTGGTGTGGATAAATTCCGCCACAATTTCGACACACTGAATTCTGCTTGGCTGGTTTCGATTTTGCAGTGTTGAAACTCGGACACGGCGTTGGTCGTCGTTCTCGTTGTCTCAGGTATGCTGGTCTGGTCGGCTTCTTCCTGACTGCGTTGATTTTCCCATGTTGGTCCAGATCGTTCCCCATTTTGTCAACTTGTCTGTTCGCAATTTCCATAGTTCGGGCCGCTAATAATAACTCGGGGTAAGTCCATACTGTCCTTCAGCGCTTTTCGTCGTAATTGTGTTGATATACAGCCTTGTATAATTTGACTCTTAATTTCGCCATCTTTATTTACGAAGTCACAGTTAGTCGCCTTCTGACGGAGTCTCGTCGCATACTGGTCGACTGTTTCGGATTCAAATTGTCGCAGTTGTCTAAATTCGAAGATTTCGAACTCGGTGTTCACTTGTGGCTTGAAATAACATTCAAGAGCTTGTTTCGTCAGTTCATAATCGGATTCACCACCGGTGTTGGCCAAGGTGTCGTGAATGTCAAATACTTCATCTCCAGCATAATGGAGCAACAGTGCTTTTCGTCTCTTCTTGGACTCGATGGACATGCCAACAAACATGTTCTCCAACTTCTGAACGTATTTAGTCCAGCGAATTCCAACTGAATGTTCATCAGAATGGATGTCGAACTTCGGAAATGACGGTATTGATGTCGCCATTATGTGCGGTAACGAATTCCTGATGGTTGTGCACGAAATAACGAGTGTACTACACGGTTATTTGTCAACAGGAAATGTGTATAACTTCATCCTAATCCAATATGGAATTGTCTCATAGTTCACGTTAATCCAAGATGTTGACCATTTTGATCCTCGTCGCCAAATGTTGTGTTGTTTATAGCTAATAACACAAAGCAAATAGGAAGTCTTATTCTTATTGTTTAATATATATATCAAGCCACACACATACAAGTGTACATACAATCATGGTGGTATAGACTCGGACTCATTGATAGAATGTTAAGGAATCCTCCTGGGCAATACTATGCTATGGAGTAATTGGATGTAAACAGAGCATCGCATTGGTCGAGAGGCGGGGCCAGTGCTGTAGGCTTAGTAATAGCAACTATAGTCTGTTTCAGAGTATTAAGGATACACCAGGCGGTATCCCAATCGGTAGTTGCGGGCATATATCTCTGCAAAACCTCCTGTATCATCAGTAGCAAAGTTTCGGTGGCATTCTGGAAGTCAGACAGCTAGGATTCTTGAGCCATGTGCATATGAGAGTCACTGATAATGACAGAAAATTGCCGGCAACTAATTATGGATCGCTTGGGAAAGTTTAAATGCAAATTCATAGTCGTTTAGTAAATTAAAAATAGTGTTGTTGTGTTTAAGTATTTACGTTATTTTAACAACAGTATTTCTGTTGTGAATATGATGTTTCGTACTGTGAAATATGTATAATTACCCCGTAATCAGATATTGTATTTCATGGATCAAGGATGGATTGTGGCTAGAGGTTGAAGGACTGGTCTTCAATACCGAAGGTAGTGAGTTGCTGGAAGTAACTCTGCAAAACTCCAGTGCCGTTAGTAGCATAGTTAATGTTCAATTTCTTAGCATTTCTCTGCAGAGTCGTGAATCAGTGGCGAATCATCACTACGTCTGTTAACCCTTAGACCGCTATCTTATTTTTTTGTTGACTGCTGTTTATTGTCTATTTTCCATTTTTATCATCGGAAACATGGTTTGACAGCACTGTAGAATAATTTACAACATGGTTTGACAGCACAGCAGACGACAATTGTTGTGAGTAGCGGTCTAAGGGTTAATTATGAGACATTTTCTATATTCTAACGTTTATTTCACATGTTTTGAGTTGAAAAATATAAAAAATATGTCATCTGCAGGAAAAGGCTATGGATGAAATCATTTTTATGCTACAAATAGTATGGGTGTCTCTACATGTAGGCATGAACAGAATACTTAAATAGTATTGCCATCCCACTGATCAATCAGATGAGACTTCGAAACCGAGGTCCTGTCTCAACATTATCTTAGCTGCTGTGTGGACGTTAATTTCTACTTAAACCCATTCACTTTTGACTTTTCTTACGTGGATTTGTCTGTATAGTATCTTTTGTTGTTTCAGAAATGCTACGAACAGAAACAGTACCGAAATGGGTTGAAGTTCTCTAAGCAGATACTGTCGAATCCAAAGTATTCAGAACATGGAGGTAACTAACGTGCACTGTTTCAGGGCTCCAGATAAGGAATTAGTAATTGAGTATTGTCACTCCATTATTTCTGAAGCAATTGGGTATTTCAAAATTTTAATTGGGTAAAATAGAATCACACTACTGTTTACACATCAGCAGACCGCAATTATTGAATAGTTTGCTGCTAAATGAAAACGTGTCATGGTATTTCATCTCCTTGGAGACAATTCTAATGAAATACCAAGATGTGTTTTCATGGAAAAATATGCTATATATATTTGTGGTCTGTGTTTATTGTTTTCTCAGGGATCAGTTTACAGGGCGAAGTGGGCGAAATTCTCTCCCTAAATTGTCTGTCGCTATATAAAACAGAAATTTTGGAAAAAATGGTCTAATTTCTCAATTTTTTAGTGAAAACTTCTCCCTATTTTGAAGGGCTAGTTTGAACCCTGGTTTTCTGCAGCATGATAAAGATACCACAAAATTTTCATTGCTTTTTGATACTCACTACTTCAGATTTCAATTGGGTTGTTGGCAATTTTAATTGGGTATTTAAGACAAACACCTTAACTGGAGCTCTGCTGTTTGTAGTGTGGGCTGCGATCTCACACCAAAACTGCCTTATTTTCTTTGCCCAGTGTAGACCTGGACCAGCCTATGCATCCAGTCTGATCAGGGTCTACACTGCAATTCAGTCAACCTTTTACATTTTTAACCTCTGCTGAAAAATGTGCAGTTCCTTGCTGCATGAGTGCTGATTGAGTGTGGTCTATAATTCTCTGGAACAAAATAAGCTTGTTTGTCTGACAGCTTGGGGCCCTATTCTATTCCACATAATTTGTGGCAAATTTGTTTTACTGGAGCAAGCTTTGGGGTTGTTCATCAAGTATTCGGGCAGTAAATGTCTGATGTCTGTGATTATGGCATTGGGTGTCCTTCAGTTCTGGTCGGAGCACAGTTCCTATGTACTCTCGAGCAAAACACTACACTATACGACTTTGCAGGGCTCCAGATAAGAAATTAGTATTTGAGTATTTTCACTCTCATCATACCTGACACTACTGTTTACACATCAACAGACAGCAATTATTGAATAGTTTGCTTCAAAATGAAAACATGTCTTGGCATTTCATTAGAATTGTCTCATTGGAGACAATTCTAATGAAATACCAAGATGTGTTTTCATGGAAAATAAGAAAAATATGCTATATTTGTGGTCTGGTTATTGTTTTCTGTAGCATGATAAAGGTATCACAAATTTGTTATTGCTTTTTGATACTCGTTACTTCTGATTTCAATTGGGTTTTTGGCAATTTTAATTGGGTATGTACGCAAATACGCAGCTTATCTGTAGCGCTGAGTGTGCTTGTTCGGTTCATGAAAAGTTTAGTTATGGTCTAAACGGCAATCGTGAAATGTTTCAGAGACGCTGGCGATGAAGGGATTGACCCTGAACTGTCTGGGAAGGAAGGAAGAAGCATACGACTATGTTCGCCGCGGGTTACGCAATGACCTCAGAAGTCATGTCTGTATCCTTTATTATGACACAGTTTAGCATTTGTTACCAGTCAACTGTCCTTGCCTCTGTTTTTGTGGACAGTGTTGATTCTGTGGGGTAGATGCGTAACATGTCTTGCCTAGCACTGTTTTTATGCTCCCCGAAAAAATATAGATACCTCTTTGTTTGGTGTTACTATATCTCTGTGACTGCTTGGGATATCCACTTGAAAATTCATACACAATGATCACCATCCATATTTTCATTGATGTCGAGCCCGCTTGCGGAAAGCGAGACATAGTGATCACAATGACGTCCAGGTGTCCGTCCGAAATCTGCGTTAATGTTTTTAAATACCTTATATCTCTGCAGTCCTAAGTCACATTGACTTGAAACTTCATTTGCTTATTAGTCATGATCCATATATTCATGCTGTATCCCACTCATGCGGCCCCTGTGCCCAAGGTCAAATGACTTAGAAGTTTGCGTTCCGAAATCTGCGTTAAAGTTTTTAAATACCTTATATCTCTGTAGTCCTAAGTCACATTGACTTGAAACTTCATATGCTTATTAGTCATCATCCATATATTCATTCTGTGTCCCACTCATGCGGCCCCTGTGCCCCTATGTCAGGTCAAGACTTTCTGTCAAAATTTGCGTTAAAGTTTTCACATACCTAATATCTGTAACCGTAAGTCAGATTTGCTTGAAACTTTGTATGCTTATTGGGCATCAAACTTCAAATAAATACACTGTGAGACCATCAAATGCCTCGGCGGGCTCAACATGCGGGCCGCGGCCATCCTCGTATACCCTACTCGTGCTGTCCAGGAGCCAAAGGTCAAGGTCAAATGACTAAACATTTTGTTAAAGTTTTACGTTAAAAGTTTTTCAAATTGCTATATCTCTGTGACTGCTTGGGATATCAACTTGAAACTTCATATACACACTGATCACCAGTCAAAGAATTTAGTATCTTGAAATCACAAGCCAGTCGGGCCAGTGACTTTTCAATTTTCGCTGGCCCGAACCAATTTGCACTGGTCCAAACTTTTAAAATGTAATATAACCAAAATAGAAATAGCACAGTATTTTCCCGTCTTTTTGACTGAAATGGAACATCCCTATGTTGTCCCGTTTTTACTGAAAGATAATCTATCCTGCGTTCACACCCCTTGCTGGTAAAAGTGCACGTCGGATGTTTTTCTTCAGTTGAGTTAGTCTGAGAAGTAAAACAAGATTGGTGGCTAAGAGAATATAAACTGTCCCTACTGGGAATACAAATATTCATACTATCAGCAAACAGACGGTTAATTGTATGTAAATATAAACTAGTAAATAAAAATGCTAATTAAGTGGGTCACCAGGGGTGGTGGGTAGGCAATGTTACAAAGAATTAAGAGATTTTCTGGAATGGGCTCTTATATCTACAGTGATAGCAATCAAAATGCAACATGAATAAACAAAAACTCTCATGCAGCTGTTTCAAGAGCTGACTTCCTAGAGGACCTTGTGTCTTTACAGGTTGACATTGGCTAGTTGTTGTTGTTGAATACGCTGACTTTACCGGTATTATATGACTGAGTTATAAACCGTGCTATTGCAAAATATGTTCCGAGATACTCTATACAAAGTATATATTAGTCGGGCAAGACGAACACGAGATGGGCTCTAAGCCACTTAAATCATGTTCGTCCTTTGAACAAATGTTTTTTAAATGGTGCAATGTGAACAAATTCTACAAAAAGTAATGTTGTTTTCGAAATATAGTCGGGCTTGTTATATTGGCGATTTTTATTGGCCCAGTTTTCATCCAAGGAATTTTTAAAAGTAGGGCCTGTGTGCCCACCTCGTACAAAAAGTTGGGGACATTTGATTACAATAAAAAAACCTGGGCCCGGTTGCTCTAAACCTATGTTAGCTTAACAGACTTTTAAATCCTTAGCAATGCTAAGGATTTAAGTCATAAGCTAACAGAAGCTTTGAGCAACCGGGCCCTGATCAATCAAACTAACCATGACAGTTTCACAAAAGTCGGTGCTAAGCCATTCCCAGATCAGCTAACATGAGTGATGGTGATGACACAGGTATGGGTTTTAATGTAATTATTTTGTCCAACTACTGGTTCTGTTGACTACTGGTTATTCAACAATGCACTTTAATTTATTGTTAGACGATTTAATGTTCAAGAAACTGCTTTCTTATTACTTCTGGAAGAGTAAGAAACTTGTAGCTACACAAATTCCTCATGAAATTGTCTAGGATACAACTAATAGTGACAGCATCACCGAAAAAAAGTTATTGATGCTTATATATCTCTTATCCAAGGCATCAGATCAATGAATAATGAATAATGTTTTATTATATGGCAACATTTAATTTCCATAGTTTTTGCCTCTCAACCCAACAATGTAGGAACTTTGAGTGACTTTCAGAATGTTGCATATCTGCTGAACTCATTTTCACTGTGCGCATACCAGGGCACACGATGTCGATGTTTGTATAATCACGTGCTCAGCAGCATGCCTCAGCCAATACAAACGCTTGTTACATCAAATTCTGAACAAAAAACAGCCAATCAAAGCGGAACATATTTGATTCACTGTGTGCATGGTGTGTGATCAGACAAATTAGTGCAATGAGAATTCACATGTTTTCAAGATACTTTGTGTGTCTTGGAGCAATTTAATGCGACATGGGCACGGCCTAGAATGAACATTGCTGGCTAGAAGGTGCTATTTGTACACAAGCCAGTCGGGCTTGTATTTTGCAGATTTTTACTGGTCCGGCAGAGTTTTCACTGGCCCCGGGCCACCAGACCAGTGCTAATTACGAAGACTGGATCACCATCCATATTTTCATTGTATACTCTACCCATACTTCCCAGGAGACCAAGGTCAACTTGAAACTTCATCTACACATTGATCACCATCCATATCTTCATTGTATACCCTATCCATGCTTCACAGGAGCCCAAGATCAAATGAGTTAGACTTTTTTTAAAGCTTATGTTAAAGTTTTTCAAATTGCCATATCTCTGTGCTGTGTCTTTGACTGTGATAATGTAATAAATTCAGTATAATCGCTTGCGATATCAACTTCAAACATCATATACACATTTATCACCATGTGAGTAATAAGCATACTACACCAATACCCAGGGTCAAGGGGAGCATTTGTCTTATTTACCGACCATTTAGTTATAGTACTAGAATTGTTACTAAATTGTCCATTTTATGGTTTCTGTATACCAGTAGTTCTGGAATATATCGTAGAGTAGATGCCCATTATTTGGGGTAAGGACCAGGGGCCCGTTTCACTAAACTTCGTACGACTAAAATGTTCGTAAGTGCAAAATTATGATAGTCTGTAAATTTCACATTAACAATGTTTTCTTGTAAATAATTGTTGGATTTACATTTATTGAGCATAGGCTGCATAAGTGTAAATGTAAATGTAAATCCATCAATTGAACTTTCCAGACGATTCCAAATTTGCACTTACGAACATTTTAGTCGTAACAAGTTTAGTGAAATGGCCCCCAGAGCTCCAGGTAAGGTGTGAATTGGCGTATTTTACGCACTTTATTTTTGCAGAATACGCATTGGTTATCAAAAGTGGGTGTACAAAATACGAACACAAATGTGAAAATACGCATTGATTTCCAAATTGAGTTGTGAAAAAGTTGAAAATTTACTTAGTTGAGCTGCAAAAAGCAAACAGTGTTTGCTTTTTGTCGCTCAAATAAGCGAATTTTTTAATTTCTTTTAATTTTTATCATTTGTTCCTGTTTAATATGGAAGAAAATCAATAATACATTTGTAAAAGTAAAATATGCATTGAATTTGAAATATGGGGGTATAATACTCTTTAGATACAAAACCTATCTGTAGCCCTGAAGGACCAAGTTAATTCTCTTTAATAATGAGATTGGGTCTACACATGTATGTCAATTGGTCTTAGACAGTGGAAATATGCTTGTCTTTTTAATGAACATCATCTGGTACACTGTTACTCTAGTTTGACGCATCTGCAAACAAAAACCCTCGTACAATTGTGTGGGTTACTGGGGTATTCAAGTGATTTACAATTGCTGCAAATATCTTGAGTCAATTGGTGATCTGCGGGCAATAGAGAATGTGAGAAGGGTAGAGTTAACGATGGGCTGCATTCTTACCGGATTCCCGATATCCATGGTTTGGTTTTGCTACTTGAGAGTTGAATCAGATTATGGCCATTATAAAAGTAGTATGGTTGAAGATTAGAACTAATAATTTATCCCGTCAACACAGTGCGTATGTGCCGTGAAACACGGTGCCGTGAAACATTTTTGATATCCAGTCAATACAATTTTTGCATTTAACAGCCATTTGTAGGTGTTGACGGGATAAATAGAATAGTAGGTTAGTGCCGTGAATGGGAAAAAATATCTGGCGCGGCACGGAAACGGGATGTGCTCGGCAGAGCCTCTCGCCCATCCCGTTTCCTGAGCCTTGCCAGATATTTTTTTCCATTCACGGCACTAACCTACTATTCTCTATCTATTTTCCTTATTTCTGAACCGAAGTATATGTTGTGACCACTCATTTGAACCGTCTCGGCGAGACGGTTCAAATGAGTGGTCACAACATATACTTCTGATGAGAAATAAAGAAATTCCTGAGCGTTGCCGGATATTTTTTCCCATTCACGGCACTAACCTACTATTCTCTATATAAGTTTTTGGGAGTGGGGCTCAGTGACACTGGCGTGGTGAGAACCTGACACCAATATTTTTGTACGACTAAAATATTCGTAAGTGCACATTTAGGATCGTCTGGAAATTTCAATTGATGGATTTACATTTATTGTGCATATGCTGCATTTACAAGAAAACATTGCTAATGTGAAATTTACAGACTTATCACAATTTTGCACTTGCGAACATTTTAGTCCTACAAAGTTTAGTGAAACGGGCGCCAGGTCTTTCAAGGCTGAATAGCCCCGTGCAGGCACCGGGGCGGGATCAACTGATCCTGAGAATAGTGCTGCAGTAGCCATTGCTTGTCGTAAAAGGCGACTAAACTGGCTTAACGATTGGGTTCATACTTTCCGGAACCCACTATACCGGATTTGGCCCTCATGTACATTTTTGGCTTTCTTGTATGTGAGAGTTGAGTCGGGCTATGCCCCATATATAAAAGTAAGATTAGCGCTAATCCTATTACTTTTAGGGGATGGGATAAATGATGCTGGTGTGGCGAGGGCCTGGCACCAGATCAGGTTCTAATTTCAGGACTGAATATATATTTTGATTGTAAATATTGAGTTCTGAAGTTGGGATTTACCCCCCTTGGACAGGTGGATACGGGACACGACCCAGTTGACCTGTCTGCGTGTAGACTCCCTGAGGCTTGTACCTCTATGTCAAGAAAAGCGGACGTTAAACCCTATTCACTCACTCACTCAAGGCTGAATATATATTTTTTGGTTATATTCAGTTCTGATTTTGGGATCATCCCATCACAACAAATGTGGGATTCTACCCCGTTAAGCCGGCCCCGTTTGACGCCATTAACCCGGCATAAAATCACCGTAGCTGTTGATACCATTAAATTAAAAAAAATCAACTGGCGACCAAAATAATAACAAAACATTATGAGACATGAAATCACTATCCATTGCCGCTGTATCTGCCTTAACTGAGACCAGGCTGGCACGTGTACGGCTTGTTACAGCGGTCGGACAGGAAATACGACGAGGCGATTAAATGTTACAGGAATGCTCTCAAGTGGGACAAGGTAACGTACAACTGGATATGTGTGCCGTGTTCATCTTCTCACACTTTTAGGGCCGTTATTCCCTTTCCCAATCCCAGAAAGTTTGTTCGTTTCCAACATACTGAACACCGGTGTGCTAACTCCTTTACACAGTGGAACCTCTCTAAACCTCTCAGGGTGTCTGATTTGGAGAGATTCCATCGGAAGTAAGCATTCCAATCCATGAACAATGTTTGTAATTTTCAGTCATGAACTGGTGCGACAATGAACTAAAATTACAGTGAACCCCATAGAATTTAACACAATTTGAGTTGGACCAAGTTTAAATAACGCTCGATTCCGTCTGATGCAAATTTCTCTGCAGCAAGTAATATTGCTAAATTTGGTATTGGCGGACTCGGCGTGAACGGCTGCAACATGGTCATCATTAACTCTTTGCATGCTAGCGGCGAAAATATCCGCAAAACAAATTAGGACTATATGTTTTATTTCTCTGTGTAAATATGTCTTGGAATTTCATTAGAATTGAGTCCTGAGGACTCAATTCTGAAATTCCAAGACATATTCATGATATTTACAAGGAGAAATAAAAGAAAATATGATGAATTTTTGTCCGCTAGTTTTGAACTATTTATAACCCACAAGTTTCCCAGCATGCAAAGAGTTAAAAGGAAGAAACCACAGTTGTATTGATGAAAAATAAGATTTACCTAAAACCACATGGGCGCACCATTACCGCAGTGTAAACAATAGACCATGTGATCTCATACCCTGCTTTTTCATGCTGAGGCCATGCCATTATGTTTGCTGCGGAAAATCCTAAATTGTTTCCTTCCATGTATATGTCGCTACCACCATGAAAATGAAAAACAGCAGACGGCAATTTCCGTCAACAGCGTATGAAGGGTTAAGCACAGACCTATTCGACATTTGCCCCAACAGTGTGTTTCCTAATGAGCCGGCTTGTAACGAGCCGTCTCATCAGTAGTGGTGCAACGATATACCGGTATATTGCGATATGTCATCCTGACGATACGTATCGCAGTACGGTTTTCGCGTATCGCGATATTTACACCATATTCTCGGTCGCCATCTTGTGTTAAAATAATTGTGTAAAATTATTAAAAACATAATTTTTAATATGACAGAAGTCAATATTTGTAATAAACACGCCACAATTAGATGACTAATACATGTAGCGAGTAATCTCGGACGTCCAACACATCTCGAAGTTTTACAGCAAATTCTGTGTGTAAAGTTTGTAAACCGTACTGTTACCTGGGTTCATTTCCCACCCAGTGACCTAAATCTCGCTAATTGCAGGTCTGTCGAACTGTTTACAATACCATTTGTTTTACGACACCCGATTGTTTGACCAAATTTTCATCACATCATTATGTGAATC
Organism: Conchocele bisecta; assembly: GCA_029237695.1. Lineage (NCBI taxonomy): Eukaryota > Metazoa > Mollusca > Bivalvia > Lucinida > Thyasiridae > Conchocele > Conchocele bisecta. The sequence continues at coordinate 22,157,742 of CM055274.1, read as the reverse complement.
ACTAAAATCATGCCTACCCTCTGTGACAATAAGTCACGGGTCGATAGTTTCAATAATCCCCTAGCCAAACATTGCTTCTGGCTACTATAATTGTCAGTTCAAAACACGTGTTATTCTCGTGGCGAAGTTATTTATACAGTACAGCCAATCGCTGGTAAGTAAAGGCAGCCCTTAGCATGCTTAGTGGCATGGTTGACAGGTTACTGTTGCGAAAGACGTCGGCAATATGTCTATCAGCGATTGATCATGAACGAGGTAGAGTTAACTCCCTCCGAATACGCTCAACCAGAAAAACAAACACATGCAAACACGTGTTTTAACGGGCGCCGGATGCGAGTCGTTTCTGGGTCGGGCTAGTAAAAATGTTAAGCTGGGTCGTCCGGTGGCGAACAAATTTCGTAGTTGTCTACACACATTTTTGTCAGCTTATGACGCTTTGTGGGATGGCATTTCCGAAATAAAAATAGCATCCAATCGTTAGCTACGATTGTGGGTATGCCCACTGAAAGCGCCCCTGACGAACCGAGTCGTGGCCTACACAGCGGATGCTTCCGCCCATGATTGCAACTTTCTTTTTCGCCGAAAAGTGTGAAAGAATTAAATACAAAATCGATATATTCTAATGCAATCCTTTTATGCCGAAAACAAGTATTGTTTATTACATTACTAACTGTTTATTTCAACCAAATATGACTAACTCTATTGTCAGAAAACATGAAAAAGTCTGTAAATATCACGGACAATTTCGGCGATTTCGTACCTACGTAGTTTCGTCCTTTTGCAACTTTTTCCAATCGATGTTAATGTAACCCGATTTCTATGATAATTCAGTTTGGTATTAAGTAAATATACAGAATTTATGCACATCCAAGTTCAAACGATATTTATGTACACAGTTGAAGAGGTTCAAATGGGTGGTAACAACATATACTTTTGTGATGAAATAAAGAATTTGTTTTCTTCAAATTCTACAATCTATTTTCAAATTCTACAATCTACTACATTTGATCAGCATGGTGATGCCTCTACCCCTCTAATAGATATGCATGATTTTGAAAACATAGAGTTAATGTATACAGTTACGTGATAACTAAAAGTAAGAGAAAAAAATCATGGAAAATATGATTTTGATCACTTCTCCCTAATTTCCTCTCGTCCAGAAATAATCATTAATGTGAACCGTTTCTGGGCAAAGTCCTGACCCACACAGTGTTGTGATGTGTTCTAATGACAATAATAAACAATAAAGATTGTTCTTTATCTCCTGTTTGTTTTTATTATTATTTGTTCATACATGGTATAATATCGCAATACGTATTGCAATATGGGTTTGTTGTATCGCAATATATCGCAATACGGGTTTGACCGTATCGTTGCACCTCTACTCGTCAGGGTCTGCACTTTTTGTGGATATATCTTAACTTTTTGACATTCTCCCTTTGCTGATTAATAGTGCACGTGCAGTCCAAATATAAAGTGGAATACTCTTTTCAGTTACTTAGGGTTAAAAGGGTTAATTTGATTTACATAGCAAAATTTACCCACATCTGCAGGCAGGTGGGAGCATGTGATGGGTAGTTTAACGATTGAGATTCATCCTTACCGGTATCCCTAACAGAGACCTTGTTTGGCCCTCATGTACGTCTTTTGCTTTCTTGTATGCGAGAGTTGAATCTGATTATACCACTTATATGAGTAATATGATTATTCATACTCCTATTACTTTTAGGGGAAGGTGCCAAGTGGCTTTGGTGTGGTATGGACCTGGCACCAGATCAGGTTGTTTTAATTTCAGGGCTGAATATATTTTTGTCGATATTAATGTTCCGTTCAGATTTTGGGATTTTCCCCCTGATGCAGCAGGTTGAATACGGGATTGAGCCCGTTGGCCCGGCGTTAAATGACCTTGGCTGTTGATGGGCCGTTTAACACTACAAATGAACTGTATCTGCAAATTCCAACAGTAAATCTAAGATCCCAAGTGTCAAAATGGCACAATGGGTCACAATTTAAACCGTTGCTGAGTTTGTATTTTATTTCAGGATAACCTACAGATCCTCCGTGACCTGTCGCTGCTACAGATACAGATGCGCGACCTTGAAGGTTACAAGGTGAGGGTCAGAAAGAGTTGTTTTTTAGATATCTCTATAAACCTAGGTGATTTCTATTGTTGTAAATTGAATTTGGAACTGGTTTTGTCGGGCTCTACACATGTCAATGTACAAAAGTGACACTTTATGGTTCAGTCCATTGCCTGATAATTAACAGAGAAGAGAGCATGCCATTCACTTAGGGGCTACAGCTTTAACATCAAGCTCCAGATAAGGAATTAGTAATTGAGTATTGTTACTCCATCATTTCTGAAGCAATTGGGTATTTAAACATTTTAATTGGGTAAAATAAAATCGCACTACTGTTTACATATCAACAGACAGCAATTATTGAATAGTTTGCTTCAAAATGAAAACATGTCTTGGCATTTCATTAGAAATGTACTCCTTGGAGACAATTCTAATGAAATACCAAGATGTGTTTTCATGGAAAATAAGAAAAATATGCTATATGCTATATTTGTAGTCTGTTTTATTGCATGATAAACGTACCACAAAATTTGTATTTGTATTGCTTTATGATACTCACTACTTCTGATTTCAATTGGGTTTTTGGAAATTTGATTGGGTATTTAAGCAAATACGCAGCTTATCTGCCATTCACTTAGGGGCTACAGCTTTAAGATGTTATTACATCATAGATGATAGCGCAAGGTAATTTTAGAGTAGACTTTAACCCTTTCAATACCACAGGCCTGTATAGTAGTATTGGCAAACAGTGTAGATCCAGATGAGCCGGCTCATGACGAGCCGTCTCATCAGGATCTGCACTTTTTGCAAGTAATTTTCATATGTTCGAGAACAAAAACACCCCATTTTCATAAATGACTACCGGTAGTCTGAAAATAATTTTGTGAAGATTGGATGGCTTGCAAAGTTAACATATCAAAATCAATTCCAGTTACTTAGGTTCTCCTTGTTAAGTCCCCTTGTGCAATTGTCAGCAGAATAAACAAAATTGAATGCTTGGCACGGATCGGGATACTGTCTTCCAGTGCTGAAAGCTGTAGTTGTAATTTTAGCGATGATTGTAGTGTGCTCCCCATACAGGTACATGTGGTAATTTGTTTGGAGCATGCGATAGGTAATTTAACAATCATGATTCCGTTAAGAATATCGGAGACCTGGGACCGTTTCACTAAACTTCGTATGACTAAAATGTTCGTAAGTGCAAAATTATGACAAAGTTTTATTTTATTGTGAACAATTATATTGGATTTACATTTATTGACCATATTCAGCCTATGCTCAATAAATGTAAAGACATCAATTGAAATTTCCAGACATTTTAATCGTACAAAGTTTAGTAACGGGCCCCTGGTTTGACCCTCAGGTACATATTTGGCTTTATTGTACGTGAGAGTTGAATCTGGTTATACCCATTATAAGAGTAATCCTACCGGTATTACTTTTAGGGGAAGGGGTCAAGTGACAATGGTGTGGTATGGACCTGGCACTTTGTCAGGTTCTTCTAATTTCAGGGCTGAATTTGCATTTACAGTGAAATCGCGATGGCTCAAAATGTGATGCCTCGTAATGCCGGGCTCGCTCGAAATAGCGCCGCGGTTCAGATAATTTTCCCAATATGTGTAATGTATTTTAAATGGGATGGCTCAAAATGCAATTCCGCGAAAAGTGCGATCCCTTGAAACATTCTTGAAGTCCTGCAGACACATTTCTCGCTATTTTGCTATATGATGGCTCGAAAGTTTTGTCGAAGTTGTTTTTAGCTAATCTTCAATCTCCGCTTCTGATTTATTACGATCAAAAGTCTGGTCGAAACTGGTTATACCCCTGGAGTATTACGATTATTCATAATCCTATTACTTTTAGGGGAAGTGGCTTTGGTGTGGTATGGCGGGTTATTCTGATTTCAAGGCTGAATATTTTTATGTAAATATTGCGTTCTGATTTTGGGATTTCCTGTCCTTGCTGTTGAACATACATACAACAGGATTAACATCAAACAATTTTCAAAATTCAAATTCAATTTATTAGCAGTTAAGCACAACGTGCTTCTCGCCGTATTTAGATGTTTTGACGGTTCGAGAAGAGCAATGAAAACACAATGTTAACACTGTGTAAAATGTACAAGTGATTAACATCAATCAATAGTTGGTGTCCATCCACATATTGCTATTTGTTACAATAATTGGACATTAATTGGCTGTGGTTGGCCTATTTTTGTTATTCCACACAGAAGCCAATAACACAACAGCGCTCCAGATAAGCTGCGTATTTGCACCCAATTTAAATTGCCAAAAAACCCAATTGAAATCAGAAGTAGCGAGTATCAAAAAGCAATAACAGTTTTGTGGTACCTTTAGTTTATCGTGCAGCAGAAAACAATAAACAGACCACAAATATAGCATATTTTTCTTATTTTCCATGAAAAAAACACATCTTGGTATTTCATTAGAATTGTCTCCAAGGAGACAATTCTAATGAAATGCCAAGATATGTTTTCATTTTGAAGCAAACTGATTCAATAATTGCTGACTGTTGATGTGTAAACAGTAGTCTGATTTTATTTTACCCAATTAGAATTTTGAAATACCCAATTGCTTCAGAAATGATGGAGTGAAAATACTCGATTACTAACAATATGAACACAATATAATTTTGTGATGCAATAGGTGAAACAAGAACTGAGTTGTTGATGTGCATATGATGACCACAAATGGATCCTTCGTACATGTACACGTAGCAAGGGGGACAACTCACCCATAAAACCTTGTTTCATGGCTGAAGATTAAATTATACTGATGCACACTTGGTATGATTTGGTGTTTACTTGTTTCATAGCTTATATGAGACATGCCACGTGATTTTGTACCTTCGGACATCTGTATTTATAATAAAATTCCACATGTACTCTGATTTTTTTCTTTAACTTTTGACTTTATTTATGAAAAATATTGTAATGTTTGTAAACATATTTAATGAAATTACGCAGATATCCAAAGGTACAAAATCACATGGCGTGTCTCATATGTGGCTGTGTCGCGTGTTTCATTGACAAAATGGCTAACAGTGTAGGTCCTGATCAGACTGAACCTACACTGGTCGCACAGCCATAAACCCAATTTCTCCAATCACAGATATTGTATGTTGCAACTATCTGAAATAACTTAGCGGCTGTTGATGTGCAAATGATGACCACAAATGGATCCTTCGTACTTTTAACAAGGGGGACAACTCACCCACAAAACCTTGTTTCTTGGCTGAAGATCAAATTACACTGATGCACACTTCCTATGATTTGGTGTATACAGGTGTTGATAGCTTATATGGGCCTGTGTCACGGTTGGTATGTAAGTCACTATGGGGAGGAAGTGTGTATCTGTGCCTGGTTAGCACAGTTGGTAGAGCGATGGTACGGTAAACCAGAGATCCCGGGTTCGAGCCCTGGGCCGGTGCACATTTTTCGCGTACTGTTTGCCTGGAAAATGGGCCTTATCATTATCGGATTCGTGACCAGTGTAGCTTCTGATCAAATAGCTCTCTCTTGTAGCCTGATAACAATCTATATTATTTGTTAGATGCATGACGCGTCTTTCATTGACTCTTGTAGCCTGATAACAATCTATATTATTTGTTAGATGCATGACGCGTCTTTCATTGACTCTTGTAGCCTGATAACAATCTATATTATTTGTTAGATGCATGACACGTTTTTCATTGACGAAATGGCGAACAGTGCTGGTCCTGATCAGACTGTGTGGATGCACAGGCTAATCTGGACCTACACTGGTCGCAAAGCCATAAACCCAATTTCTCCAGTCACAGATATTGCATGTTGCAACTATCTGAAATAACTTAGCGGCTGTTGATGTGCAAATGATGACCACAAATGGATCCTTCGTACACATAACAAGGGGGACAACTCACCCACAAAACCTTGTTTCTTGGCTGAAGATTAAATTATACTGATGCACACTTGGTATGATTTGGTGTTTACTTGTTCGATAGCTTATATGAGACATGCCACGTGATTTTGTACCTTCAGACATCTGTAATTATAATAAAATTCCACATGTACTCTGATTTTTTTCTTTAACTTTTGACTTTATTTATGAAAAATATTGTAATGTTTGTAAACATATTTAATGAAATTACGCAGATATCCAAAGGTACAAAATCACATGGCGTGTCTCATATGTGGCTGTGTCGCGTGTTTCATTGACGAAATGGCTAACAGTGTAGGTCCTGATCAGACTGGACCTACACTGGTCGCACAGCCATAAACCCAATTTCTCCAGTCACAGATATTGTATGTTGCAACTATCTGAAATAACTTAGCGGCTGTTGATGTGCAAATGATGACCACAAATGGATCCTTCGTACACATAACAAGGGGGACAACTCACCCACAAAACCTTGTTTCTTGGCTGAAGATTAAATTATACTGATGCACACTTGCTATGATTTGGTGTTTACTTGTTCGATAGCTTATATGAGACATGCCATGTGATTTTGTACCTTCGGACATCTGTAATTTCATGAAATACGTTAACAAAATTTACAATATAGTAAATGCGGAATTATAACAAAATTCCACATATACTCTTGATTTTTTTTCTCAACTTTTGACTAATTATGAAAAATATTGTAATGTTTGTAAACGTATTTAATGAAATTACGCAGATAACCAAAGGTACAAAATCACATGGCATGTCTCTTATGTGGCTGTCACTCGAACTGGACTGGAGAAATGGCTTATAATTATGGGATTCGTGACCAGTGTAGCTTCTGATCAAATAGCACTCTCTTGTACTTGTAGCCTGACAACGATCTATATTAATTGTTAGATGCATGACGCGTCTTTCATTGACGAAATGGCGAACAGTGCTGGTCCTGATCAGACTGCGGATGCACAGGCTGATCTGGACCTACACTGGTCGCAAAGCCATAAACCCAATTTCTCCAGTCACAGATATTGCATGTTGCAACTATCTGAAATAACTTAGCGGCTGTTGATGTGCAAATGATGACCACAAATGGATCCTTCGTACACATAACAAGGGGGACAACTCACCCACAAAACCTTGTTTCTTGGCTGAAGATTAAATTATACTGATGCACACTTGCTATGATTTGGTGTTTACTTGTTCGATAGCTTATATGAGACATGCCACGTGATTTTGTACCTTCGGACATCTGTAATTATAATAAAATTCCACATTTACTAGCACTCTCTTGTACTTGTAGCCTGACAACGATCTATATTAATTGTTAGATGCATGACGCGTCTTTTATTGACGAAATGGCGAACAGTGCTGGTCCTGATCAGACTGCGGATGCACAGGCTGATCTGGACCTACACTGGTCGCAAAGCCATAAACCCAATTTCTCCAATCACAGATATTATATGTTGCAACTATCTGAAATAACTTAGCGGCTGTTGATGTGCAAATGATGACCACAAATGGATCCTTCGTACTTTTAACAAGGGGGACAACTCACCCACAAAACCTTGTTTCTTGGCTGAAGATCAAATTACACTGATGCACACTTCATATGATTTGGTGTATACAGGTGTTGATAGCTTATATGGGCCTGTGTCACGGTTGGTTTGTAAGTCACTATGGGGAGGAAGTGTGTATTTGTGCCTGGTTAGCACAGTTGGTAGAGCGATGGTACGGTAAACCAGAGATCCCGGGTTCGAGCCCTGGGTCGGTGCACATTTTTCTCGTACTGTTTGCCTGGAAAATGGTCTTATCATTATGGGATTCGTGACCAGTGTAGCTTCTGATCAAATAACACACTCTTGTAGCCCGACAACGATCTATATTATTTGTTAGATGCATGACGTGTGTTTCTTTGATGAAATGGCGAACAGTGCAGGTCCTGATCAGACTGTGTGGATGCACAGTCTGATTTGGACCTACACTGGTCGTAAAGCTATAAACCCAATTTCTCCAGTCACAGATATTGTATGTTGCAACTATCTGAAATAATTTAGCGGCTGTTGATGTGCAAATGATGACCACAAATGGATCCTTCATACTTTTAACAAGGGGGACAACTCACCCACAAAACCTTGTTTCTTGGCTGAAGATCAAATTACACTGATGCACACTTCCTATGATTTGGTGTATACACGTGTTGATAGCTTATATGTGGCTGTGCATTTGTCACGGTTGGTATGTAATGGGGAGGAAGTGTGTCTCTGTGCCCCGTTGTAGAGCGATGGTACGGTAAACCAGAGGTACCGGGTTCGAGCCCCAGGCCGGTGTGCATTTTTCTTGTACCGTTTGTCTGGAGAAATGGGGCTTATCATTATGGGGTTTGTGACCAGTGTAGATTCTGATCCAATAGCACACTCTTGTAGCCTGATAACCATCTATTTTTGTTTGTTAGATGCATGACTCGTGTTTCATTGACGAAATGGTGAACAGTGCAGATTCTGATAAAACTGCGGATGCACATCAGACTGCGGATGTACACGCTGATCTGGACCTACACTGGTCACAGTCATAAACCCCATTTCTCCAGTCACAGATATTGTAATGTAATTTGTATGTTGTAATTATCTGAAATAATTGAGCGACAGTTGATGTGCACATGATGACCACAAATGGATCCTTCGTACATTTGTCAAGGGGGACAACTCACCCATACAACCTTGTCGCACGGATGAAGATCAAATTATACTGATGCACTTTTTTGTATAGATTTGCACACTATTTACTTACTTGTTCGCGTGGAGTATGTAGCAGTATTCAGGGCTCCAGATAAGGAATTAGTAATTGAGTATCGTCACTCCATCATTTCTGAAGCAATTGGGTATTTCAAAATGTTAATTGTGTAAAATAGAATCACACTAGGTACTGTTTACACATCAATGGCTGAAGGTCAAACTATACTGATGCACACTGACGATTTGGTGTTTACTATAAGGTTCGACAATGTCCAGCCGTGGGTAAACATTTGCCGTGGCATGAGGGAACTATTTGAACAGTTCCTGAGTGCCACGGCAAATGTTTACCCACGGTTGGACATGGTCGAACGTTATTGTTACGCTTCTGTCTGAAATATCGTGTAATTTGTTCATATATGCAGTACTTTCGGTACTTTGGTAATCAGTTCCATTCAAACAGCTGATTTACTCAAACGTATTCCGGGGCCGCAGTACACGTTGCGTGATGCAGCCGCATCAATTTAGTAACGCCATGAGACACATGCATTACATGTGACTTGGGCCTGAAATAAGCATCGTCTACAGCCATGGTCAAACAGCAGGCGCTGCATGTTTGAACACGGCTGTGAGCAGTGTCTTTTTTTTTTTGAGCACGGCTGTAAGCAGTGTCAGTCGGTAGTCGTGTAACAATGTTTGTATTTACATATTGATTTTGTGTATGTAGCAATAATTGGAATTGAATTGATTTCGTGTCTGTAAAACAGACGTGCGCATGGTGACCACAGATGGCTCGGCTCCTTCATACTTGTGTCAAGGGGGACAACTCGCCTTTGACACGTGGATGAAGATCAAACTATACTGATGCACATTTTGTATTTACACCCTGCTTACATGTATGTTGTGTTAGTTTAAACAATATTTATTTCAAGTTGTGGCAAGTGATATATATATACATACAATTGAGAACAGGATTAGAAAACAAGCTTTTACACTTGTGTTAATAGCAGTATATGAATTGACGTAGAAATGATGTGCACATGCAGGGATTCCGCTTGCGATCGCCACTTTCGCAATTGGCGATAAAAATAAACAATTGGCGATAAAAAATGACAATTTTCGAGAGAAAAAAAAAAAAAATATTATTATTTTCCGAAAATTGTATTTTTTTTATCGCCAATTGTTTTAATTTATTTCCCCAGCGGAATCCCTGCACATGATGAACACAAATGGATCCTTCGTATATGTAACAAGGGGGACAACTCACCCACTCAACCTTGTCACATGGTCACCGATTTATTGTCGCTTTTTCCGTCGTCCGCGTCATCCGAAATGTCATAAACTTTGTACAAGCTTCGTCATCATGCTATAACTTTAATATGACTACGGATTGCTTCAATATTTGGACACTTGATACATGTAAGCATTAGGAACAGACTCATGCCGCCAATTCACATGACCTTCACCTTTTTTACCTTCAAATATTTGCTGAAACACTTTTTGGCATCAAAACCTTTGTACAATCTTCCTCATCCTGCTATAACTTTCATATTACTTGACACATTCCTTCAATGTTTGGACACTTGATACATGTAAGCATTTGGAACACACTAATGCCACCATTCACATATCCTTGACCTTTTTACCTCATATTTTTGTGTTAAAAAGTTTGAACAAGTTTCTTCATCATGATATAAAATTAATATTACTTGACAGATTGCTTCAATATTTGGACACTTGATACATGTGGGCATTTGGAACACATTTATGCTCCCATTAACATCACCTTGACATCACATTTTTGCGGAAACACTTAGCCATTGTTTGCATCAAAAAGTTTGTACAAGTTTCTTCATCATCGAATAACATTAATATTACTTGATTGATTGCTTCAATATTTGGACACTTGATACATGTAAGCATTTGGAACACACTCGTGCCGCCATTAACATGACCGTGACCATTTTAATCTTCACATGCTTGTGGAAACACATAGCCTTTTTTTTTATGTCAAAAGGTTTCTTCAATCTTTTTCGTATTTTAAACATGCACTTCTCTGACGTTTTTTTTGATGCTTACTTTAGCACTTGCCCATGATCATGTTAGGTCAAATGCCTCAGCAGGCGCGACACTGCTTCCGTGGCGGAATTTTTGTTTTAATAGTTTTCCCTCTCTAATAGTAGCCCCCCTCTCACATTTGTATTCTAAATATGTTATTTTCACATACAAAAGCCATTTAACCCTTACTATGCTGAATTAAATTTTTTCGTCTGCTGGAAATAATTTATTTTCAATATTTCTTGATAAAAACTTGTTTTGACAGCGCATGAGAATCGTCTCCGCTGGAGACGATTCTCATGTGCTGCCAAAGCATGTTTTCTGTTAAGAATTAAGGCAAAAATGAAAAACAGCAGACGCCATAGCCCGGGGGCGCTTATTATAATAAATAATGTCTTTATATTGATGAATATCTTTAATCAGGAATTCAAAGAAAAAATAACTATTACAGTGTTTATAGACCTGGATTATGGTGGAACATGTCTAAACCGAGATCCCAGGGTGTCCGGTTTACAGACAGATGCTGCAGAAAACAATAAACAGACCACAAAGATAGCATATTTTTCTTATTTTCCATGAAAACACATCTTGGTATTCCATTAGAATTGTCTCCAAGGAGACAATTCTAATGAAATGCCAAGATATGTTTTCATTTCGAAGCAAACCATTCAATAATTGCTGTATGTTGATATGTAAACAGTAGTGTGATTTTATTTTACCCAATTATCATTTTGAAATATCCAATTGCTTCAGAAATGATAGAGTGACAATACTCAATTACTAATTCCTTATCTGGAGTCCTGTAGAGAGATTATGCTGTACGTCAAAACATGCACAATGTTCTTATTTCTGTCTCCAGGAGACCCGATATCAACTGCTGGTGCTGCGCCCGGGACAGCGGGCATCCTGGATTGGTTACGCCATGTCATTCCACTTGCTGAAGGAGTACGACATGGCCCTGAAAATATTGGAGGAGTTCCGCAAAACGCAAACGGTAAATCCAAGTCTCTGACATCATATCAAATAAATGAAATACTTTACGGAATACCAATACCCCTGGCTTGGGCCTCAGGATACATTTTTGGCTTCCTTTTTATGTGAGAGTTGAATCCTGTTATACCCAGTATAAAAGTAGTAAGATTAGTACTAATACTATTACTTTTAGGCAGTGGGGTAAAGTGACTGGTGTGGTGAGGACCTGGCACCAGGTCAGGTTATTCTAATTTCAGAATTCAGTAAAGTTCCATAAGCGCATAGCAGGCTATGCTCTTGAAAAAATGATACTACCCTGATCTGCAGTCTGATCCATCACAGTTAGTGTTTCCCCTAGCAAGGTTTAGGAGGGCGCTGCGCCCTGCCCGGTTTACAGCCGGCAAAACCCCGCCCTGCTGCCCTAAAATCCAAATCTACCCGCCCCGCTACGCCCAAATTACAAAACCTGTGACCTAGTTTTGTCTGTATAAACTTACACGTAATCGCTAACAAATCCCAGAATATGAAAGTCAATTCCCACCTCACATGGCTCGCGCCCCGCGGAGAGATAAAATGAGATGGCACCTGGGCCCAGTATAGCGTGTATGATTTATATGAAACTGAATCAATACTGGTTTATTTAGAGCGGCATGTTTAATTTTGTTCTGTCATAAAGCTGGTCTGAACACGGTCGGGCTCAAGAGAAAACATGCGCTTGTCAAACCAACTGCTTTTGTGAGTGGATTTCACGACCAGTGTAGATTAAGATCAGATCAAATGAGATTATGCATCCTCTTAGTTCGATCCGGATTTGCGAGGTTCACCAGTTAACTATTGAGACGACAACGGAAATGTATCCATTATTCACTGTAGATATGTGAATAATGCTGAAATGCTGTTGACTGGACTGGTGGGCAAATTGGGCAATGGACGTTTAGTCCCAGTTTTCTCTGCGCAATTAGCGAATGAAAAGCGGTAACCAAGTGTGTGTTACTAGGTGCACTTGATGCTAAATTTTGTATCGGCCGAATGACTGATCATCGTGATCGACCCGTCAGCCGCTGTTTTTCGTGTTGTTTTTTTTTAATTCTCTAAATTGGGGTAATTTATATCTGAGACTTAGACATTTAATTGATCAAGATTTGTTTTGTCCAGCGTCGATTAGTGAACCTGAACTTGTTGGAGGCTATGATTACGATGGCACGTGCCTGGCATGTCCACCGACAAATAATTTTCACACATTTGTATCACGTCATACAGCGAATACCGTATTGGCATGTCCACCGACAATTTATTTTCACACATTTGTATCATGTTATGACGCGAGCACCGTCTTGTAAAAACAATACCCCGAATTAGTGGTTCACAAAGCACAATTGTCAGCCCATAATGTGTGAAACTCGTCGCCTCCGCATCGAAAATGCAGACGTGTGCCGCCGATATGCACGATGATCGTTATCTGTCAGTAATTGACATTTACTGAGTAATCCTCAAGGACGCTTTTAAATACACCAACCAAATAGTCATGAAAGAAATCCTTACAAATTGTTCTCTGTTCGTGTGGCTGTACGATCACAATTGGACAAACTTTGTATGGTTGGAGTCTCTAATGTATATGATCATGGTGCACGACTTTAGTTTGAGCTGGAGATCAGCTATCGGCCAAATATGACCGATAATCCAGCCGGACGGCCTCCGATTCTGTGTGAGATTCTTTCGTACACGCAACTTTCGCTTTGGATGGGGTAATCAAAACGCGAATAACTCAATAAATACTTGAAACAGCGATTTGAAGTGAGTATATTCACACACCTAATACCTTTATCGATTGCCAGAGACATATTTCATACATTTAATCGATGTTTATTGTGTTTGTGCGAGCCGGAAAAAAGAGGGCTCTTTCTATAATAGCGCTATTTATGCTCACCTTGAATTAACGTATAGTACTGTACGAGACCAAGTGGGTGGGGTAATGGGATTTTTTTTTAATAGGCATTTTTTTGGTGTCATAGGTCCGAGTCTTCCACCTGTGATTATTACCACTAGATGTATGTCAGTATATGCTCTGACATTTGACAAAGGTGAGTGCTAGTTGCAATAGGAACAATGCAGAAATAAATGCAATTCAAAATTTCCGGGGGAGCATGCCCCCCCCCGGACCCATCTAGCGTGCCACCCACCCAATAATTATATAACTGTTTGTTATTTCATTAAAATATAGGACAAAATGAGAGTCATAGTATGTGCTCAGACTTTGCTGAGCATGCAGGAAATGGCGTTTCAGACCACTTTGATTTCAAAATTTTCCGAGGGGGCATGCTCCCGGACCCCCCTAGCAAACTCCGGCCCTTCGGGCCCTCGAAACTTCGCCCCCCCAATAATTATCGTCTTCCACCGCGCCTGAAGTGCCCTTGTTTCGGCTAGCACCCTGCCCCTTTTTCATCCTGGGGGAAACACTAACAGTCTAATCCATTCCCCTGTCATGCGTCTAACTAGCAATGTAGATAGTTATCTTGCTACAGGAATATGCTGTTTGATTGTGAGCTACACTGGACACAAATCCCATAAGCCCCATTTATCCAGTCAAAGCCACAAATTGTATTTATAATAAATTCTGGATATTTCGGGTTACTACGGTATGTAATAAATTGTGTTGATTGTCGCCCTTCCAGCCGAAGGAGCCGATGGACTACGAGCACAGTGAGCTGCTGATGTACCAGAACCTGATCCTGCGGGACGCGGGCTGGCCCGAGGAGGCCCTTAAACACCTGGAAAAGTACGACGGCCAGATCGTGGACCGCGTCGCCATGAAGGAGACCCGCGGGCAAATCTTCATGGAGCTCGGGCGACAGTCGGACGCCGCGGAGGTGTATCGCGAATTGATCATCAGAAATCCGGAGAACTGGGCGTATTACAAGGGCCTGGAGGAGGCGTTAGAGACAGGTAGGGTGTCCAGCTTGGTACAAGAACTGTCTGTTTTTCTCCAGGAGTTTGGTGATGCAATTGTTGTAATTTTGCAGGTTCGAATCTGCCGTTGTCCTGGGAGTATTTTGTTTACCATGACATTACTTTTGTCATGGATGGACGGGAGAGTGCGAATGGTAAATCTAATAATGGAATTCATTCTCACCGCAATCCCGATATCTCTGGCAGAGATTCCGCTGGGGAAAATAAAAAAATCGCCACTTCTAAAAAAATAAAACAATTGGCGATAAAAAATTACAATTTTCGGAGAAAAAAATCCAAAAATAAAACAAAGATTTTTTTTTTCTCCGAAAATTGTAATTTTTTATCGCCAATTTTTATCGCCAATTGTTTATTTTTATCGCCAATTGCGAAAGTGGCGATCGCCAGCGGAATCCCTGCCCTGGTTTGACTCTCGGGTACACATGGGAATTTAATATATATGTAATGATGTTAACACTAACCAGGCATCTGCTGACTGATGTCTTCTATTGTCCAATCTGGAGAAATGAAACAGCGCACACATAATTGTTGACAAACAAATGGCGTTTTTGAAGATATTTCTTACGTATTTTCAGAAACAGTGTGTTATTCAGTTCCACATATGCATAAAAATATATGCTGTCAATTACAGAGTATTGTATTTGGGTTTCATGTCTGTTTGTCCAGAATCTGAGACGGCAAGATGGAAGCTGTACACGGACGCAGAGGAGAGGTTCCCCAGGGCGTCCGCTCCAAAACGAATTCCCCTCTCGTTCACCACAGGTAATAAATTCCCCTCTCGTTCACCACAGGTAATAAAATCCCCTCTCATTCACCACAGGTAATACATTCTCCTCTCATTCACCACATGTATACATTCCCCTCTCATTCACCACAGGTAATAACATTCCCCTCTCATTCAACAACAGTTAACTACATTCCCTTCTCATTCTTACACCCACAGGTAATACTTATTCCCCCTCTCATTCACCACAGGTAATACATTTCCCGTCTTCATTCACCACAGGTAATAAATTCCCCCTCTCATTCACCCGAGGTAATACATTTCCCGTCTCATTGTCACCACAGGTAATACTATTCCAGTCTCATTGTCCATCAGGTTAATACCAATTCCCTTATCGTTCCCCCAACCCACTGGTTTTAATTACCATTCCTGTCACTATTCACCACCCCAAGGAAATACATTCCCGTTCTCACATTTGTCCCACAGGTAATTACATTCCCTTCCCTTTCGTTCACACCACAGGTAATACATTTCCCCTCTCATTCAACAACAACAGGTAGGTTTAATACATTTACCCGTCCTCATTGTCCCACAGGTAATGACATTCCCTTCGCGTTCATCCTCACAGGTTAATACATTCCTGTCTTCATTCACACACAGGAAATTAACATTCCCAGTCTTTTCATTGTCCACAGGTAATACATTGACCCTTTCATCGTTCACCACAGGTAATCATTCCCCTACCCTCATTCCCAAGTTCAACCACAGGTTATTACCCTTTCCCGACATTGGTCCACATTGTATACATTCCCTTCCCTCGTTCACCACAGGGATTATACATTCCCGTCTCATTCGACCACAGGAAGTACATTCCCGTCTCATTGTCCACAGGTAAATAAAACATTCCCTTCTCGTTTCCACCACAGGTGAATTACATTCCCGTCCTCAATTCCAACTACAGGTAATACATTCCCCTCTCATTCACTGCAGGTAATACATTCCCCTCTCATTCCACCCACAGTTAAATACATTCCCGTCTCATTCACTACAGGTAATACATTCCCCTCTCATTCACTACAGGTAATACATAACCCTCTCGTTCACCACAGGTAATACATTCCCGTCTCATTCACCACAGGTAATACATTCCCGTCTCATTCACCACAGGTAATACATTCCCCTCTCATTCACCACAGGTAATACATTCCCGTCTCATTCACCACAGGTAATACATTCCCCTCTCATTCACCACAGGTAATACATTCCCGTCTCATTCACCACAGGTAATACATTCCCGTCTCATTTTCCACAAATACATTCCCATCTCATTCACCATAGGTAATACATTCCCGATAAATCGACCATCAAGGATTCATAATCTTAATAGTGGATCTTATTGTTATTCACACATCGGCCAAGTGATTCAGTGTAGTAAGGGTGTCTAGAACCGTATTGAGATACTTGTTCATTGTAATTCCAATCCTGAATATTCAATGCGACTAAATACAGATACATTTCAATTTGTATATGGCATTACAGATGTAAAACACTAATAATTCATTATTCCACTGACTGACCTACAGTAGGGTCAGCGTGTAAGTGCACACACGAACGAACATGACCTGTTGTGTTCGTTCGTGTGTGCACTTACACGCTGACCCCACTGTAGCCGGACTGACCACAGTCACCGCTTAGTACTATATTTGCATGTGACTGGAGAAATGGAACCATTCCATCCATGAAACGCCCGTCATGCGTCTCGGAAGCAATATGTATCAAGGTCTCCAGATAAGGAATTAGTAATTGAGTATTGTCACTCCATCATTTCTGAAGCAATTGGGTATTTCACAATTTTAATTGGGTAAAATAAAATCACACTACTGTTTACACATCAACAGACAGCAATTAGTGAATAGTTTGCTTCGAAATGAAAACATGTCTTGGCATTTCATTAGAATTGTCTCCTTGGAGACAATTCTAATGAAATACCAAGATGTGTTTTCATGGAAAATAAGAAAAATATGCTATATTTGTGGTCTGTTTATTGTTTTCTGCAGCATGGTAAAGGTACCACAAAATTTGTATTGCTTTTTGATACTCGCTATTTCAATTGGGTTTTTGGCAATTTTAATTATGTATTTAAGCAAATACGCAGCTTATCTGGAGCTCTGTGTATCACTATACGGCTACAGGAGTGAGCTATTTGATCAGGAGTTACACTGGTCACAGACTTCAATAAGCCCCATTTCTCCTCTCGAGTCACAGCCACATATTTGCAGGTGACCTGTTCCGACGACTCCTGGACCAATATTTACGAGTTGCCTTCCAGAAGGGAGTTCCACCATTATTTATTACGCTGAAATCTTTATACAAAGACCCTGAAAAAGTGAGTATACATGTTCCTTGTATTCAATGGAGGCTGGGACGGTTTTTGTCTCGCCCGCGAAAGCGGAAAGCGAGACATAGGTTTTGCTTTTCCGGAGGCGTCGGCGGCGGTGTCATCATTCAATGTTAAGTTTTCGTGTTACGGTCATTACTTCAACACCTTATCAGCTACAGTCATCAAACTTTATACATCCCTTTACTATGATATGTAGATGAATATACGACTATTACTATTTTGTTCTTGGGGCACCAGGGTCAAGGTCAAGGCGGAACAAGGCGAGACATTTGATTCCGCGGAATTCTTGTCTTATCTGAATGATGGAAGTTTATTCAAACATAGCCGTGATTCCTTTTGTATCATGGATGGGTTGTGTGTGACCTGCAGCCGATTTTACCAACATTGCAAAGTATACTTATCTTGCTAAGTACACTTTGAGGTAGAACTTTTCAACTTTAAGGATAAATTTATTATTTTTTAGCCAGGTTTTTTGAGAAAAAAATCCAGGCTATTGAATTTGCGAAAGCCGGGCGGGCGGGCGGGCGGGCGGCGTCCACAATCAATGTTAAGTTTTCGTGTTTGAGTCCATTTCTTTGTTACTGTACCACCTAGGACCACCAAACTTTCACAGCTTCATAATCAAGGGGTGCCCACCACATATCACTATCCAACATGTTACTTTTTTTTTTTTTTTTTTTTAACTTGACCCATTTTTTTCCGCGCAATCGACTTAGCCATTTTCAATGTTAAGTTTTCGCGTTTTCAATGTTAAGTTTTCGTGTTTAAGTCCATTTCTTTGGTACTGTACCACCTAGGACCACCAAACTTTCACAGCTTCATAATCAAGGGGTGCCCACCACATATCACTATCCAAAATGTTACTTTTTTTTTAACTTGACCCATTTTTTCCGCGCAGTCGACTTAGCCATTTTCAATGTTAAGTTTTCGCGTTTACAATGTTAAGTTTTCGTGTTTTAAGTCCATTTCTTTGGTACTGTACCACCTAGGACCACCAAACTTTCACAGCTTCATAACCAAGGGGTGCCTACCACATACAACTATCCAACCTGTGACCATTTTTTTACCTTCACCTATTATTTCTACGTAATTGACTTTGGTTAAAACATTTTTGTTATACTATATCTCTGCAACTGCTTCGCCCATTACCTTGAAACTTCACATGGGTGTTTATCATCGTCCATATTTTCACTCTAACCCCCAACCGTGCGGCCCCTGTGCGCAATGTCAAGGTCAAATTACTTTGAATTTATTTGTTAAAGTTTTTTCGTGTACTATATCTCTGCAACTTCTTCACCCATTACCTTGATACTTCACATGGGTGTTTATCATCATTGTCGCACCCGCTTGCGGAAAGCGCGATATCGTCGGCATTTTGGCATACGTCCGTCCGTCCGTACGTCCGTGTGTCCGGTTAAAGTTTTTTCGTTAAAGTTTTTCCATCTACTATATCTATTTTTAGCTCACCTGAGCGAAGCTCATGTGAGCTATTGTTACCGCAATGTGTCCGTCGTCCGTCGTCCGTCGTCCGTGAACATTTTCAAACGTCTTCTCCTCGGTAACCATTGGGCCTATAGTCACCAAACTTCATGGTCATGGTCCTTAGGTAGGGGGATTACAAAATTGTTAAAATGACGTCATTACGTAATCCAAGATGGCCGCCATCTAAAAATAGCACAAATTCTTCAAAAATCTTATTCTCAAGAACCGCCAACCGGATTTCGACAAAACTTGGTAGGAATGATCGATGTACAATGCTCTTTCAAAGTTGTTAAAATGGTGACCCCGGGGTCAAAAATTGGCGTGGCCCGTGGGGTCAAATTGTGGTAAAATTTTATTTTTGACCGAATATGGTCATGTCTTATATCAAATCGAAGGTATCAATGAGGCGCTAGCCGGATTTCGACGAAACTTGGTAGGAATGATCGATGTACAATGCTCTTTCAAAGTTGTTAAAATGGTGACCCCGGGGTCAAAAATGGGCGTGGCCCGTGGGGTCAAATTTTATTTTTGACCGAATATGGTCATGTTATATATCAAATCGAAGGTATCAATGAGGCAATCACTCTGGTACATTTTTTGTCGAAAGTGGATGGTCATGTCGTCCAAGATGGCCACCGAAAGGTCAAAAGGTCGTTCTTTTATTAGAGATTTCAAAATTCTTCTTCACACGAACCGCTTGGCCCATGGTGGCCAAACTTCACAGTTATGGTCCATGGGTGAAGCCTTTTCAGATTTGTTAAAACGGAGGTCGTCGCTAATCCAAGATGGCCACCGTCTAAAAATAGCACAAATTCTTAAAAAATCTTCTCATGAACTGCCAGCCGGATTTCGACGAAACTTGGTAGGAATGATCGATGTACAATGCTCTTTCAAAGTTGTTAAAATGTTCACCCCGGGGTCAAAAATGGGCGTGGTCTGTGTGGTCAAATTGGGGTCAAATTTTATTTTTGACCGAATATGGTCATGTCTATATCAAATCGAAGGTATCAAAGAGGCGATCGCTCTGGTACATTATTTTATCGAAATTGGATGGTCATGTCATCCAAGAATGCCGCCTAAAGGTCAAAAGGTCGTTCTTTAGATATTAGAGATTTCAAAATTCTTCTTCACACGAACCGCTTGGCCCATGGTGGCCAAACTTCACAGTTATTGTCCATGGGTGAAACCTTTTCAGATTTGTTAAAACTGAGGTCGTTGCTAATCCAAGATGGCCGCCATCTAAAAATAGCACAAATTCTTAAAAAATCTCATGAACTGCCAGCCGGATTTCGACGAAACTTGGTAGGAATGATCGACGTAGAATGCTCTTTCAAAGGTGTTAAAATGGTGACCCCGGGGTCAAAAATGGGCGTGGCCCGTGGGGTCAAATTTTATTTTTGCCCGAATATGCTCATGTCATATATCAAATTGAAGGTATCGATGAGGCGATTGCTCTGGTGCAATATTTGTCGGAATCGGATTATTATGTCATCCATAATGGCCTCCAAAATGTCCATTTATTCAAGATTTTGAACGTCTTTTTCTCAGGAACCACATGGTCGATGCTGGCAAAACTTCATAGTAAGTTAAGATCCTTGGGTGAAGCATTTTCAGATTTGGTAAAATGAGTCATCGCTTAATCCCAGATGACCGCCATCTAAAAATAGCACAATTTGTTTAAAACACATGAACTCAATGTCACATTCTCCTCTGGTGTTCATGGAGTCAGGTGAGCGAATTAGGGCCATCATGGCCCTCTTGTTTTAGTGTCCATGCCTCGCCCCAAGGCGCGACATGCAGGCCACGGCCATCTAGTCTACAAAAAGTGGGTATAATTATGTTATCCAAGTGTCCATGCTTGGAAAAAACATGGCCTTCGTGGCTTTGCCTCGTTTCTTGTTATTATACTGAATTCATTACATTATCACAGCCATTTTGGCTGTGATAATGTAATAAATTCAGTATAATAATTCTGCATACTTTTAATCATCAGATATATGCAGTCGTTTGTTCTATATGAAGGGAAAAATAAATGATTACTAGCTCAAAGTACACTTTGCTAGATAAGTTTACTTTGCAATGTGGATGAAATAGGCTACTGGAGGTTAGGACTTGGGGTTTTGGGTTAAATCACCGCCGTAGGCATTGATTCCATAGTATTTCTGTCCAATTGATCTTGCTGTTTCATGTACGCTCAACCCATCCACTTTTTCTTCTGTATCACATGGCTCATCTCATTTGTAATGGCCACTGAAGACCTGTCAGCACCACCGGCCACAATCGTAATCACGCTGGGGAAAAAAAAAAAATTGCCACTTCAAAAAAAAAAAAAATTTGAAGTGGCGATTTTTTTCCGAAAATTGTAATTTTTTATCGCCAATGCGAAAGTGGCGATCGCCAGCGGAATCCCTGATAAAATGTTCTTGTAGAATTGTATAGCATTCATTCACTTGAATTGCAGGTGAATGTGATACAAGACACAGTGCTAAGCTACGCTGAGAACTTGAAGGAGCACCAACTCTTTGACAAAGCAGGTACGTGTCACAGCTACTGATTTTAACCCTTACTACACTGAATTAATTTTTGTCGTCTGCCAGAAACGTTTTATTTTCAATATTTCTCGACAAAAACCTGTTTTGGCAGCGCACGAGAATCGTCTCAAATGGGGACGATTCTCATGTGCTTGTGCTGTCAAAACCGTTTTTTATTTTTTTAAGAATTAAGGCAAAAATGAAAAACAGCAGATGACAATTTTCGTCTCCAGCGTAGTGAGGGTTAAACGTTCTCCATCTCGGACAGAATCTGACCCCCGTTAACCTGGCCAAATATAACCATAGCTGTTGACAGTCCGTTAAGCACAATTAACCCTTAGACAGCTACTCACAACAATTGTCGTCTGCTGTTGCTTTTATATTGCCTTATTTCTCGATAAAAACATGTTTTGACAGCCCTTCAGAATCATTTCCAATGGAAATGATTCTGAAGTGCTGTCGAAGCATGTTGTAAATTATTCTAAAGTGCTGCCATAGAATGTTTTTGATGATAAAAATGGAAAATAGAAAATATACAGCAGACGACAAAAAAATTAAGATAGTGGTCTAAGGGTTAAGTAAATAAATACTTCATCTCTTATGTTTCATGCCGCAGATTTTTATGTGCGGTTTTAAAATATGGTCTGTCTCTGAACAACATCAATAATATGCACCAATTGATCAATTTGATTGAATGCATTATCATTGGAGCAGTAGTCCTACCACTACTATCATTAAGCAAATTAAAACTACTGCTTTATTGATGTTGACATACAAGCAAAGTATATGTACAGTGCTCCAGTTAAGGTGCGTAATTTGACCAACTTGGGGTGAAATTTTGTTATTTCTTCATCAAAAATGGTAAGTTGGGAGTCCTTTAGAATCGTCTCGTTGAGACGATTCTAAAGCACTCCCAACTTACCATTTTTGATGAAGAAATAAGAAATTTACCTTAGAATTACGCACCTTAACTGGAGCTCTGTATTTATAATTAAATTCAATACTAGACGAACCATGTGGGTTTTTTTACTTCGGAAGATGTGCAATTAAGTATTTAAAGAAACCGTGATATTCTATTCATATCAAATAGCTTAGGACGTGGCCGTGAGGTCTAGAGGTGCTGATCCTACGGTCGTGGGTTTGAGCCTCATCCGAGGCAATGCCTCGTGTCCTTGAGCATTACGTTATGGCCACACTGCTTCAGTACACACAGCTGTAAATGGGTACCAACTAATTACTTGGAAAACTCAATTGTCTTTAATTGTATGTACAAGCAGGGCTCCAGATAAGGAATTATTAATCAAGTATTGTCACTCCATCGTTTCTGAAGCAATTGGGTATTTCCAAATTTTAATTGGGGAAAATAAAATTACACTAGTGTTTACACATCAGCAGATCGCAATTATTGAATAGTTTGCTTCTAAATGAAAACATGTCTTGGCATTTCATTAGAATTGTCTCCTTGGAGACAATTCTAATGAAATACCAAGATGTGTTTTCGTGGAAAAATAAGAACAATATGCTATATTTGTGGTTTATTGTTTTCTGTAGCATGATAAAGATACCACACATTTTTCATTGCTTTTTGATACTCACTACTTCTGATTTCAATTGTATTTATGGCAATTTTAATTGGGTATTTAAGCAAATACGAACCTTATCTGGATCTCTGTATGTGAAATAAAATATGATCCTGCACATGATTTCCGAAATGGGGTGTTGCGGTATAAATATAAGAAAAAATGCAGAATTCTATTCATTGATGAACAAGATTGTAAATTTTATATTTCATAAGATATCGCATATCGGCATACAGTCGAACTTCGATGGGTCGAACAGCCTGCGGGGTTAAGTTTTAGTTCGACCCATCCGTTGTTCGACCCATCGGGATTTTCTACTGTAACCATTTCAGATCTACGAGTTGGTCAGTGTACTAAGTGAAACAGGTCGTCATTACGACACGTTGTTTATATAAATGCGCTTTCATTTGCATTTACGGTTGATTGTCACAGTCGTTTATTAACAGAAACAGGCTTTAATAAAATAAAGAAAGCGGCAAACTTATGTGTGTTTTTATTTACATAGCCATTATACAGCAATAGAACATGAGAACAACAGAAAATGATTACGAAATACAATTGGCGGACTTGATTGCCCCGTCCGATACGATCATGTGAAAGCATCTCTGATTTTGTACCTATTGGCATTTGCGTAATTCTTGTAGGTATAAAATTACATCGCTCGTCATACACTGATAAATTAATAGATGCATGCCCAGTCGCCCCATCACTACTTCGGACCCGGAACCACATTCACTGCATATCATAATTTACTATCACATGGAACCCAGTCCCATAAACTACCACTTTAATTAACTAACAACTTCGCCGACATTGGTCAATGCATAATTACCACGTATGCTGGTCACGACAATGACCACTTGAGATTTGTTTGACAACCGGTTAACAATAGGTGTGAAAGTCAATCAACTAGTCTGGAGACAATCGTCTGACATGTTCGAGTTTTTGTGGTGTTTATAGTGGATTTATACACGACCGGGCGTGACAGCGATTCGAGGCATTGAGGGTTGTTCGACTTTCACAAGTTCGACCTATACCGGGTAGTTTTAACGTATTTATATAGGAATTCTGCCGGGACCTAAAGGCTAGTTCGAGGCAAGCATGGCTGACGAGTTTACCAGGGTTCGACCCATCGAAGTTCGACTAGTTACAAAATCACATGGCTTGTCTTATATGTGGTCTGAATATTTGCCGACTGTCATTTACGGCAGAGATGTTTTTTCTTCCAATGGCTGTACAGTCGTACGTACCCTTCTAAATCAGAAATGCAGAGAAAATGTCTCTTTAATTGTGTTGGGTTTCACTGCAATTAAGCTAATGATACTATCAGTTCACGATTTAAAACACACAAATATGTCTTGGCATGCTCATAGATACCTTACTTACAGTGGAACCTCTCTAAAACTGACAACCTGGGGCATGCCCCAGGGTGTCCGGTTTAGTGAGGTTCCACTGTGTAATTAGGGATAGGTCGTGGTTAGAGGTTAAAGCAATATACTTCAATACAAAACCTAGAGGATGTTAGTTCAAGCCCCGCCCTAGGCATACAAATACTTTCATAGTATTTCCATCGGACTGGGGGATGGATTGTGGCCTAGGGGTTAGGACACCTGACTTCCAATCCGGAGGTTGTGTGTTCAAACCTCGCCTTAGGCATCAAAAATGCTTTCCTAGTATTTCCATCCCACTGGTCTGTCGGATGAGACTTTAAACTGTGGTTCCGTCTCTATTTGACCCTAGCTGTTGGTGGGACGTTAAACCCATTCACTTTAACTTTTTCCATCGGACTAGTCTTTCGTATGAGACTTGACCCGAGATCCAGTCTCTGTGTGACCTTAACTGTTGATGGGATGTTAAAACTCTTACACAGTGTAATTAGTCGGTGAAATACGACAAGTCAAGGGCCACCGGGGCCCATGTTACACATATCCTACTCCGACCAATCGGGACTTAAATGTGGCTGTGACTGGAGAAATGGGGCGTATGGGTGTAGTTACCAGTGTAGATCCGGATCAGCCTGTGCATCCGAAAAGTCTGATCAGTATCTACACTGTTCGCCATTCCGTGAAACACCCGTCTTGCTTCTAACAAATTGTTATCCGGCTACATGAGTGTGCTATTTGATGAGGAGCTACACTGGTCACAAATCCCATAAGCCCCATTTTTTCAGTCACATCCACAAATGCCCTTTAATAGCTGTTGATAGGCCGATAAGCACCAATAAATCGATCGATCGTGTTGCAGACGAGCCATGTGACCTGGAGACCCCGACGGTGCTTCTCTGGGTGTACTACTTCCTTGCTCAACACTACGACTACCTGGGCGACAGTCAGAAGTCTGTCGACTACATCGAGACGGCCCTACAACACACGCCACTCTTGATAGAGCTCTACGTTCTCAAGGCTAAACTCTATAAGGTAGGTGGTCTTAACCCTTTCAATCGTAAATAACTAGAATGGACTATTGAAGGACAATGATTTTCAGACTAGTCCATTTGGCTTGTCTCGATCTACCGTATTTTCTGGGTAAAAGTCAAGACTTTTTGACAGTGAAAACAGGTCTTCGACTTATAAAACAAATCAACTTATATACAACCGGACTCATCATTCTTCATCTACATTGCTTGGCCCTAAATGATACTATTTTGTGTTGATGGGCCATTAAGCGCCATTCCATTACGACCCGAGTCTTTTTCGGATATTTGTACGGTTCAATTTGTATCGAGAATTTGTAATAAAATTGACAAAAAAAAACAACAATACAAATAAATAAATAACAAAATGTAGGTGTTTTTGATTACGACGATCCATGACGACACCGCCATTTGTCTTACAATGCCTAACTCAGAGGCGCGAGTTGAGTCTCGGAATAATTCAGAGGTTTAGATAATGTGCATATCTGCGTATTTCACTTTATAAAAAAAATAAAAAATATATTTTCCTTGCGGACAGAATACGCAAACAGTGTTATTTCACCCAATTCAAATTTTCTTCACACGTAACATACTGGTATATATCGAACACTGCCTGTTTTGACAGCTGGTTTGTTCGTCTGGCAACTACTGGTACAGCAAACGCGTCTACTTTTAGCGGTGACACGTATTGGTTTTCTCCAAAATTACCCACCTAGGTTTTTGCTGGAATACTCGATCAATAAAGCCCACCTGTCTTTACAACTTGAGGGCTTCAGATAAGGAATTAGTACGTGAGTATTGTCACTCCATCATTTCTTAAGAAATTGGGTATTTCAAACTTTTAAAATCACACTACTGTTTACACATCAACAGACTGCAAAAATCTTAATTGGCCAATTTTCTTGTTGTACATACAGTGTACTTCGTTTTCAGCATGCGGGTGATATTGATGAGGCGATGCGACTAATGGACGAGGCCCAATCTCTGGACACAGCTGACCGCTACATCAACTCCAAATGTGCCAAGTACATGTTGAAGGCTAACCTCGTACAGGAGGCGGCAGACATGTGCTCCAAGTTCACGCGGGTATGTAGTCGTACAGCGACTCGCTTGAAATGTATTTGGTTGTGTCACATTTCAATCATTTGCGACCAACTACAATTGTTGTTTAGCCAACGACCTGCCCTGTTGGTATTTCATCAGTCAATGAACCCCATATCTTGCTTCTGTACATGACTGCTAGTTGGTCATTAGTCAGACTGGAGACAAATGACATAGTCCGAGCTCCAGGTAAGTTTTGTATCTAAAGAGTATTATACACCCATATGTAAAATTCAATGCGTATTTTACTTTTACAAATGCAGTATTGATTTTCTCATTAAATGGGGAACAATTGATAAAAAATAAAACCAATTAAAAAAATTCACTTATTTGAGCTGCAAAAAGCAAACATTGTTTGCTTTTTGCAACTCAAATAAGTAAATTTTCAACTTTATTACAGTATTTTCACTACTCGATTTAGTATTTTGTACTCCCACTTTTGAAAATCAATGCGCATTCAACTAAAATAAGTGCGTAAAATACGCCAATACACACCTTATCTGGGGCACTGTATCGTAGTCCTCATTTCTCTAGTGACATACAGATCCAAAGCTAGACTGGCCATAAATGCCATAGACATCATTTCTCCAATGACTTAATGAGAACTAGACTGGCCACAGATCCAGACGACCCACTCCCTACCCACAGCCACAACAGACCCAGAGCTAGCTACAGATACAGGCCTTTCTCCAGGCGGGTCTGCGGCGGTATAATTTTAGTTGTCGTGTCCCGCAGTGCTTTAAGACTGGCCTCGACACATACATTACTCTCGCAGTGCCTTAATCTGCTGGCCGAATAATGCTTAAATGGTTGAGTTGAAACATGTTGAAGTCTTTTGTTTCGTTTCTATTTTACTTTGTTGTTTTTCACCATAAATATGAAACGATACTGTGCTGGTATCTGATCGGTGTACTTAAAGCACGCACAAGTTCCCACTTACAAGAGCTAGTAATGTCAAACTGTAGCCTATTTCACCAACATTGCAAAGTATACTTAATATCTAGCAAAGTATACTAATTACTTTGAGGGAGACATTTTCAATTGAAAAATAAATTTAGTAATTTTTATTATACTGAAATTGTTACATTATCACAATAAATTCAGTATAATAATTCTACATACTTTCAATCTTCAAATATATGCAGTGGTTATATGAAATAATGCATTTCGGGAAAAATAAATGATTTCTATACTTTGCTAGAAAAGTATACTTTGCAATTTTGATGAAATCGGCTACTGATCCATATCAGTCGTGGCCGGTAATTCGGGTGCTGGTCAAAACGTACCAGTCAAAACGTACTCGCGATATCATTCCCGAATCCGCACATCTTCTTAGATACACAATCACATTGCTTGTCACGTATGTTATATTACAGGAGGGTGTGTCGGCGATGGACAATCTCAACGAGATGCAGTGTATGTGGTTCCAGACCGAAGGGGCAGCTGCCTACCAGCGACTCGGCAAGTGGGGTGACGCCCTGAAAAAATGCCACGAGATCGACCGGGTATGTTTATTGTGTTAATGATACCGGTTTCCATCTCGTCACATTTAAATAAAATCACATCGGAATGGCCTGAAAAAAATGCCACGAGATCGACCGGGTATGTTTATTGTGTCACTTATACCGGGATTCCGCTGGGGAAAATAAAAAAATCGCCACTTAAAAAAAAAAAAAAAAAAAAAAAAGAGAGGAATAACCAATAGGATAAAAATAAACAATTGGCGATAAAAAATTACAATTTTCGAAAAAGAAAAAAATGGATTTTTTTTTGTTTTCGAAAATTGTACTTTTTTATCGCCAATTGTTTATTTTTATAGCCAATTGCGAAAGCTGAAAAAAATGCCACGAGATCGACCGGGTATGTTTATTGTGTCACTTATACCGGGTTACATCTCGACACATTTAACCCTTTCCCCCCTAAGTAACTGGAATGGATTTTGATATGTTAATTTCCAGACCAATCCAATCGTAACAAAATGACTAGTCCATTTATGAAAAGGGGGTGTTTTTCTCAAAAATGTGAACATTACTTTCAAAATATATTTTTTTCGATGTAAATATTCCGTTCTGATGTTGGGATTTCCCCCCAAATGCAGCAGGTTAAATGCGGTATCGAACCCGGCCTTAAATGACCTTGGATGTTGATAGGCCGTTAAACATCAATACATCAAATCACATACTACTGGGTTTACATTTGTCCTATTTTAAACAAAATCAGTAGCCTATTTCATCAACATTGCAAAGTATACTTTACTAGCAAAGTATACTTTGAGGGAGTAATCATTTATTTTTCCTGAAATGCATTATTTCATATAGAACTAACAAATGCATATATTTGATGATTAGAAGTATGCAGAATTATTATACTGAATTTATTACATTATCACAGCCAAATTGGCTGTGATAATGTAATAAATTCAGTATAATAAAAATTAATAAATTTATCATAAAATTGAAAATTTCTCCCTCAAAGTATACTTTGCTACTAAAGTATGCTTTGCAATGTCGATGAAATGGGCTACAGATCACAATGACCTGAACAACTGCTGTGAGATCGACCGCGTACGTTGACTGTGTCATTGTGCTACTGTGTTACATCTCTACGCATTTATATAAAGTCACATTGTGATGTCATCTTCAAATGTCATAAGATATGGCAGGGTTAATTCACTATGATACCGGGTTATATTTTGACACATTTAAATAAAATCATAACGCAAAGTCCTGAAAAAATGTTACAAAATTAACTTGGTAATGTTCACTGCTGCACTGTGGTAACCACCAACTTTTAATATGCAATACTTTCACTTTTAAATAAACCTACAGTTTAAAGTATCGGGTGAGGCTAGGAAATGTGTACGAATTCCAAGGCTTGTCAAGGAATTACTACTGTTTCCGAACCTGATAAACGTGATTACTAACCTGCTATTCTCTTTCTCGGGTAACGTTTCTTTACTAAGAGAGCAGTTTTGAGAATTCGTATTGACTGCCAAATTCTATCTATTTCCATGCCAGATGCAGTTAGTTGTATTCAGGTGATATAAAAATATGCACCTGGGGGCCGTTTCTCTAAACGTTGTACGACTAAAATGTTAGTAAGTGCAAAATTATGATTGTCTGTAAATTTCACATTAGCTATGTTTTCTTGTAAACAATTATTGGATTTACATTTATTGAGCATAGGCTACATCCTCCATCAACTGAAATTTCCAGACGATCTTAATTTGCACTTACGAACATCTTAGTCGTACAAAGTTTAGTGAAACCCCTGATGCAATAAACTTGGTGCTTCCAAACTAACTCTGAAAATGTTTTACATTTGGTTTAAAAGATAGTTTACCCAAACACCTGAATTTATTTCTATATTCAATAAGAAGTTTTGTATTTCAGCATTTTACGGAGATTATAGAAGACCAGTTTGATTTCCACACGTACTGCATGAGGAAGATGACGCTCCGATCGTACGTCGGCCTGCTGCGGTTGGAGGACGTTCTACGGCGGCACCCGTTCTTCTTCAAGGCTGCTCAGATCGCCATTGAAGTAAGTGGCCATGGTAGGGTGTTTGACCACTCAGATCGCCATTGAAATAAGTGGCTATGATATTGTGTTTGACCGCTCAGATCACCATTGAAGTAAGTGGCTATGGTAGGGTGTTTGACTGCTCAGATCACCATTGAAGTAAGTGGCCATGGTAGGGTGTTTGACCGCTCAGATCGCCATTGAAGTAAGTGGCTATGGTAGGGTGTTTGACTGCTCAGATTGCCATTGAAGTAAGTGGCCATGGTAGGGGGTTTGACCGCTCAGATTGCCATTGAAGTAAGTGGCTATGGTAGGGTGTTTGACCGCTCAGATCACTATTGAAATAAGTCGCTATGGTAGGGGGTTTGACCGCTCAGATTGCCATTGAAGTAAGTGGCCATGGTAGGGTGTTTGACCACTCAGATTGCCATTGAAGTAAGTGGCTATGGTAGGGTGTTTGACCGCTCAGATTGCCATTGAAGTGAGTGGCTATCGTAGGGTGTTTGACCGCTCAGATTGCCATTGAAGTAAGTGGCCATGGTAGGGGGTTTGGGGGACTGCTGATGCTTGAGTAAGTGGCCAGGTTAGAAGTGAACCGTAGCACCATTGAAGTGGCCATGGTAGGGGGTTTGACCGCTCAGATCTCCATTGAAGTAAGTGGCCATGGTAGGGTGTTTGACCGCTCAGATCATCATTGAAGTAAGTGGCCATGGTAGGGTGTTTGACCGGGTGTTTAGCCGCTCAGATCGCCATTGAAGTAAGTTCATGGCTGCCCCGATCGCCATTCGGTCCGGTGACTTCCGGTGTACTGTCGGAACGGCGGCAATTTTAACGGACATATCCGACGGACCGACGACTTTCGCGGAGACTGGTCCTATAAGACATTTATGTGGTTCGGGCATAATTTAAAACAACTTGACATTTGACAATACAATTTGCTGTTACAGATTTACCTGCATTTACATGACCATCCGTTCACGGAGAATGACAAAGACAAGTCGCAGGATACAGGTATACAACTGTCCACTTATTTGTCCACTGTATGTTTGTTCTCCGCTAATGAGAATCATTCAATTGTACAAACATTTTGCAAATTCATTTTGAGTTTCAAATTGGAAATAAAGTGACATACATAAAGGGTGACCCAGGATCCGTTGGGCTGTGAAAATATATGAGTTCCCCCATTAAATATATTGACGACATGTGTCCCTCATGCACCTATTTCCCTCCTCAAAGCCCACCTGTCTATGCATGACCTTGTTGTTGAATGAAGGCCTCAACCAATCTTAACGAGCTGAAAAAATAAGCAGCTGAAGACCCAGAAACGTTCCACTTTTATTTGTATGTCGTCTCCCCTCACTCTACTGACTGGGTAACCTTATGCTATAAGAGAACCGGAGCACGAGTGAGCTGAAGAACAAACAGCGGAAGGTCCAGTAACTGACATTCTACCTCTATATATACCCTATATATACCCCCACCCCACAGATGTCAAACAATTTTGACAATCCCCAGTAGCTGATTTCACCAAAATTGCTAAACATACTTTGAGGGAGTTATCATTTATTTTCCCCGAATGCATTATTTCATATAGAACTAACGACTGCATATATTTGATGATTAAAAGTATGCAGAATTATTGTACTGAATTTATTACATTATCACAGCCATTTTATAATAAAAATTAAATTTTTTATCCTTAACTTGAAAATTTCTCCCTCAAAATATACCTCAATATATATAGATTAGTATACTTTGCAATTTTGGTAAATAGGCTACAGGTAAATGATGTCATGGATATATTGGCTTGGTATCGTTGTACTGTAGAGAACTTGAGAGCGAGTGAGCTGACGAAACTAAAGAACAAGCAGCGAACGGCCCAGAAACCCGATATCTCGTCTATATACATATATATCCCACATATATGTCCCGCTTTCTCCAACTCGTATAATCTCATCAGCCTCATTCGACCAATCCCCAGAGTAACCGACTGCGTGTAAACCGAAGAAGCTGAAGAACAAGCAGTGGAAGGCCCAGAACTGATATTTCTTGTCTTTGGAGTGCGTGTGAGCTGAAGACCAAGCAGCGGAAGGCAAACTGATATTCCACTTGTCTATATATTATAACTCCCCTATACATACGTCCAGCCTCTTAATCCCACCCATTTGAATCACCAGAGAACCTGAGTGTGTGAGCTGAAGAACAAGCAGCGAGGCCGAGAAACTGATATTCCACTTGTCTATATATAACTCCCCTATACATCTGCCCAGCCTCTTAATTCCACCCATTTGAATTGCCAGAGAACCTGAGTGCGAGTGAGCTGAAGAAGCTGAAGAACAAGCAGCGGAAGGCCCAGAAGAAGCTGGCCCTGGAGCGGGAGAGACAGAAGGAGCAGGAGAAGCGGGAACACTCGACCAAGAAGCAGCAGGAGGCCGACCTCGATGGACCCAAGGAGGAGGAACTGGTGCCCGAGAAACTCGCAAAGGTACGTGGATGGCGAACACTGTAGACTGATCAGATTGCACCGTCTTTGTAAAGTTTCGACCAGGAAACAGCAGGAGGCCGACCTGGACAGACCCAAGGTGTAGGAATTGGTGCCGGAGAACTCGAAAAGGTTTGTCGTTGCTGTACAGTGTAGTTCCTGATCATTGTAGGCCCTGATGAGACTGTAGATTGTGGTAGGTTGAAATATATGAACCAAAGGAGGTGTTTTGTAGGCCCTGATGTGACTACGCTGTTGCACAGTCTGATTTGGAGCTACAGTGGTTGCATGTCAAATACGGCCAATAATTTACGTAGAAATATATGGACCCAAGGAGGTGGAATTTCCTGGGGCCCGTTTCACTAAACTTCGTTCGACTAAAATGTTCGTAAGTGCAAATTTGGAATCGTCTAGAAATTTCAATTGATGGATTTACATTTAGTGAGCATAGGCTGCATATGCAGCCTATGCTCAATAAATGTAAATCCAATAATTGTTCACAAGAACACATTGTTAATGTGAAATTTACAGACTATCATGAGTTTGCACTTACGAACATTTTAGTCGTAAGAAGTTTAGTGAAACGGCCCCCTGAAGTGTGTAGGATAC
This sequence comes from Conchocele bisecta, assembly GCA_029237695.1. Taxonomy (NCBI): domain Eukaryota; kingdom Metazoa; phylum Mollusca; class Bivalvia; order Lucinida; family Thyasiridae; genus Conchocele; species Conchocele bisecta. Next base: position 22,124,150 of record CM055274.1, on the reverse strand, counting down.
ATTTATCAAAACCAACCGTGGGACGCTGTTTCTGTTGCAGACCGAGGATCCGCTGGAGCAGGCCATCCGGTTCCTGAAGCCGCTGCAGCTGCTGGCATCTGAACGAATAGAAACCCATATATGTGCTTATGAAATTTATTCTAGGAAAAGTAAGTACAGAGGAACGTCTCTAAACCGGACACCTGGGGAGGGTGTTTGGTTTAGAGAGGTCCCACTGTAAACTGTTTTGCGAGTATGAATAGATGGCAACGAAACATATCAAAATTGAGCAAAAATAACTTGTCTGTGTGTTCGGTGTGGAGACGTTCTACTGTACACCATGTCTGTGTAGTCAAATGTTTTTTCCTTTCTATTCATGAACTTAAGTGGTATATTTTTTGTTGATATGTGCCAGAGCTCCAGATAAGCTGCGTATTTTCGTAGACAATTCTAATGAAATGCCAAGACATGTTTTCATTTCGAAACAAATTATTCAATAATTGCGGTCTTTTGATGTGTAAACAGTAGTGTGATTTTATTTTACCCAATTAAACTATTGAAATACCCAATTGCTTCAGATATGATGGAGTGAAAATACTCGATTACTAATTCCTTATCTGGAGCCCTGATGTGCTGTTCAATTCTGTTGTGCGCAAGTGTGGCTTATTCAGTTATTATGCCCTCTATTGAGGTTACGTACGTCCGTTTATCCGTCGGTCCATGTACATTTACGTCAAAAAAGTTTGTAAGAATTTCTCGAGTTAAAAAGAGTCCATTATGCCACGGGGGATATCCATGTTTTACAAAGATAACGTCTAGTATGACCTGAGCAGTTGGCGGGGTATGAACTCTTGTCTGGCCTGGTAAATGTTCACCAGTGTTTACATTGGTAATTGTCAGATTGTTCAGAAATGGGATTCGTGTAATTTGTTGCAGCTGTCTTGTCTGGACTGCACTATTTACAGAGATGGGCATTGTGAATATTAGTGTTGAAAGGGGGATTAACTTCTTAACCCCATTCACCCCTAAGTAACTGGAATGGATGTTGATATGTTAATTTTGCAACCAATCCAATCCTCACAAAATGATCTCAGACTAGTTCATTTGTGAAAAGGGGGTGTTTTTGTTCTCAAAAATATGAAAATTACTTGCAAAAAGTGTAGATCCTGATGAGACGGCTCGTCACGAGCCGTCTCATCTGGATCTACACTATTTGCCAATACCCATATACAGGCCTGTGGTGTTGAAAGGGTTAAGGATCGACTTTTTAAAGTTACTGTGAGCTGAGGAAAGACTGTGATTGTGTTAACACCAACCACTTGATGCATCATCAATCAGTTGACAGCATATGTTATTGTTATTTTCAGACAAATTATTGTTAATGTTACAATCGTTGAAGCGGGGGTGTCAAGTGGAGCGTGACCATCCACAGCTACACGTGTATTGCCTCAGGTTCTTAAAACTGGGTAAGTATGACCATCCACAGACGTATAACACTCCAGTTTGACTGTCCACAGACGTTATCACTAACCATCCATCTATATAGTGCCAAACCACACAGAAGTGCCCCGACCCGAACTGGCATGAACGTGTTGGCTGATCAGGGGCGCGTTTCACTACACTTCTTACGACTAAAATGTTTGTAAGTGCAAAATCATGATAGTCTGTAAATTTCACATGAACGTTTTCTTGTAAACCATTATTGGATTTACATTTATTGAGCATAGGCTGCATATGCAGATCCTATGCTCGATAAATGTAAATCCATCAATTAAAATTTCGAGACGATCCTAAATTGGCACTTACAAACATTTTAGTTGTACAAAGTTTAGTGAAACGGCCCCAGGAGTTCCCCTGGTCAAGAGGGATGGGTTGTAGCCTAGAGGTTAGAGCACTGGTCTTCAATACCTGAAGTTGTTGCAGACCGATGTAAATGTAGACGGAACATGTATCACAGACTTTTTCGCAGTCGATCTGAATTGTTTGTTGTCAAGATGACACATGTCTACTCTAGACATGCTTGCTCCCCGTTCAATGAGCCTTGATATCCTACATGTTTCCTAATCTCACCGGATGTGCATGTGCCTCACCTGACTAACTTTATCAAAAGACTTGGAAATAGTAGAAATTCCTCGAGAGCCTCAAGAGTTGCTCTTTTTTTCGAGGGTTAGCTTGATAGTCAGGGCCCGGTTGCTCAAAGCTTCTGTTAGCTTAGCAGACTGTTAAATCCTTATCATTGCTAAGGATTTAACAGTCTGTTAAGCTAACAGAAGTTTTGAGCCACTGGGCCCTGGTGACTCGAGCGTTGGGCTTCAATCCCTACGGTTGCGGGCCCTGGGCTGGGCCCTATCTATATATGACCTTTGTTGCTGGGCCATAAACACTTTTCACTCACCTTTTTAGTTTCTCTATGTGACAGACTATATGTGACAGATTACCTAGACACGACGAGTCTCGGAATTCCTACACGTTTCCTAGCGTCGCCCGATAAACCTGATAATAAAATATTCTAAACTGCCTGTGACAGTGAATCAGCAGCATAGACCTATATTAACCAGGGATGGGTTGTGGCCTAGGGGTTAGAACACCTGACGTTCGATCCGGAGGTTATGGGTTCAAACCTTGCCTTAGGCATCGAAGAATACTTTCATAGTATTTCCATCCCTCTGGTGTAAACTGTGGTCCCGTCTCTATATGACCTTACATGTAGCTGTTGTTGGGACGTTAAACCCATTCACTTTCACCTATATTCAGCATGGGAATTTGTATCGTTTCCTAGTCTCGCATGATAAACTCTATTCTGCCTGGTACACTGAAGCAGCAGTGTAGTGAACTGCTGGAGCCAGTACAGCAGGTGTTTCACTGTGATCTCGCCAGATGTTCTCATTCAATGACACTCGGCTCGGAAACGGTAGGAATTCCTACATGTTTCCTAGCCTCTTATTTCCTATGGTACAGTGAAGCAGCAGGGATGGGTTGTCCCTTCTCTCTATGACCTTAGCTGTTGCTGAGATGTTAAACCCATTCACTCACTTTCACAGTGAAGCAGCAACGTAGCGGACTGCCGGAGCCGGTACAGCAGGTGTTGGACCGTGAACTGGAGACGCTGTACTGCGGCAAGGACGAACCCGCCCTCAACGAAGACTTCTTACAGCGCAATCACGACTCAGTATTACACAGGGCGGCAGGTCTGTATGTGTGCCTGATAAAACTGGGGTTCTTTAGGTCCCATGGTCCCTAAATGATACTATTTTGTGTTGGTGGGCCATTAAGCACCATTCCATTCCCATACAGGTGCATTCACATCTGTAAGAAAGGAGCCATGAAAAATATATACAGAACCATGATATTTTTGTCAATTTGCTACTCACACCCCTGATCAATAAAGTCATTAGATGCATTAGGCATTTTTGGTAGAAAACCTAGTACAGTGAAACCTCTAAACTGGACTTCAACTTTAATAACGGAGACAATTCCTTGGAGACAATTCTAATGAAATACCAAGATGTGTTTTCATGGCAAATAAGAAATATATGCTATATGTGGTCTATTTATTGTTTTCTGCAGCATGATAAAGGTACCACAAAATTTGTATTTTTTTTTGATACTCGCTACTTCTGATTCCAATTGGGTTTTTGGCAATTTGAATTGGGTATTTAAGCAAATATGCAGCTTATCTGGAGCGATGTATGATCTGCAAGTCGCTAAATAAGCAGCAGCGGCCCGTTTCACTAAACTTTGTACGACTAAAATGTTTGTACGTGCAAATTCAGGACCGTCTGTAAATTTCTATTGATGGATTTCAATTTATTGAGCATTCATTAAATGTAAATCCAATAATTATTTACAAGAAAAAATTGTTAATGTTAAATTCACAGAGTATTAACTAATTCCTTGATAAAGGCCTTGTGTCGGAAAAGTGGGTTCCTGGTCTTTGCAGAGTTGTTGAACATATTATAATTTTGCACTTACGAACATTTTAGTAGAACAAAGTTTAGTGAAACTGCCCCCAGTTACTTAAATTTTTCATCTTTGTACTTCACATGTCGTAATTAAATTAGTATAACTATGCTTTAAATAAAATTCTAATCACCCAGTACATATGGAGTTGAAAGCGTTGCCATCCAGTCAGTATTTTTCCCCCAGAAATATTGTGTTGCCTATGCCACTTACAGATCATATGTACAGAGCTCCAGTTAAGGTGCGTAATTTTACCAACTTGGGGTGACATTTTGTTATTTCTTCATCAAAAATGGCAAGTTGGGAGTTCTTTAGAATCGTCTCATTGAGACGATTCTGAAGCACTCCCAACTTGTCATTTTTGATGGAGAAATAAGAAATTTACCTCCAAATTACGCAGCTTACCTGGAGCTCTGTATGCATCGTAGTGATCTCTGACAATCTCTGCAATATTTCCTCATTAGTTATAACACAGGGCTCCAGATAAGGAATTAGTAATTGAGTATTGTCACTCCATCATTTCTGAAGCAATTGGGTATTTCAAAATTTTAATTGTGTAAAATAGAATCACACTACTGTTTACACATCAGCAGACCGCACGTATTGAATAGTTTGCTTCTAAATGAAAACACATCTTGGTATTTCATTAGAATTGTCTCCTTGGAGACAATTCTAATGAAATACCAAGATGTGTTTTCGTGGAAAAATAAGAACAATATGCTATATTTGTGGTCTGTTTATTGTTTTCTGTAGTATGATAAAGATACCACAAATTTTTCATTGCTTTTTGATACTCACTACTTCTGATTTCAATTGGGTTTTTGGCAATTTTAATTGGGTATTTACGCAAATACGCACCTTATCTGGAGCTCTGATAACACATGTCATTGTCCGTGTTCCAGCTGCAAGAATGATGTACGAACTCAACCCCCAGCCCGGTGTACAAACTAAAGCTTTAGAACTAGCAACAACGTTCAACAAAGATCTAAAAGGACTCAGTGCGCAGGTTTGTATTTGCATGTCTCGTGTCACGAGAGAAAGGGACTTACCCAGTATTGACCCGTGTAGTCCCCGATCATCCTACATTGTCATGCAGTCTGACCGCATTAGAATTTACCTCGTTTAGGCTGATTTCAGACTGAATTAATTGTATGGGTGGAGCTGAAGGCACTTTTTTGGGATTGTCCTATGGGAATTTAACATGGGCCAAAAAGGAGGAGGCTGACCAGGAGGGTAGAAAAACGAAAAATGTTGGAAATTGACTCGGAAACCTGGCTAGATTGCTTGGAAATTATGTAAATAAGCAAACAGTTAATCGGTCCACAAATAAAAAAATATTTTAAAAAATCTAATTTTAGCCTTCGTGTTAAATTCCCATAGGAAAATATAAAATCACAATTTCATGGAATTTCATCAAATAATTTTTTTTTGGGAGGGTGACTTTTGTTGTTGATGAAAAAGTATTTACATATAAATATTTTTTTAGATATAATGTGTTTAATAGCCAAATGTTCGTCGGCAGAAAAACGTGGAACAGACAGTAGTGTTCTCTATATAAATGACATGTTTCAAAAGTTTATTGGTAGATCATCAGGAGGAGCCACAGTTGATATGCATCTCATTTATCCAATCACAAATGTGTGTGTCTTCATGTGTGTGTCTTCTGTTTGTAGAATTGCCGAGAAGTCCTGGAGTACATGTGCCGCGGAGACTTCGGCAAGTGCGAGTCTGAGGCCCAGTCGTTCCAAGGACAGTGTCACAAACTCTTCCCCTTAGTACCGTCTTTCATTATCCCCACTAGCCAATCTGAGCAAATCTTGGAAAACGGAACAGCGTCGTAACGATGGCAACTGAACTGTATTTTATTAAGTCTTCTTTTTTTGTGTGTTTAAATGGCGATGTTTACCCACCATAGTTTGTGTGTAGCGAGTTTACAAAACGTAACCGGGAAAGCTTGTTCAAATTATTGCCATAACTGGATGGTAACGCTTTCAACTCCATATATATATATATATATATAAAGCAATATTTACAAACACTGTAGATCCAGGTGAGATGGCGTCTCACCTGGATCTGCAGTGGTTGTCATGATATTCAAGATTTGAAGAAAAAAAATCCACATTTTCATTTAATGAAATAGTCCATATATTAGCAAGCAGCAATCCATGTTGGATATTTAGGAGTGACGGGTAATAGATGACAATAACACCCCAGAACGTGAGCCAATTTATACATAGTTCCAGTGGGTGGTTGGTTGGGTGAACGCGACGGCGTAAATTAACGGCAGGATTTCCTCCTTATAGGGATCATGATTTGCCTGGTTTGGCCCTCAGGTACGTTTTTATCTTTGGCTCTTTTGTTGCCTGGGAGTTGAATTGGGTTATTGCCCATTATAAAAGTAGTAAGATTATTACTGATCCTACTGCTTTAGGGAGCGGGCCAAGTGATTCTGGTGTGGCGAGGACCTGGCATCAGATCAGGATTATTCTGATTTCAGGGCTGAAGATATAGTTTTTGTATTGTAAACATTCAGTTCTGATTTTGGGATTTTCCCGCTATTTGCACATGTACTTGTATAGGTAATTTATGGGATTTAGTACTAAACCCATTGGCCCGGCCTTAAATGACCTTAGCTGTTGCTAGGCCGTTAAACCCTAACAAACCAAAAATACATAGTTCCCAGATGAGCTAATGTGACATGGAGTAGTCTCCCTTATCCGCGTACTATACCCCCTGATTTCAAAATCATTGCGTACATGTACTTTACGTTTACAAATGGATTAATTATTTTCTTCGTTACTAAATAGGGAACAAAGTATACAAAAAAATAAAAAAAAAAAATAAACATTCACTTAGTTGAGCTGCAAAAAGCAAACACTGTTTGCTTTTTGCAGCTCAACTAAGTGAATGTTCAACTTTATGACAGTATTTTCACTACTCAATTTGAAAATCAATGCGTATTTTCACATTGCTGGGCGTATTTTGTATCCCACTTTTGATAATCAATGCGTATTGAGCTAAAATAATTGCGTAAAATACGCCAATACGCACCTTATCTGGAGCTCTGTTGAATAGACGTATATAGACGTATATAGACGTATATAGACGTATATAGACGTATATAGACGTATATAGACGTATATAGACGTATATAGACGATATAGTCGTATATAGACGTATATAGAGTATATAGACGTATATAGACGTATAGATCGTATATAGACGTATATAGACGTATATAGACGTATATAGACGTATATAGTCGTATATAGTCGTATATAGACGTATATAGACGTATATAGTCGTATATAGACGTATATAGACGTATATAGACGTATATAGACGTATATAGTCGTATATAGACGTATATAGACGTATATAGACGTATATAGACGTATATAGTCGTATATCGTATATAGACGTATATAGACGTATATAGACGTATATAGTCGTATATAGACGTATATAGACGTATATAGACGTATATAGTCGGATATGAACAACAAATCTTGTGTAAAGGCAACTGGGTTCGTTTTGTTTTTTTATTCCGATAATGGGATTATTTCCAATATTTGTCTATAGGGTCTAATGGAATATTGCCCTCCAAAATGGCATGTTTACCTGTATCCACCAAAGGGAAGTAACTTCTACTCATGTGGGGACCAATTAATTGCCATAATTGTTTGCTGTGTGATTATGGAAGTTCTGAGCAGGTCGTAAAATCTCGCGCTCGCATATTTGCTTGGTCCGTGATTACGTAATTTCCTTTTAAAGTATATTATCTAAATTGGGACTTGAATGTGGCAAGGTGATCGATTGTGGTCTAGTGGTAGAGCCAGTGCTCCAGATAAGGAATTAGTAATTGAGTATTGTCACTCGATAATTTCTGAAGCAATTGAGTATTTCAAAATTTTAATTGGGTATTTCAAAATCACACTACTGTTTACACATCAACAGACAGCAATTATTGAATAGTTTGTTTCCAAATGAAAACATGTCTTGGCATTTCATTAGAAATGTCTCCTTGAAGACATGTCTAATGAAATACCAATATGTGGTCTGTTTATTGTTTTCTGCAGCATGATAAAGGTACCATATTATATTTTTTTGGATACTCGCTACTTCTGAGTTCAATTGGGTTTTTGGCAATTTTAATTGTGTATTTAAGCAAATACACAGCTTATCTGGAGCTCTTAGAGCATTGGACTCTTAGGATGGGTTGTGGCCTAGGGGTTAGCACACCTGACATCCAATGCGGATGTTGTGGGTTCAACCCTCGCCTTAGGCATAAAAAATACTTTCATAGTATTTCCATCCCACTCGTCTTTCGGATGAGACTTGAAACCGAGGTCCCGTCTCGATAGGGCCTTAGCTGTCACTGGGACGTTAAACCCAGGGATTCCGTGCCACTTTCGCAATTGGCGATAAAAATAAACAATTTTTGAAGTGGCAATTTTTTTATTTTCCCCAGCGGAATCCCTGGTTAAACCCATTCACTACCGGATGTAGTGGATTCAATCCTCGCCGTAGTATTTCCATCCCACTGGTCTTATGGATGCAACACCGAGGACCGAGGATCTCTATATGACGTTTACTGTTGTTGGGATGTTAAACATTTTCACTTTTTTTACGTGGCCAAGTTTGAACATAGCTCTGTCTTGGGTGTCCATATTGGCAAAATACGGTAATCTGGAAATATTGCATTTTGGCCTATAGCATATGCGGCTAAGCTGTATTAAACCCAAATATTCAGACTATTTATTCTCAGAAACTAAATGGTTTCCCACAATAAGGATTGTCCCAATATTTAGTGTTAGTATGGTGTACTAGTTTATCACAATATATTTGGATACAATTTGTTTTGGGAAACCCCTATTTTATAGGGGTTTCCCAATGCAAATGGTGTCCGAATATTTCGGGTTATTATTGTATACCATAGTTGAATGACAGATTTATATCTACAATAATTCCAGCACAAAAATATTTACACAATTCCCTAACATTTGATTGGTCCGTAGCAAGTCTCTGTCCAAAGTTTATATCCCAGTAAACTCCCATGCCAAACTACGTTAAAATAATTCTTAAGAAAACGGAAAATAAACACATTTTCTTGATGAATTTATTTAAAATGCTGGAATTATAAGGAATGAATGGCAATTTTGTGGAATTTATCGGGGATATAAACTTGGAAAAGTCGCGGGAATACTGGACGAGGCCTTCCAGCCTTCGTCCAGTATTCCCGCGACTTTTCCAAGTTTATACCCCGATAAATTCCACAAAAAGGCCATTAATTCCTATAATAACCAATAGGATAAAAATAAACAATTGGCGATATGAAATTCCTTTTTTTTTTTTTTTTTTTTTTTCGCCAATTGTTTATTTTTATCGCCAATTGCGAAAGTGGCTTTTCAAAGTTTATACCCCGATAAATTCCACAAAAAGGCCATTCATTCCTATAGTACATCCCCGGTTTAATTTGTGGCAACATGGAGGTGTATAAAAATGTATGCTGTTGGCGTGCCTTCCGGCGGAAGGTGCGCTAATACCATATCCCAGCTAGCGTCGGTGTCCCCATCTTCAAAAGTTAAGTTTTCATGTTTTGATCTGTTTCACAATATTTGTCACCCCTATAGCCACCATATTCCTACACCATCTCTGCTGTATGATATTAAGTGCAAGCTGCTATGTATCTGTGACCTTGACCTACCTTTTATGCTTAAATTACTTTCAATGTTACTTTTTTGTTTTGGTTCATTTCATCCTATCAATCACCCTACAGCGATCATGTTTCTACAACAGCTATGTCTTGTGCTGCTCTGTGCAACTGCTGTATATCAGTGACCTTCATGTGTCCTTGTCCTGTACCACCAGATGTGCTTCGTTGTCCTCTGGCAACTGTCGTTTTGTATCAATGATACTCTCCATTTGGAGTGGGTGACAGGTGGGAGCACGCGATGGGTAATTTAACGATCTGGGTTCATCCTTACCGGAATCACGACTGGAGACCTGGTTTGGCCCTCACGTACGTCTTTGGCATTTTGTATGTGACAGTTGAATCTGGTTATACCCCTAATCCTTATGTGAGTATTACGATATTCGTAATCCTATTTTAGGGGAAGGGGCCAAGTGACTTTGGTGTTGTATGGACCTGGCACCAGGTCCGGTTATTCTAATTTCAGGGCTGAATATATTTGTTCTCGATGTAAATATTCCGTTCTGATTTTGGGATTTTTCCCCCCAATGCAGCAGGTTAAAATGGGATCGAACCCGTTTGCCCGGCCTTACATGACCTTAGCTGTTGATAGGCCGTTAAACACTAATAAACAAACAAACAAACTCTCCATTTGGAATAGCACACAAGAACTGAATTTCACTGCTATGCTCATTTTCGCAGACCTTAAACGCATAGCTGAAAGTGTATGTATTTCTCCCAGCATATTTTTGCATGGCACCGCACCATACCCAAACTTGGTGGTGCCATGCTGGCCAAAAATAAATTGTAAACTTTCTTCTTTTTTTTTACCGACATTTAACTTTTTTTATGATGATGCACAATATTCATGTACTGGGTTCCCACTGGTCCTTGCATTCCTGGAAAGTCATGGAATTTGGAAAAATGGATTCCAGGCCTGGAAAGTCATGGAATTTGCCTCTTTTTCTGAAAAGGTCATTGAAAGTCATGGAATTTTGATTCCAGTCCAATTATTGGTGTTGTTGAGCAAGGTTCAGTGCAATTTCATGATTTCGAGCCAAACGATTTGATGTGGTAAGGGCACCTGGCACCAAATTGGGATTTTGTAGATTCAGAACTGAAGTACTACATGAAACGGTGTCGAGCCTGGAATACACTTGTGTTGAGGAGAGAAGTAACTTCTCTCCCCAACACAAGTGTATTTCCAGGCTCGACACCGTTTCATCAGCATCATCCAGGCAAATATGGGTCCTTGAATTTCGAAAACAGGTCCTTGAAAGTCATGGAAAAGTCATTGAATATTAAATATGTTGTTCTACTATCTGAATGTGTCCCCCTTATTCAGAGTTTGACGCGCTAAATGTGCTGTTTTTTTTCTGGCTTACCCTGCCTGCTCCTTTAATCCTGAGGGAAACGCTATTTAAATGTATGCCACTGGTTAACGTCATAACATACATTATGAAATGGGTAACCATGGTAATAGTGAGCTATGCTGGCCACATTGGCCAGCATAGCTCACTATTACCATGGTTACAGTATCCACGTGTACATCTGTGGAGCTGATCCGACTCCACTGTCCATGATTGTGTTAGTGATTTAAAAAACTTGTATGCCTTCACAGATATCAAATTGCCTCGTGAGGTCTGCCAACCATATGAGACGAGCCATGTGATTTTGTACCTAAGAAGCCATGTGCGATATTTCATGAGAAAGTTGATGAAATTTTCATAGCAGATATGTAATAGAAAATTTTGTCACCCTTCGACATCATTTACAGAAAATATTACTGTTTCTGTAATTATATTTCAGGAAAAATTGTGCAAAATCACATGGGGTGTCTCAATTATGGTGTAGACTAAGAGGCCTTTTGCACTAAACTTTCTATGTAACATGGTTTGTAAGATTTGTTTGTGAATTTACAATTCACTGCCTCTGTGTGCAGATCAGGGGGCCGTTTCACTAAACTTTGTACACCTAAAATGTTCGTATGAGCAAATTTAGGATCGGCTGGAAATTTCAATTGATATGCGGCCTGTGTTCAATAAATGTACATAGTGCTGCAGTAGCCATTGCTTGTCGTAAAAGGCGACTAAACTGGCTTAACGATTGGGTTCATACTTTCCGGAACCCACTATACCGGATTTGGCCCTCATGTACATTTTTTGTATGTGAGAGTTGAGTCGGGCTATGCCCCATATATAAAAGTAAGATTAGCGCTAATCCTATTACTTTTAGGGGATGGGATAAATGATGCTGGTGTGGCGAGGGCCTGGCACCAGATCAGGTTGTTCTAATTTCAGGACTGAATATATATTTTGATTGTAAATATTGAGTTCTGAAGTTGGGATTTACCCCCCTCGGACAGGTGGATACGGGACACGACCCCGTTGACCCGTCTGCGTGTAGACTCCCTGAGGCTTGTACCTCTATGTCAGAAAAGCGGACGTTAAACCCTATTCACTCACTCACTCACTCAATAAATGTAAATCCAATAATTATTTACAAAAAAACGTTAATGTGAACTTTCCAGACTCATTATTTTGCATTTACGAACATTTTAATCGTACAAAGTTTAGTCAAACGGCTCCCTGTACCAGTAAATAAATCCACTAATTATTGGCCAACATCGGAGGGCTGTTCTGCCCTCCCAAGTCAAACTGCAGTATCTGTTAAACTGCAGTATCCGTCAAACTGCAGTATCTGCACTATGATGCTATGCTGACCCTGTGCAATCGTCCCCACCTGGGGATGATTGCACAGGGTCAGCATAACATCATAGTGCAGATACTGCAGTTTAACAGATACTGCAGTTTGACTTGGGATGATTGCACAGGGTCAGCATAGCATCATAGTGCAGATACTGCAGTTTAACAGATACTGCAGTTTGACTTGGGAGGGCAGTGTTGCTTGTGAGTATGCAAAGGGTGTAATTTAACCTTTGGGTTCATCCTTAATACCGGAATCACGATATCCCAGTAGCCGATTTCATCAAAATTGCAAAGTATACTTATCTAGCAAAGTATACTTTGAGGGAGTAATCATGTATTTTTACCGAAATGCATTATGTCATATAGAACTAACGACTGCATAGATTTGATGATTGAAAGTATGCAGAATTATTATGCTGAATTTATTACATTATCACAGCCAAAATGGCTGTGATAATGTAATAAATTCAGTATAATAAAAATTAATAAATTTATCCTAAAATTGAAAATTTCTCCCTCAAAGTATACTTTGCTAGATAAGTATACTTTACAATGTTGATGAAATAGGCTACTGCTATGCTATGGCCCTCTGATGTGTACGTGTTTGTATGTGAGAGCTGAATCTGGTTATAACCATGATAACAGTTGTAGGATTAGTACTAATCCTATTACTCTCTGGGGCTGCGGCTCAGTGACTGGTGTGGTGAGGACCTGGCACCAGATAAGGATATGCTAATTTCAGGGCTGAATGTATATATTTTTCCCTGAAAACATGTATATTCTGTTCATGTCATTTTGGGATTTTTTCACGTATCTTACTTGGATTCACATCTAGTCCAAGGTATCTGTAGCCTATTTCACCAACATTGCAAAGTATACTTTTCTAGCAAAGTATACTTTTAGGGAGAAATTTTCAATTTAAAGATAAATTTATTAATTTTTATTATACTGAATTTATTACATTATCACAGCCAATTTTGGCTGTGATAATGTAATAAATTCAGTATAATAATTCTGCATACTTTTAATCATCAAATATATGCAGTGGTTAGTTCTATATGAAATAATGCATTTTGGGAAAAATAAATGATTACTCCCTCAAAGTATACTTTGCTAGATAAGTATACTTTGCAATTTTGATGAAATCGGCTACTGGTGTAGTAAGTGTAGTTTGTGCAATTTCATTCTGACAGTCAATTGTTAGAAATTAATTTATTCATTTGGTCTTAAGATATTTACCAACTTACTACTACATTTTCTGCACAATACAGAGGTATCGTATACCATATATACTTTTGATATGGAAGGTAGCAACTACCTTTCCAACATGCATGTATGTGTCGCATTGACAAAACTTGGCGTATTGAGTTTCCAACGGATGTAGCCCCGTATCAAGACTTAATGCATCGCAGGCTGATCAGGGCTTACACTTGTTTGTTTTTGGGTGAGAAAAATTCCCGGTGCATGTATTAACAAAAAAATTGTGGCTGACTGGAGATATTGGGCTTATGGCGTTTTTGGTCAGTATAGATCTCTATATCTATATCTTCTAGCACATTTCTCTTGTCTGTTACGGATATATGCTGTTTGTTGCAAGCAGGGCTGGTGATTTACTGACTAAATGGCACAGTGTGGGGCCGGATTAGACTGATCAGGTTGATCCGAGGCTACACTGGTAGCATAACCAGTAAGCCCCACAACTCCCAGGTATCGATAGAGCGAAAGATAAAAACATACCTGAGGGTTAAACCAGGCAAATCGTAGTTCCGTCGATTTACGCTGTCGCTTTCGCGCAACCATCCACCGACAATTGGGTCAATTGGGATCCGTAATAATCTTACTTCATGTACTTTTATAATGGGCAATAGCCCATTATAAAAGTACATGAAGTAAGATTATTACTGATCCTACTGCTTTTGTGAGGGGGACAAGTGATTCTGGTGTGGCGAGGACCTGGTATCAGATCAGGATTATTCTGATTTCAGGGCTGAATATATAGTTTTTGTCACGCCTGCTTTAGCAGAGGCGCGACTATAGTCGGCGCTTTTTCCGTCGTCTGCGTCGTCCGATTTTTTTGTAAGGCAAATACGTTAAAGTTATTGTTTTTTCACAACATATCTTTAACCCCTTGCCAGACTTTGATAATATTTCACATCTATGTTTATCTAGGGATGATGCTTCATTACAGACACCCCCACATCCAAATTCTGAAGGTCGAGGTCATTTATTTTTTTACTTGTAATGTTCACCGGTTTTGTAACAGGAATGCGTTAAAAGTTATTGTTTTTTCACAATATCTCTTTAACCCCTTGCCAGACTTTGATAATATTTCACATCAATGTTTGTCTAGGGATGTTGCTTCATTACGCACACCCCCACATCCAAATTCTCAAGGTCAAGGTCATTTATTTACTTTTAATGTTCACCGTTTTGTAACAGAAATACATTAAAGTTGTTATTTTTTCACAATATCTCTTTAACCCCTTGCCAGACTTTGATAATATTTCACATCAATGTTTGTCTATGGATGATGCTTCATTACGCACACCCCCACATCCAAATTCTGAAGGTGAAGGTATATTATTTACTTGTAATGTTCACCGGTTTTGTAACAGAAATGCGTTAAAAGTTATTGTTTTTTCACAATATCTCTTTAACCACTTGCCAGACTTTGATAATATTTCACATCAATGTTTGTCTATGGATGATGCTTCATTACACACACCCCCACATCCAAATTCTCAAGGTCAAGGTCATTTATTTACTTGTAATGTTCACGGTCAAATGCCTCGGCAGGTGCGACACCGCTTCCGTGGCGGAATTCTTGTTTGTTGTAAATCTTCAGTTCTGATTTTGGGATTTTCCACCCATTCTGTACAGGTAATATATGGGATTTAATACTAAACCCATTGACCCGGCCTTAAATGACCTTAGCTGTTGATAGGCCGTTAAACCCCAACACACATTCTCCTGTCACAGCCACAATTTAGAACTGTATTTGTAGCTGACCAGGAATTCTACATTGGCCTAAATTGTAATAAGCCTGTTTTTTCTCTGGTCACTGGTCTAGATCCAAACAATTAGCAGCCGTCCAGAAACGACTGCTGATTACATACGAGACGCGCCATGTGACTGATGAAATATATTTACAGAAACGGTGATATTTACTGTAAATGACGTTTGAATGTTGACAACATTTTCGTGACTAATGCGGAATCCTTTCTGCATTTACTCTGAACATTTCGTCAATTTTGTTGTAGTTTACGGAAAATATAAATTTTGTAAATATTTTTTGCACATCTTCAAAAATAATTTAAAAATCATACCCGTAAAGGTGTTTTCCGCTATTCCGCATGCGGAATAGCGGAATACACCTTTACGGGTATGATTTTTAAATTATTTTTTTTATTATTTTCGTTATATCTCGAAAGTATATGTTGCGACCACTCATTTGAATCGTCTCATCGAGACGGTTCAAATGAGTGGTCGCAACATATACTTTCGAGATATAACGAAAATAATAAAAAAAAATATTTAAAAATCATACCCGTAAAGGTGTATTCCGACATATACTTCTAAGCACATTTAAAGAAAATATTTATGATTTTCCCCAATCAAAATGGCATATCCTCCGCATGAAATTGGATAATATAGATAAAAATCGCATGGCCCGTTTCATTTGCATGTGTATTATTTATTTTAACCCTTAGACCGCTACTGACAACAATTGTCGTCTGCTGTTGCTTTTATATCTTGCGTTATTTCTCAATAAAAACATGTTTTGACTTCAGAATCATTTCCATTTTTCTGAAGTGCTGTCGAAGCATGTAAATTATTCTAAAGTGCTGTCAAAGCATGTTTTTGATGATACAAATGGCAAATAGAAAATAAACAGTAGACGCCAAAAAAAATAAGATAGCGGTCTAAGGGTTAATGTGCTACCGTTGTGCTGTTTCAAATGTCTTTTGTTCAATAATGTTCATCAACCAGAAGGTGAGAGATTGGTCAGGCGAACGCGACGGCATAAGTTAACGGTAGGGGTTCCTCCTTGTAGGAATTACGATTTGCCTGGTTTGGCCTTCGGGTACGTTTTTTATCTTTGGCGCTTTTGTTACCTGGGAGTTAAATTGGGTTATTGCCCATTATAAAAGTAGTAATATTATTACTGATCCTACTGCTTTTGGGAGGGGGCCAAGTGATTCTGGTGTGGCAAGGACCTGGCATCAGATCAGGATTATTCTAATTTCAGGGCTGAATATATAGTTTTTTTATTGTAAATATTCAGTTCTGATTTCGGGATCCCCCCCCCCCCCATTTGTACATGTAATATATGGGATTTAGTACTAAACCCATTGACCCGGCCTTAAATGACCTTAGCTGTTGATAGGCCGTTAAACCCCAACAAACAAACAAATCACCCATTTGAGAGGTGGGTGGCAGGTGGGTGCACGCAATGGTCTTTGGCATTTTGTATGTGACATTGAATCTGGTTATACCCCTTATGCGAGTATTACGATACTTGTAATCCTATTTAAGGGGAAGGGGCCAGGTGACTGGTGTGGTATGGACCTGGCACCAGGTCCGGTTATTCTAATTTCAGGGCTGAATATATTTGTTCTCGATGTAAATATTCCGTTCTGATTTTGCGATTTTCCCCCCAATGCAGCAGGTTAAAATGGGATTGAACCCGTTTGCCCGGCCTTTCATGACCTTAGCTGTTGATAGGCCGTTAAACACTAACTAACAAACAAACACCCATTTGACAGTAATATTGAGGAAATCCTTTCTGAACTTGAAATACTGAGATGAAATAAGTTCAGAAAATCATGTACACTGTCCATTTCACATGCCAGCGCAACAATAGTTGTCAGGGGCATATACTGTCCGTCTGTTGACTACCATATATCCATGCGATATTTCACATGTACTGCATATCGACCATGTGAAGAAGCCTATTGAATGTGGGTTTCGTCGTCAATGTCATGCATGCACCGGGGCGGGATCAACTGATCCTGAGAGTAGTGCTGCAGTAGCCATTGCTTGTCGTAAAAGGCGACTAAACTGGCTTAACGATTGGGTTCATACTTTCCGGAACCCACTATACCGGATTTGGCCCTCATGTACATTTTTGGCTTTCTTGTATGTGAGAGTTGAGTCGGGCTATGCCCCATATATAAAAGTAAGATTAGCGCTAATCCTATTACTTATAGGGGATGGGATAAATGATGCTGGTGTGGCGAGGGCCTGGCACCAGATCAGGTTGTTCTAATTTCAGGACTGAATATATATTTTGATTGTAAATATTGAGTTCTGAAGTTGGGATTTACCCCCCTCGGACAGGTGGATACGGGACACGACCCCGTTGACCCGTCTGCGTGTAGACTCCCTGAGGCTTGTACCTCTATGTCAGAAAAGCGGACGTTAAACCCTATTCACTCACTCACTCAATGTCATGATCATATTGTTTATTGTGCATTTCTTTTGTTTCTGGTGGGTTGTGGTCGGGTGAACGCGATGGCGTAAATTAACGGTAGGTTTCCTCCTTATAGGAATCACGATTTGCCTGGTTTGGCCCTTAGGTACGTATTCATCTTTTGCTCTTTTGTTACCTGGGAGTTGAATTGGGTTATTGCCCATTATAAAAGTAGTAAGATTAGTACTGACCCTACTGCTTTTTTTTGGGGGGGGGGGGGTGTTTCCAAGTGATTCTGGTGTGGCGAGGACCAGGCATCAGATCAGGATTATTCTGATTTCAGGGCTGAATATAGTTGTTATTGTAAATATTCAGTTCTGATTTTGGGATTTCCCCCCACCCCCCATTTGTACATGTACTTGAACGTGTACACGTACTTGTACAGGTAATATATGGGATTTAGTACTAAACCCATTGATCCGGCCTTAAAGACCTTAGTTGTTGATAGGCCGTTAAACCCCAACAAAGTGGGTGGCAGGTGGGAGCACGCGATGGGTAATCTAACGATCGGGGTCCATCCTTACCGGATTTCCGACTGGAGACCTGGTTTGGTCCTCACATACGTGTTGACATTTTGTATGTGACAGTTGAATCTGGTTATACCCCTTATGTGAGTATTACGATTATTCGTAATCATATTTTAGGGGAAGGGGCCAAGTGACCTTGGTGTGGTATGGACCTGGCACCAGGTCAGGTTATTCTAATTTCAGGGCTGAATATATTTTTTCTCGATGTAAATATTCTGTTCTGATTTTGGGATTTCCCCCCCCAATGCAGCAGGTTTAAACGGTATCGAACCCGTTTGCCCGGCCTTACATGACCGCCCGTAGCCGTTAAAAACCAATCACTTCACCAGAAAACACCAACAAACAAACAAACAAACTTTTGTTTATGTGCGATAACTCGACTACCGTCTATCCGATCTTCAGGATACTTAGCATGTACATACATGGTCAGGGCTCCAGATAAGCTGCGTATTTGTGTAAATACCCAATTAAAATTTCCAAAAACCCAATTGAAATCGGAAGTAGTGAGTATCCAAAAGCAATGAAAAATTTGTGATATCTTTATCATGCTACTGAAAACAATAAACAGACCACAAATATAGCATATTTTCTTATTTTTCCATGAAAACACATCTTGGTATTTTTATTAGACTTGTCTCTAATGAAATACCAAGATTTGTTTTCATTTAGAAGCAAACTATTAAATGAGTGCGTTCTGCTGATGTGTAAACAGTTGTGTGATTCTATTTTACACAATTATAATTTTGAAATACCAAATTGCTTCAGAAATGATGGAGTGACAATACTCAATTACTAATTCCTTATCTGGAGCCCTGGATGGCTGTTTTCTTCATGATGTCACCAGCGGTGGGACAACAATTTGCTTGTTTGCTAAGCATTCTCCATACAAATTTCATTGATTAATTGGGGCTTTATGTCCATTTAACAACAAGGTCATATAAAGATGGGAGAATGCACAGGTATATGGTGCGGAGTACCAATTGTTCAGCACTGAAATTAGGTCATAACAAAAGTACTTTGGTTAGAATCCCTGTGCGTCGAGCATTTTATCGTCGTGGAGAAATAAAATTGGACTATAAATTTGCCAGATGATCACTACCATTCAAAAATATGTTGAATCCAATCATGTCTGACGAAAATCTTGAGGTTATAGTAACTTTATAGAACATATTCCTTTTGTGCAGACATTCGCATATCGATGGTCTAGTAACATAAGGTCGTAACATAAAGCATAGCAGTTACGATCTTATGTTACTAGACCATCGATATATGTATCTGGCAACTTGAAAAAAAAATCAGAGACGAACATCTCGAACAAAAAATAATTAAAATATATTTAAAAATCTGTCGTCCACTTCACATTCCGCATATTTGTAAGTGCAAATTTAGGATCGTCTGTAAATTTCCATTGATGGATTTACATTTATTGAGCATAGGCTGCATATGCAGCCTATGCTCAATAAATGTAAATTCAGCCCCGTGTCCGAGAACCAAAGTACTTATTTGTTATGGCCTTGCAAAAACAACTAGCAGCTCTGAAAGAAATTGTCCTGATCCAGTGCACTGCACCCTTACTCCTGTGACCGGAGTGAACAATTGAGTATCATAATAACCCTAAATATTCGGACACCATTTATTTGGGGAAACGATATTAATATATGGTTGCCAAACAACAGTGAGTGTGCCAATATTTAGGGTTATTATGGTGGTACTGGTTTCATCACAATAACAATGTATTTGGATACATTTAGTGGGTGACTGGGTGCTATGGGTAATTTAACGATCAGGGTTCATCTTTACCGGAATTCCGATTGGAGACCTGGTTTGGACCTCGCATACGTCTGGCATTTTGTATGTGACAGTTGAATCTGGTTATACGCCTTATGTGAGCATTACAATTATTCGTAATTGTATTTGAGGGGAAGGGGCCAAGTGACTGGTGTGGTATGGACCTGGCACCAGGTCCGGTTATTCTAATTTCAGGGCTGCATATACGTTTTCTCGATGTGAATATTCCATTCTGATTTTGGGATTTTCCCCCCAATGCAACAGGTTAAAACTGGATAGAACCCATTTGCCCAGCCTATGACCTTAGCTGTTGATATGCCGTTAAATACCAATAAATAAACCCCAATCAAACCCCAATCAATCAATAGTTCAGTGACTAAATGTCAGTGCTCCAACCAAACATGTGCGTTCCCTTCTGTGTATCACTTTACTGTTGACGGACTAACCCGGGCAACATTGGAATGTACAAGCTGGCTGGTCTGTGTCTACTTGATGCTAAGGATTTAACAGTCTGTTAAGCTAACAGAAGCTTTGAGCAACCGGGCCCAGTTGGGTAAAAATCGCCTTTGCATCAAGTGTAGACACAGACCAGCCAGCTTGTACATTGCAATGTTGCCCGGGTTTGTCCGTCAACAGTAAAGTGATACACAGAAGGGAATGCACATGTTTGGTTGGAGCACTGACATTTAGTCACTGAACTATTGATTGATTGGGGTTTGATTGGGGTTTGATTGGGGTTTATTTATTGGTATTTAACGGCATATCAACAGCGAAGGTCATAGGCCGGGCAAATGGGTTCTATCCAGTTTTATCCCGTTGCATTGGGGGGAAAATCCCAAAATCTGAATGGAATATTCACATCGAGAAAAATTATAATCAGCCCTGAAATTAGAATAACCTGCCCTGTTGCCAGGTCCATACCACACCAGTCACATGGCCCCTTCCCCTTAAATATGATTACGAATAATCGTAATACTCACATAAGGGGTATAACCAGATTCATCTGTCGCATACAAAATGCCAAAGACGTATGTGAGGGCGCTAACAGCGGTTTTGAGCAACGGGCCCTGTTGTACTGTTATTTCGGCTAATTTTACGCATCGACTAATGTGTGATGTTGCAAACACGCAGGTGTTGTCATACATCACACAATTTAGTCATGTACTGAATTCGGAACACTATGACAGTCTACCTGCTCATACTTCTTTGAACTGCCTTGAATATTCCGGGAATATGGATGAATATGGGCATGTTAAATGACATTTAAATGTGTTTGGAAAGCTTTTGGTGCCCATAATTAGCCTACACCATTGTAGTGCTGTGTGGAGAAACAGGGCCTACAACATTTACAATCAGTATAGACCCAGGCCAGCCTACATAATCCCAGACTGATCAGGGTCTGCACAGTTTGAAAGTGTATGGTGAAACACTGGTCGTGCTCCTCACAAACCGTATGAACAGTATCGGACTAAAAAGTTATAGTCTGTTTCACGAAAGCTGCCCAAATTTTACGGCTATATAGACAATTCAAAAACAATATTATTTTCGATAATATTAAATTAAAGGAAAATTTAAGAATGAGCCTTCTTTTTATTTCGTGAAATTTGGTCAAATATTGATTTTATAAGAAAAATTGATTTCTCTATGGGAATTTAACATGGGGGGAAAAGAGGTAGAGGACTTGTGGCAGGAGTCAAAAAACTATTTTTTTTTGAAATTGACTCCGAAACCTGGCTAGATAGCTGGGAAATGATCTAACTAAGAAAACAAGTTAAATTTTAAAAATCGGTCCAGTATTTCTAAAATTCAAAAAAATTTCCCCATGTTAAATCCCCATAGACATCTTCACGGATTTAACATGGGGAAATTTTGTTTTCGCAATAAAATCAATATTTTACCAAATTTCATGAAATAAAAAGAAGGCTCATTCTTAAATTTTCCTTTAATTTAATATTATCGAAAAAAAAGTATGGTTTTTGAATTGTTTATATGGCCGTAAAATTTGGGCAGCTTACGTGAAACAGACTATAGTTTAAACCGTACCGGTATTATTTCATTTGAATAAGCACATATCATATATACATGTAGTTAAATACACATTATTGGAGGATTAAGGTGAACGTAAAACTAGATAATCATACTAATTTGTAGGCAGATTGGGAGCTACACTGACCACAAATACCATAAGCCCCATTTCTCCAACCGCAACCACATATGTAACTGGCCAACCACATATGTGACTGGCCGCAAGTAAAATGTACTTGTTGAGTTTTGAACTAGAATATCTCTAAATTCGCTCGTATACACTACCAATCCAAAGTAATTTTGTTGAGGCATCATTAATGGGTCCTCGATGCAATAGCAAACAGTGTAGTCCCTGATCAGACTGCGCGGACGCGCATGCTGATCTGTGACTACACTGGTTGCAAACCCAAGGGTGCATGATCACGTGGTTATCACAACAACAACAATGTCTGAACGTGTTGAAGGCGCACCCACTCCAAAGTAAATATTATTTGATATTTTCCTTAATATGCAACGGATTTCGATGGAATGTGGCGCAGCAAACGGTCTTCATTACCTGCATTTGGTGATTTTCACAGTAAACCCTGAAAACGATTTTTCTCAAAAAAAACGACATGTTTGGGCCAAAGTACAGGGACCACCAAATGCAACACGACGCGTTTGATGTGCCATATTTCATTAAAATCCGTTACATAATGACAATATAACAGCATACGTACTTTGAATCGGAGGCCCGTCTGGAAGTTTCAGTATTTGTTGTTGTTGTTGCAACCATGTGATCATGCACGTTGAAACCCAATAGCCCCATTTTGTCATGTCGAGCCACATGTGGTACATTTTCTTTGTTCATCACTGATAGAATGTCTAGGACAACTTGGTATATGTATAAAGTGTATATTTGTACATATGCATGTATACAGTACATGTGACCCATCTCTTATTTTCTACATGACAACGGATTCAGTAATATCTATATCAACTGCTTTAATAAATAAGACCTGAAATTTAACGAGTCTTTATGTCTGTTATATCCCAAAGTTGTGAATGTGATATGTGGTTGTCCAAAGTTGTGCATGTTGTATGTAGTGTGGGTGGCAGGTGGGAGCCTTCGATGGGTAATTTAACGATCGGGGTTCTTCCTTACCGGAATCCCGACCGGAAACCTGGTTTGGCCCTCATGTATTACTTTTAGGGGAAGGGTCCTGGGTGGGGGGGGGGCGGGGGCAGTGGTGTGGGGTGTGGTATGAACCAGCCACCAGGTTGTGTTTTTCTGATTTCGGGTCTGATATATTTATTTTTTTGTCTGATTTTGGGATCCACCCCCCCCCCCCCCCACCACGCCGCAATGCAGTAGGTTGAATACGGGATCGAACCCATTGACCCGACCTTAAATGACATAAGCTGTTGCTAGGCTGTTAAACACAAACAAACAAACAAAACACTTATTGTATTGCTTGTTAGAAGTATGACGAGCATTTCAATGATGAACTTAGCTCAATCTACACTGGTCACAATGCCGATAAGCACCACTTCTACAGATCATCCACTAAGGTCGTATCAGACATGGGAAATTTCCGGATTAATCCGGAAATCCGGATTTGAAGTCACAGGGACCACTTTTGTGAATCTTGTAAATCCGTTGAGAATGGCGATAAAAAATTACAATTTTTTTAAATAGCGATTCTTTTATTTTCCCCAGCAGAATCCCTGCAAGTATTATTTTAAATTGAAATGGATTATATTGCCAATTTTTCCTAATTATAGCATATTTTTTCAGGGGAAAATGTGATCTATTTAATGCTAAATATACCTCAGAATGAAGCACAGAGCATCTAGAATTGAAAATAAATAATGGGGGGGGGGGGGGGGGGTGGGGTCAGACCCCCTAGCAAATCGCAACGCAATCCGCTGCTCAAATAAATTTTCAGGATTGGGGATAGTGTTCCACTCATGGCATGCCTGTCGTATACTTGTATATGGTTGTGGGTAACTTCCGTACGTTTAACAGCTGGACTTGTATAACATTACCTGTCGTTGACATTCTTTGTTCTACATGGGCCATGGTTTGCCGAAACCTATCGGTTTTACATGCGCTGTTAAATCATGGTCTTCACAGTGGGTAGCTGATCGGGAGCGCTCGAATGGTAATTTAACAATCGGGGTTCATCCTTCCTGGAATCCCGACTTGCATGGTTTGGCCCTCGTGTACTTGTTCGGCCTTCTGATACTTGAGAGCTAAATCCTGTTGTACCTCGTTAAAAAGTAACGAGATTAGTGCTGATCATTTTACTTTTGGGGTTGGAGCTAAGTGGCTGCTGTGGAATGGACCTGGCACCAGGTCCGGATATTCTAAATTTAGAGCTGAATATATATTTTTCTGTAAATATCTCACCCAAATATTTGTTACTTTTTGGTATAAACGAATATGTCGCACAATCGCAAATTTCAAACTTGACCGAATATGGTCGTATCATTATGAAATCGAATGTATCGACAAGACGATCACTTTGGAGCATTTATTGTCGAAATCTGATCATTACGTAATCCAAGATGACCGCCGAAAGGTCAACAGGTCATTATTTTATTAGAGATTTCAAACGTTTTATTTTCATGAACTGGACGGAACCTCAGGAGCAAAACAATATGTCACCCTTGCTATCGCATAGGGAGCATAACAACATTTAACACATGTTTATGTCAAATGTAATACTATTCCTTTAACCCATTCAACACCACATACCTATATTCTGGAGTTTGCAAACAGTGTAGATCCAGATGAGCCAACTTTTAACGAGCCGTCTCATCAGGATCTGCACTGTTTGTGAAAAATTTCTATTTTTACCGCCAATTTCTGACAACAAAATGTAATGTTTTAAATTTATAATGAACATCCCATGGTTAATGGAATAGTCTGAAATATAACATGAAATATTCCATCTCAGTTACTTGGTGTTAAAAGGGTTATAATGAATACAAGTGCATGAGGCAACTACTAAGCTAAGCAGAGCAAGAATGACACATTTCGTGCGAAATTTCTTAAGTTACGAACTTGAGAACTCTTCAGTATTGTAAATCCATCAAGCCCTTTGAATGTAAACTTCTGGTGCGACTTTGACAACCAGACCACAGCTGTCAAATCAACTTCCTTAGTCCAGCATGCTGAAAACCAGGAAAGTGAATTGGACTGACGCTGAGTGTCCCATCCACGGCGACCAGTGTGTTCGGAATCCTGGCCACACTGTAAACGTTTTTAGCTCGCCTCGAAGTGCAGAAGAGCTTATGGCATACACCCGGCGTCGTCGGCGTCGGCGTCAGCGTCATCCACAAACTTAACGTTGGGTAAATGTCTTATAACTTCTGTTTCCTTTCATTGGAACACCTTGTTATTTCATACATGCATTCACCAGATGACCCTCTATCATGCTGTAGCAAATCCATGACCCACCACCCAGCCCTTACCCCAAGGTCAAGGTCACAAACTTGGCACATTCATAAACTTAACGTTGGGTAAATGTCTTTTAACTTCTGTTTCCTTTCATGGAACACTTTGTTATTTCACACATGCATTCCTCAGATGACCCTATATCATGCTGTAGCAAATCCATGACCCACCATCCAGCCATTACCCCAAGGTCAAGGTCACAAACTTGGCACATTCATAAACTTAACGTTGGGTAAATGTCTGATAACTTCTGTTTCCTTTCATGGAACACCTTGTTATTTCATACCTGCATTCCTCAGATGACCCTCTATCATGCTGTAGCAAATACATGACCCACCACCCAGCCCTTACCCACCGGCCCAAGTTCCCCCAAGGTCACAAAAATTGGGCACAATTCATAAATTTAACGTTGGGTAAATGTCTTATAACTTCTGTTTCTTTTCATGGAACACCTTGTTATTTCATACATGCATTCCTCAGATGACACTCTATCATGCTGTAGCAAATCCATGACCCACCACTCAGCCCTTACCCCAAGGTCAAGGTTACAAACTTGGCACATTCATAAACTTAACGTTGGGGTAAATTTCTCATAACTTCTGTTTCCGTTCATGGAACACCTTGTTATTTCATACATGCATTCCTCAGATGACCCTGTATCATGCTGTAGCAAATCCATGACCCACCACCCAATCCTTACCCCAAGGTCAAGGTCACAAAACTTAGCACATTCATAAACTTAATGTTGGGGTAAATATCTTATAACATCTGTTTCCTTTCATGGAACGCCTTGATATTTCATACATGCATTCATCAGATGACCCTGTATCATGCTGTAGCAAAATCCATGACCGACCGCCCACCCAATCGTTACCCCAAGGTCAAGGTCACAAACTTAGCATGTTCATAAACTTAACGTTGGGGTAAATGTTGTGTAACTTCTGTTTATTTACAGGAACGCCTTCATATTTCATACATGCATTAATCTGATGATACTTCTATCGTGCTATAGCAAATTCATGACTCACCGCCCACCCCTTTCCCAAGGTCAATGTCACAATCTTAGGCACATTTTCATTAACTTAATGTTGGGGGTACAGTATTATAACTTATAACATCTGTTTCCCTTCATGAACGCCTTGATATTTTTAAAATATGATTCATCTTATGATATTCTATCATGCTATAGCAAATCCATGACCCACCGCCCATCCCTACCTTTACCCCAAGGTCAAGGTCACAAACTTAGTACATTCATAAACTTAACGTTGGGGTAAATGTCTGATAACTTCTGTTTCCTTTCATGGAACACCTTGTTATTTCATACCTGCATTCCTCAGATGACCCTCTATAATGCTGTAGCAAATCCATGACCCACCACCCAGACCTTACCCCAAGGTCAAGGTCACGAACTTGGCACATTCATAAACTTAACGTTGGGTAAATGTCTGATAACTTATGTTTCCTTTCATAGAACACCTTGTTATTTCATACATGCATTCCTCAGATGACACTCTATCATGCTGTAGCAAATCCATGACCCACCACCCAGCCCTTACCCCAAGGTCAAGGTCACAAACTTGGCACATTCATAAACTTAACGTTGGGTAAATGTCTTATAACTTCTGTTTCCCTTCATGGAACACCTTGTTATTTCATACATGCATTCCTCAGATGACCCTCTATCATGCTGTAGCAAATCCATGACCCACCACTCAGCCCTTACCCCAAGGTCAAGGTTACAAACTTGGCACATTCATAAACTTAACGTTGGGGTAAATTTCTTATAGCTTCTGTTTCCGTTCATGGAACACCTTGTTGTTTCATACATGCATTCCTCAGATGACCCTGTATCATGCTGTAGCAAATCCATGACCCACCACCCAGTCCTTACCCCAAGGTCAAGGTCACAAACTTAGCACATTCATAAACTTAACGTTGGGGTAAATATCTTATAACATATGTTTCCTTTCATGGAACGCCTTGATATTTCATACATGCATTCATCAGATGACCCTGTATCATGCTGTAGCAAATTCATGACCCACCGCCCACCCAATCGTTTCCCCAAGGTCAAGGTCACAAACTTAGCATGTTCATAAACTTAACGTTGGGGTAAATGTTGTGTAACTTCTGTTTATTTACAGGGAACGCCTTCATATTTCATACATGCATTAATCTGATGATACTCTATCGTGCTATAGCAAATTCATGACTTACCGCCCACCCCTTTCCCCAAGGTCAATGTCACAATCTTAGCACATTCATAAACTTAATGTTGGGGTAAATGTATTATAACTTATAACATCTGTTTCCTTTCATGGAACGCCTTGATATTTAAAATATGTATTCATCTGATGATATTCTATCATGCTATAGCAAATCCATGACCCACCGCCCATCCCTTACCACAAGGTCAAGGTCACAAACTTAGTACATTCATAAACTTAAAGTTGGGGTAAATGTCTGTTTCCTTTCATGGAACGCCTTCCTATTTCATACATTCCTCAGATGACCCTCTGTCATGCTGTAAGAAAATCCAAATTCCACACCCACCACCAACCCTTACCCAAAAGTCAAGGTTATAAACTTAGCATGTTCATAAAAGTTAACGTTGGGGTAAATGTTGTGTAACTTCTGTTTCTTTACACTTTGAACACCTTGATATTTCATACATGCATTAATCTGATGATACTCTATCGTGCTATAGCAAATCCATAATCAACCCCACCCCTTTCCCCAAGGTCACGGTCACAGCTGTCAAATCAACTTCCTTAGTCCAGCATGCTGAAAACCAGGAAAGTGAATTGGACTGACGCTGAGTGTCCCATCCACGGCGACCAGTGTGTTCGGAATCCTGGCCACACTGTAAACGTTTTTAGCTCGCCTCGAAGTGCAGAAGAGCTTATGGCATACACCCGGCGTCGTCGGCGTCGGCGTCAGCGTCATCCACAAACTTAACGTTGGGTAAATGTCTTATAACTTCTGTTTCCTTTCTTGGAACACCTTGTTATTTCATACATGCATTCACCAGTGACCCTCTATCATGCTATGTAGCAAAGTCCATGACCCACCACCCAGCCCTTACCCCAAGGTCAAGGTCACAAACTTGGCACATTCATAAACTTAACGTTGGGTAAATGTCTTTTAACTTCTGTTTCCTTTCATGGAACACTTTGTTATTTCACACATGCATTCCTCAGATGACCCTATATCATGCTGTAGCAAATCCATGACCCACCATCCAGCCATTACCCCAAGGTCAAGGTCACAAACTTGGCACATTCATAAACTTAACGTTGGGTAAATGTCTGATAACTTCTGTTTCCTTTCATGGAACACCTTGTTATTTCATACCTGCATTCCTCAGATGACCCTCTATCATGCTGTAGCAAATACATGACCCACCACCCAGCCCTTACCCCAAGGTCAAGGTCACAAACTTGGCACATTCATAAATTTAACGTTGGGTAAATGTCTTATAACTTCTGTTTCTTTTCATGGAACACCTTGTTATTTCATACATGCATTCCTCAGATGACACTCTATCATGCTGTAGCAAATCCATGACCCACCACTCAGCCCTTACCCCAAGGTCAAGGTTACAAACTTGGCACATTCATAAACTTAACGTTGGGGTAAATTTCTCATAACTTCTGTTTCCGTTCATGGAACACCTTGTTATTTCATACATGCATTCCTCAGATGACCCTGTATCATGCTGTAGCAAATCCATGACCCACCACCCAATCCTTACCCCAAGGTCAAGGTCACAAACTTAGCACATTCATAAACTTAATGTTGGGGTAAATATCTTATAACATCTGTTTCCTTTCATGGAACGCCTTGATATTTCATACATGCATTCATCAGATGACCCTGTATCATGCTGTAGCAAATCCATGACCGACCGCCCACCCAATCGTTACCCCAAGGTCAAGGTCACAAACTTAG
Organism: Conchocele bisecta; assembly: GCA_029237695.1. Classification (NCBI taxonomy): domain Eukaryota; kingdom Metazoa; phylum Mollusca; class Bivalvia; order Lucinida; family Thyasiridae; genus Conchocele; species Conchocele bisecta. The sequence continues at coordinate 22,094,602 of CM055274.1, read as the reverse complement.
CATGTTCATAAACTTAACGTTGGGGTAAATGTTGTGTAACTTCTGTTTATTTACAGGGAACGCCTTCATATTTCATACATGCATTAATCTGATGATACTCTATCGTGCTATAGCAAATTCATGACTCACCGCCCACCCCTTTCCCCAAGGTCAATGTCACAATCTTAGCACATTCATTAACTTAATGTTGGGGTACATGTATTATAACTTATAACATCTGTTTCCTTTCATGGAACGCCTTGATATTTAAAATATGTATTCATCTGATGATATTCTATCATGCTATAGCAAATCCATGACCCACCGCCCATCCTTTACCCCAAGGTCAAGGTCACAAACTTAGTACATTCATAAACTTAACGTTGGGGTAAATGTCTGATAACTTCTGTTTCCTTTCATGGAACACCTTGTTATTTCATACCTGCATTCCTCAGATGACCCTCTATAATGCTGTAGCAAATCCATGACCCACCACCCAGACCTTACCCCAAGGTCAAGGTCACGAACTTGGCACATTCATAAACTTAACGTTGGGTAAATGTCTGATAACTTCTGTTTCCTTTCATAGAACACCTTGTTATTTCATACATGCATTCCTCAGATGACACTCTATCATGCTGTAGCAAATCCATGACCCACCACCCAGCCCTTACCCCAAGGTCAAGGTCACAAACTTGGCACATTCATAAACTTAACGTTGGGTAAATGTCTTATAACTTCTGTTTCCCTTCATGGAACACCTTGTTATTTCATACATGCATTCCTCAGATGACCCTCTATCATGCTGTAGCAAATCCATGACCCACCACTCAGCCCTTACCCCAAGGTCAAGGTTACAAACTTGGCACATTCATAAACTTAACGTTGGGGTAAATTTCTTATAGCTTCTGTTTCCGTTCATGGAACACCTTGTTGTTTCATACATGCATTCCTCAGATGACACCCTGTATCATGCTGTAGCAAATCCAATGACACCCACCACCCAGTCCTTACCCCAAGGAAATCAAGGTCACAAACTTAAGCACATTATCAAATAACTTAACGTTGGGGTAAATATCTTATAAACATATGTTTCCGCTTTCATTTGGAACGCCTTGATATTTCATACATGCATTCATCCAGATGACCCTGTATCATGCTGTTAAGCAAATTCATGACCCACTCGCCCTACCCTATCGTTTCAACCCCCAAGGTCAATTGGTAACACAAACTTAGCATGTTCAATAAACTTAACGTTGGGGTAAATGTTGTGTAACTTCTGTTTATTTACAGGGAACGCCTTCATATTTCATACATGCATTAATCTGATGATACTCTATCGTGCTATAGCAAATTCATGACTTACCGCCCACCCCTTTCCCCAAGGTCAATGTCACAATCTTAGCACATTCATAAACTTAATGTTGGGGTAAATGTATTATAACTTATAACATCTGTTTCCTTTCATGGAACGCCTTGATATTTAAAATATGTATTCATCTGATGATATTCTATCATGCTATAGCAAATCCATGACCCACCGCCCATCCCTTACCACAAGGTCAAGGTCACAAACTTAGTACATTCATAAACTTAAAGTTGGGGTAAATGTCTGTTTCCTTTCATGGAACGCCTTCCTATTTCATACATTCCTCAGATGACCCTCTGTCATGCTGTAGCAAATCCACAACCCACCACCCAACCCTTACCCAAAAGTCAAGGTTATAAACTTAGCATGTTCATAAAGTTAACGTTGGGGTAAATGTTGTGTAACTTCTGTTTCTTTACACTTTGAACACCTTGATATTTCATACATGCATTAATCTGATGATACTCTATCGTGCTATAGCAAATCCATAATCAACCCCACCCCTTTCCCCAAGGTCACGGTCACAAACTTAGCACATTCATAAACTTAACGTTGGGGTAAATGTCTTATAACATATGTTTCCTTTCATGGAACGCCTTGATATTTCATACATGCATTCATCTGATGATACTCGATCGTGCTATAGCAATTCCATGACCCACCCCACCCCTTACCCCAAGGTCAAGGTCACAAACTTGACACATTCATAAACTTAACGTTGGGGTAAATGTCTGATAACAACTGTTTCCTTTGATGGAACGCCTTGATATTTCATTCATACATTCCTCAGATGACCCTCTATCATGCTGTAGCAAATCCACAACCCACCACCTAACCCTTACCCCAAGGTCAAGGTCAAAAACTTAGCATGTTCATAAACTTTACATTGGGGTAAATGTTGTGTAACATCCGTTTCTTTACACTTTGAACGTTTTGATATTTCATACATGCATTCATCTGATGATCCTCTATTGTGCTACAGCAAATCCATGACCCACCCACCCCTTTCCCCAAGATCAACATCATATACTTAATGTTGGAGTAAATGTCTTTTTATAACTTCTGTTTCTTTACAGGGAACACCTTCATATTTCATACATGCATTCATCTGATGATACTCTATTGTGCTACAGCAAATCCATGACCCACCCCCACCCCTTTCGTCAAAGGCCAAGGTCACAAACTTAGCACATCTATACATGCATTCCTCATGTGAATAGCTATCATGCTATAGAAAATCACCAACTTAGTGTGTTCATAAACTTGAGCTTGGTTAAATTTTGTTTTCCTTCTCTGTTCAGGGAGCGCATTGATATGTCATTCATGCATTCATCTTAATATGCTATATCATGCTATATCAAATCCACGACCCACCTTCCACCACTGACCTCAATGTCAAGGTCCACCGCACACCCCTTATCCCAAGGTCAAGTTATATAATATTCATGTTTTTTATACAACTGTGACAAGTTTGAATGAATGCTGCCAACAGGCGAGCTTCGTTGTCTTCTGACAACTCTTGTCATCCCAGCTATTAGCTCGGATTTAGTAACAACATGTACATGTATATGAAAATTCTCAGTCATTGCAGATATGCTAATGAGTTAAGTGGCGGTCGCAGTGTCACTGTTTGCGGGTTTAACTTTAGAAAAACACGCGGTACTACGCCATAAAAAAGTAGTTCAACAACAGTAAAACAGCGAGCTATCTTACCGTTTCAGCGTAATACATGTGTTGTTTGTTTTTTTTGTGCTATATGTGTGTTATTGCAAAAGTTTGTGTATACTTTATAAACTACTAACTGTTATGTATTAATATGAGTTCTTTGTTATGTATGTTGATATTTTGCGCAATGATATAGTAGGGGGCGGGATTTCCCTGTGACGTTTTTCTTGAATGACCAATCAGATTAAAGCTTACATTCTGAACTTTACATAGGTCAATGGCTCGATAAAATCCGACATTGGACAGCGAAATGATGATGATTTAAAGCAGAAACATTGTTTTTTTTGACAGTTACATACTGTTTTAATCATCTTGAGCCATCGATATTATTAGTCAGTGTCCATTTTACTTAAAAAATAAACTAATCTATAATAAATTTAGTAAAACAGTTCGCGCGGAAATCCAAACTGGTGCTAGCAATATTTTGATAATTACACGTCGTGTGTGTTAGCGCATACGCTGCCGACAGTCTTGCGACTTGACGTTACACAGCACATATAGTACGATACACTTCACAAAGGAAACGTTGTCTTGAGTTTGAATAAGGATAATAATTATCTCTAGATTATTTGTATTATGAATTAAAAAAAGTATATTTAAATAATTAGATATTAATTTAAATAAATATTTCGGCATCATTTACTCAATAAATTAATATTGAATGTGTAGCTGAAATGAAAGTGAAAGTAGAACGTTTTTGTTATATCCTCCGGGTTACAAATCGCTGAGGATTCATATTTGAATTGGAAAATGATATGAATTTTAAATTTAGGAGACTGTGTCAGGAGAAAATGGACTGATGACATATGTCACCAGTCTAGTTCCTGAGCTATGACTGTGACAGGAAAAAAGGGACTGATGACATATGTCACATGTCGTGTTCCATGCATGACTGCTCGCTCTTGTTTGTAATTGTTGTAAAATATATAAAGTTTAAACTGTGTATACAAAACTATTGATATACCCCCGCCCCCCGGCATACAAAGTATGTTGAGGGGTATATACTTTTCGTAATTCCGTCCGTCCACGTTAAAGAGTTTGGATACCCATTATCTCTGTGACGGAAAGTCGGATGGACTCAAACTTCATATACTTCCTTATCATCAACCATAATTTCATTCCATACCACACTCATGCGGCCTTCATTTCCAAGGTCAAGGTCAAATTACTTAGACATTTGCATCCGTACGATTTGCCTTAAAGTTTTCTGCAACCGTAAGTCAGATTGACTTCAAACTTCATATACTTCCTTATCATCCATATTTTCATTCCATGCATGTACCACACCCTTCATGGCCTTCATGTCCAAGGTGAAGGTGAAATTACTTTGAACAATCATGTCTGTCAAGATAAATATTGTTTTTGCAGCATTGATAATGTATACTGATTCGACGAATATATTGATTTTAAATGGAGTATATATGATTTTTTTGTGTGAAATATTAAAATGGTTGCCATGACAACCAATATTATTAAACGTTCACATGTTAAGTGTATTGCAAGATGGTAACAGTACTCGGGTGTATTGCATTGATTTTCAAAAAGTAAACACCTTTTCAACAAATACTATTTTTGTGTTTTCCAATATTGGTTACCATGGTTACTATGGTAATGCATATATATTTCAGAACTAGTGTATAATAACATATGCCAAAGCAATATATCCTGTGAGTATATATAGTCGGGAAATTATTGAGCAAGTGAAACTTGTATGTAGCTGAACATTTGAGTAGTTGCTGTCTCAACTACTGACAAGCCGCAATACATTAATTTCGCAAAGTTCCGCATCCCTCCTTGTGCCAATTCTTAAGACTACAATGTACTTTCCAACAAATTAATTCTTAGTATATGTGTCCTCCACAAGCACGTACTGCAAAGGATTTCAGGACTTTCAGTCCTTTGAATTTTACGGTTGGCCAGGCCTTGTTCCTCGGTGGGAAAACTGATGGTGTCCAGTCGATTAATGATGACTGAGACAACATTATTAACCCTTTGAACCCGAAAGCGCGCTATATCGGTTTATGCAAACAGTGCAGATCCAGATGAGCCGGCTCGTAACGAGCCGTCTCATCAGGATCTACACTGTTTGAAAGTAATTTTCATATTTTTGAGAACGACAAATACCCCCTTTTCATAAATGGACGAATCTGAAAATCATGTTGTGACCATTGGATTGGTCGGAACATTAGCATATCACAGTCCATTCCAGTTCCTTAGGGTTGAAAGGGTTAATTCACCGAGAAACTCACTAGAGACACTGTGGATGTCGCCATCCTCGGAGTAGAACTCATCCTTCGCCCGGTACGCAGGGTAACCAATGTCTGCAACATTTCAAGTGCTTGAATCTTTGATGATCTCAAATGTGATTTTTATTGGCTTTATCTTGTTACTGTATACTATACGGGGCATGGAGTTGCTATGTTTTCCATCTTATTGTATGCAATCCATCATCAGTAACGTTTACCTCTTGTGGCGTTTGACACATACCACACATAATTTGACATACCTATAAATACAAGTTTGTGTAACGTCCTATTGGTTGTTTTCATCACACAAAGTCTGATTTCCTATTACTTTTAGGAGAAGGGGCCAAGTGGCTTTGGTGTGGTATGGACCTGGAACCAGGTCGGGTTATTATAATTTCAGGGCTGAATATACATTTTTGTCGATGTAAATATTCCTTTCTGATTTTGTGATTCCCCCCTTTGGGATCCCCCCCCCCCCCCCAATGTAGCAGGTTGAATACGGGTTCGAACCATTTAGCCAGGCGTTACATGACCTTAACCTTTTGTATAATTTTCTGGCATACTATTTATAGCACGCTGTTGTCATATCTGTCTATAATGTATTACATCACATTGTAATACTTTTTCTGTCATATTATTTGCTGTATGTGTCAAACGGTCGAAGTTATGAAACTGTAAGATGGGTGTACATACAAAGATGGCGGAGATGGCAACTCGATGTACCATATAGTATACAGTAATAAACATTTTGTTTTCTGAAAATGTTCTGGAAATGGTTGCGAACAGCAGACGGACATCGGTAATATTCCTAATATGACAACAAATTACAAATATTACTTTTGAAAGTTATTTGATTTGTGTTTTCATCCATTTCACCCCTACACCACACTACAATTATAATTAGTCACTCCTCCTTAAACCACATTATATCAGGCTGCATTTGCTGGCTAACTGATCAGAAGGTAAATTTATAGTGAGTAACTACTCCATAAGCCACGTTATATCAGGCTGCATTTGTTGGGATAACTGATAAGCATCCACAATTATAAGCCACGTTATATCAGGCTGCATTTGTTGGGCTAGCTGATCAACAGATACGATTATAGTGATTATATACGTATAGTGAGTCACTACTCTATAAGACACGTTATATCAGGCTGCATATGCTGGCTAACTGATCAACAGCTATACGTATAGTGAGTCACTACTCTATAAGACACGTTATATCAGGCTGCATATGCTGGCTAACTGGTCAGCAGGTACAAGTATAGTGAGTCACTATTCTATAAGCCACGTTATATCAGGCTGCATTTGCTGGACTAACTGATCAACAGCTACAAGTATAGTGAGTTACTACTCTATAAGCCACGTTGTATTTGGGTTGCATTTGCTGGCTAACTGATAAGCAGCTAAAGCTAGAACATTCGGTTTGTCTACGGACTTAGGGCCCCTATAAGTGATTTGAGAAACTTACAAAAACTTCCAAAAAGTAAGCACACGAACAGACAGACGGACAGACAAATTAAAAAAAAAATAAACAGACGAACGGACGTACGATCAGTAGTGAGGGTAATTGTATCACTGCGGAAGGATGTATCGTTACTAAAAAATAAACGGACAGACAGACAGACGGAAGGATAGGGCGAAACCTATAGGGCGAAATATGCACCGCCGATTTGACGGCGATGTTATTCATGAAATACATGTATGGCGGCCGTGACACTTGCGATAACAAATCTTCGTACGACAGCCAAATACCTATCGCAGACTTACGTGGAAAGTTACGAACTTCGCAAAAAGGTTCGCACGAAGTTGACGTTATTGAAACGGTAAAATGCGCCTAAGAAGTTCGTAAGATAATGTGTTATCGTAAGAAGTTTAGTGAAACGGGCCCCTGGTGATTTAGTGTGGTTAAACCTATAACGTGCGTACGTACGTTAGTAACACCTTTCATTTTTCAATAACTCACGAACCGCTTCACCGATGTCGATACTATTTGGCCACAATGTGTGTCTATGGATGGTGGTTTGTTTTGCATACGTCCTATGTCACTGCGGACTTATGTTCACCGTGTTTGTATTTTAGTATTACTATTATTTTAATTGTTATTATTAATATCCTGGGCCCGGTTGCTCCAAACCTCTGTTAGCTTAACAGACTGTTAAATCCTTAACAATGTTAAGGATTTAATAGTCTGTTAAACTAACAGAGCTTTTGAGCAACTGAGCCCTGGGGCCCGTTTCACTAACGAACTAAGCAAGTACTTTTGTCATAAGTTATAACTTAAGTCCGGAGTAGTTGCTTAGTCCGTTTCACAAAACATCTTAGCAAGAACGACAATCGAAATTTACGATGGAAAACTAAGACAGGTAGCTAGCAGTCTTAAGTTATAACTTAAATATTTAAGTCGGAACTAATGAAATAAACAAAGATGGATGCCCCCATGTGAGCCGAGGTGGAGAAAACAATTCACTGACAGCAGGTAAATGCTCACTTCATACGTACTATTTTAGCAAGTATCTGCCATATAAACCATATATGCTTACATATAGATAGCCACACCTGTGATAGTTACCCGTGTATTGCTATTTGTGATGTAAGGTCATGTCGTTACCAGTACTCGTTATGCCCAGTTATCGACAACATTTACAACCACTGTAGATCCAGATGAGCCGGCTCGTAACGAACCATATGTATGCTGTTCATGTATGTCTGTTTGTCGGTTGGTGTCAGTCAGTTGGTCGGTATCAGTTGGTCGGTGTCAGTTGGTCAGTGTCGGTCGGTGTCTGTCGGTCTGTCAGTCGGTCGGTGTCGGTCAGTGTTGGTCGATCAGTCGGTATCGGTCGATCAGTCGGTGTCGGTGGTCGGTCGGTCGGTCGGTCAGTGTCGGTCTGTTGGTTTCGCACGGTCGGTGTTGGTCGGTCGGTGTCAGTCTGTCGGTTGGTGTCGGTCGGTCGGTGTCCGTCGGTGCAGGTTTGCCAGTGTCGGTCGGTCGTTCGGTCGGTCGTTCGGTCGGTCGGTCGGTCGGTCGGTCGGTCGGTCGGTCGGTGTCGGTATGTCGATGTCGGTCAGTTGGTTTCGCAATGTCGGTGTCAGTCGGTCGGTCGGTGTCGGTCGTTCGGTGTCAGTCGGTGTCAGTCGGTGTTGGTCGGTTTCGGTCTGTGTCGGTCGGTCGGTCCGGGTCGGTCGGTGTCGGTCGGTGTCGGTCGGTTGATGTCGGTATGTCGGTGTCGGTTAGTTGGTTTCGCACGGTCTGTGTCAGTCGGTCGGTGTCGGTCGGTCGGTGTCGGTCGGTCGGTGTCAGTCGGTGTCAGTCAGTGTCGGTCGGTCGGTCGGTCGGTCGGTCGGTCGGTCGGTCGGTCGGTCGGTCGGTCGGTCGGTCGGTCGGTCGGTCGGTCGGTCAGGGTCTGTCAGTGTCGGTCGGTGTCAGTCGGTGTCCGTCGGTTGGTGTCGGTCGGTTGGTGTCGTTCGGTCGGTGTTGGTCGGTGTAGGTGTGTCGGTCGGTCGGTCGGTGTCGGTCGGTCGGTGTCAGTCGGTGTCGATCGGTGTCAGTCGGTCGGTCGGTCGGTCGGTCAGGGTCTGTCAGTGTCGGTCGGTTGGTGTCGGTCGGTCGGTCGGTGTCGGTCGGTGTAGGTGTGTCGGTCGGTCGGTCGGTCGGTCGGTCGGTCGGTCGGTCTCGGTCGGTGTCGGTATGTCGGTCAGTTGGTTTCGCAATGTCGGTGTCAGTCGGTCTGTCGGTGTCGGTCGGTCAGTGTCAGTCGGTGTTAGTCGGTGTTGGTCGGTGTCAGTCGGTTTCGGTCTGTGTCGGTCGGTCCGGGTCGGTCGGTCGGTGTCGGTCTGTTCATGTCGGTATGTCGGTGTCGGTCAGTTGGTTTCGCACGGTCGGTGTCAGTCGGTCGGTCGGTGTCGGTCGGTCGGTGTCGGTCAGTCGGTCGGTGTCAGTCAGTCAGTCGGTGTCAGTCGGTTTCAGTCGGTGTCGGTCTGTGTCGGTCTGTCGGTTGGTCGATCCGGGTCGGTCGGTGTCGGTCGGTGTCGGTTGGTGTCGGTCGGTCGGTCTGGTCGGTCGGTATGTCGGTCGGTTTCGGTAAGGTGATCGGTCGGTCTGTCGGTCGGTCGGTCGGTTGGTGTCAATCGGTGTCGATCGGTGTAGTTTTGTTGGTGTCAGTCAGTGTCGGTCAGTGTCGGGCAGTGTCGGTCGGTGTCTATCAGTGTCTATCAGTGTCAATCGGTGTCGGTCAGTGTCAATCGGTGTCGGTCGGTGTTGGTGTCAGTTGGTCGGTCGGTGTCTGTCGGTCTCTCGGTGTCGGCGTCGGTTTGTGTCGGTCGGTGTAGGAAGGTATCGGTCTGCCCTGCCCTGCCCTGCCCTGCCCTGCCCTGCCCTGCCCTGCCCTGCCCTGCCCTGCCCTGCCCTGCCCTGCCCTGCCCTGCCCTGCCCTGCCCTGCCCTGCCCTGCCCTGCCCTGCCCTGCCCTGCCCTGCCCTGCCTGCCCTGACCTGCCCTGCCCCTGCCCTGCCCTGACCTGCCCTGCCCTGCCCTGCCCTGCCCTGCCCTGCCCGCCCTGACCTGCCCTGCCCTGCCCTGCCCTGCCTGCCCTGCCCTGCCCTGCCCTGCCCTCCCTGCCCTGCCCTGCCCTGCCCTGCCCTGCCCTGCCCTCCCTGCCCTGCCCGCCCTGCCCTGCCCTGCCCTGCCCTGCCCTGCCCTGCCCTGACCTGACCTGACCTGCCCTGCCCTGACCTGCCCTGCCCTGCCCTGCCCTGCTCTGCCTTCGTCCGGGCACATGTTTGGGATCTTAGGTGGTTGGAGGTGTCGCCTAAGAGAAACGAAAACAATGCAACATATTCCGTAACCGAAGCCTATTGTGTCTTAAGTGGTCATTCTTTTCTTTAAAAACGATGAATATACCACCTAATGGTGTGTCATGTATGAACGTCCGTCCGTCCATCCGTCTGATTGACTATCCGACTGTTGTTTGTTCTTTCTTTACAGAACATACAAACGATGGCAGCTGCAGTTGCTATAATCCAGGCTCGCAATTTACCATGGGAACGAGTCTTTAGGACCGAACCAATCCCCTAGACTTCATGGATAACGAGGACCAAATATCGAAATGCAGGCTGTCTCGTCATTGTTTTTCTACAAGTATGCGACATTGAACATGCTGACATTATACGGTCAACCCTGAGATCACACAGTCTGTCAGTGTCATTGCAAGTGTTGACTGCATTGCGATTTTACGCAACTGGTAGTACCCTGGCGGTTACTGGAGAGATATACAACATTAGCAAATCAAGTGGTTCTAGAAAGTGGAGTATAACTTTTGCGGACAGTGTTAGCCTGTGTTTCGTTTCTGATATAGGCCATGGGCCAAATATGGAAACCCTCCCCCCACCTGTGGTACATAAGCAGACATATTTTTCTGATAACTATAATCAATTACGAGTGTAATGCAACTTGTCTGCGCTCTGTAACCCGCTGGATGAATGTATGGCACCATTTTGAAGTATACCACCCAGCAACTTTTTGCCATATTAAAAAATCACACTTTTTGTAAAAATGTGACAAAATTATATTGTTAAACACGGAAACTGCTGTTGTTTTGCAGGTTTTGAGAGATGTTTATAGCAATACTTTGCATTCAAGTAGAATTTAGGACCGTCCGGTCCTTTTAAGCAAATATTTTGCATATATAATTACCCCACCCACTCCATTTCAATGGTAACACATGTATTGCCACACATCTCTTCCCATACGGTATTTATAAATTGTAACTATGGAAAATATACATGCATGTGCTCATGAAACATGTGCAAACTATAGTTCCTGTTTTTCTTATGCGTACTGCACATGATACTAAATTAACCACAACTGAATTTGAAACGTTACCCCACCCACTAAATCTACAATGTACATTTTACACATATTGAGTTTCATTAGCTGTCTCCACTTACATTTACTTTTGACTGGTACATATGAATAGTCAACTACTTCAACATGACACTGGCGTCATTGCATACACAAAAATATCGTGAGTTGTCATGACGAAAGTGCATGGAGTGAAGTATGTTATAGCAGCAAGTGTTGAAGAAAAAGAGAATTTCCCACATTTTCGGGCAAGAAATTATTAGATATTTACAACAAGATCAATGCTATATTGTGAAATAGAACATGTTAAATGTGAGCATCGATATAATGCACAACAACAGTTATAGACATGCGTATACTGATTTGCGTATGCTTATACAACAAGGTAATTAATTTTCAATCAAGGTTTGAAGCATCGCGCCTGTGGCGGGGACAATCCCCACAACATCAGGTAAGAAACTATTCATTATTTGCATCGTCACCTCAAATATGGTTCACAAAAATCATCAACATATACATAGCATCACATATATATAGACATACATACATACATACAGTTACATAATGTGTCCAGGGCTTTCATTGTTCTTGATTTGTGCATGATTATACAAGGTAATTAATTTTGAATCAAAGTTGAAGCATCGCGCCTATGGCGGTGACAATCCCCACAACATCAGGTACGAAACTATTCATTATTTGCATCGTCACATCAAATATGGTTCATGAAATCATTAAAATATACATAGCATCAGATACACACACACGCACGCACGCACGCACGCACGCACGCACGCACGCACACACACACACACAGTTACATAATGTGTCCAGGGCTTTCAGTGTTCTTGATTTGTGCATGATTATACAACAAGGTAATTAATTTTCACTCAGGATTGAAAGCCTCGATACCAGGTAAGACATATTTCGATATTTACAATAACAGATGAAATAAAATATGGTACACAATGTCATTCATATCAGCATATTCATATCAGCTTATATAGACATACATACAGTTACATAATGTGTCCGGTGCATTCGTTGTTCTTGATTCACGTATGGTTGGTTACAACAAAGTAATTCATTTTCAATCAGGTTCGGAAGCATCGCACCTGTGGCGGAGTCAATACCTATGGCATCAGGTACGAAACTCTTCGATATTTTCTGACATCAACAGCGCTCAGGTATTATCCTAACATGCTGTACAAATCGTAGATACATATCTAGTGAATCCGGCTTAAGAGAAGCAAACTAGTCATATGCTTCATCCGCATCAAACATGCTATCTAGAAAGCTGTCGGGCTCATGGGCATTTGTTTCATCAACACCCACCGTATCCACTTCTTCCTCTTCGTCTACCAGTATATCTATCATTTCAGTTGGCAGGAGGTAATCCCCCTCTGTCCATTTGCACTCTAGTGTTCCGTTTATGACCTCCCACCCACGGCCATTTGGTGGCCGTATGCATGCATTCGATTGGTCAGTGCTGCACCAAATGAGGGTTTGGTGATTAGCTCTCATTATATACATTCTCAACGATGACCTGCATGGTGGCAGAATGCTAAGATCAGCGCCATTGTAACTTGACAGCAGCTCTCCTGACTTGGGACATGAACTTTTGCAGGAATAGCTCCATGCGCAGTTTGTTTATGTCTGTAATACTAGTACTAGTACTCCTGTACATCAGACACACAAAGTGTTCAAGGTCTTCGAAGAGTTGTGGTTCTACAGAAGGGGACAAACCCAACTGCATGAATGTATCAGTGAATTCTGGGTGCTTCTGAAGTAGTTTTAGCGGTGTCACCTTTCCACGACGAACGAAAGCACTCGTGCTTTCACAGCCGATGAATGCATTGAAGTGTGGCAATGCCAAACACAGCTGCGTACCAACCTCAGCAATGATACCGTGTATGTCAAGCAGTCGTCGTTTGTTGCCGACACCGGTGTCAAACAGCACACGCTGTTTCACCAGCTGTGTAAACCTGAGTAACAGTACAAACACGTCGGTATCTGGAGATCTGACAACAATTGTATTGTTCTCCGATAAATGCGATGCATGGTGCAAACAATGCAATACCAGTCGTGTGTCTGCTTCCTCTTGTGAAGAATTCAGTTCTTCTATTTCGTCAGTGTGTGTTGATATGCCATACATACTAGTAATTTGACGCATTTGGTTTCACACACAAACACAATTGTTCTTCCCTTCACCTTGTGTGTGTATTTATCTTGCATCCATTCATTAAGTAGGAGTTTTCACAATTGTGTCTTGTTGACATCGTTCGAGAGGAACTGCTTCCAGTCACGTGGAACATTTGTCAGCGGTCCCTTGATCAAGTAGGTATTTGTGGTACCTCTTCGTTGTCGTTCATTGGTTTTAATTGACAGAGGATGGTACGTGTTTGTTACAAAATCCATGCGTTCTGCTTTCGGCATTTGGTGATATAGACTCTCCGCCAGATCTGCAAATGTGTTGGGCAAAGCAGTTTGCATATGTAGAATTGCATTTCCGTCAATGATGTAGCTCACCTGTTCTAGCGGAGGCCTGTAAACCATATGCGTCTGCCCTTCCAGTTGGTGCATCAATTTCGCTTTGTCAGTCCTTGCCGGTGATCCATCAGCTGTTGCAAGCGACCATGGAACTGGACCTAACGGGTAACTGAAGACCTTAGCCATGTCAATGTTGTTCCTGGAGTGCAATGGAAACGAGCTGTCCAAATACATTCCGTTCTGCTACTAGTTCCTTTGACTTTCGCTGTGGACTCGTAAGTGTCACCGATTTTGCAAGCGTTGCAAATGTTTTGAGTTTTTGTTGCTTTATTGGCGCATGGAAGCTGGCAGATCTTTCTACAAACAGTCTTCAGTCTGCACATGGCAGCTAATTTGTGACGTTGACTGACAAAATGTACCGAAATACATTTGAGACCAGCGTAACGCCAGATGGTGACAGTATGAATAATGGCACATGCTGTTCGCTATTCAATCTATATTATGAAGTGTCATTTCTTGATATATCTTAGATCCAGAACAGACTGCATTTCAATAGATGTGTAAGTCAAGACATCCATAGGTCGCATATGTCGTAAGATTAGGCCATGGGCCAAATATGGAAAACTTACCCCTGCGTAAAACACACATTATATTACGCAATTGTCATGTATATTGATATCCATCACATGGCATTAATTTGCGGTGTAAAAAGTGGTTCAAATGCCACTTATCATCAGTTAACATGGAAAATTGTTAACATAGACAATTGTTGAAAAAACGCCCTTTTTGGCGGCCATTTTGAAAATTTCCACCATTTATATCATGCTGTTAAGTCAATATGTATTACATAATTGATATGCATATTGATATGCATTACAAGGTATAAGTTACAATGTTTATAGCGGTTCCAATAACACTTACAGCAGTTACAGTGCAAACTTTTCGCAAAAACACACTTTTTAGCGGCCATTTTGAAAATGGCGGCCATTTGGTAAAAAAAATTGATTTTGAATGTATCACACACTGTTTTATATTCAATTAGGGAGTAGATAAGAACGATTTAGACAATTTAAATCGGTCCTAATACCGGTTAACAGGCGATAGAGCTAGTCCTGTAAACCAAAACAATTGTTTTTGACGGCCATCTTGGAAAATGGCCGCCATTTGTTCATCCAGCGGCTTTTTAATGGCAGACCTTCTGGAATGACAGACAATTGACTACTGAATTTGAAAATCATAGTGACGTTATGTACCACAGGGGGGGGGGGGGGGTTATTGGTGGCCCAAAGACTAATAAGGAGATACCTGGTTTTCAGACTAGATGGAGAAACAGTCCTGACGCATTTAACAAAAATGTCAGACCCGTCCGCTGAACGCACGTGCGCATTAATCCAGTCCTATACTGGTAAACATGTTCAGGGGCAATCCTATATGTGTGACACTGACTCACACAGTGCATGCATTTCTACATGTAATCAACAAAGTACCCGTGTCCAGTTCAAATAAATATAATATGTCATTCGGTAGTTGTATCAGATACATCCATATCTGACCGGGCATACCATTAATAATCGACAGTACATGTGTTCTGCTGACTCTGAAACGTGATTTCTGAGTTAATGAGGTAATCTAAGTAAAATTTAAAAAATGGTCGAACTACCATTTTATTGGAATGTAAAAATAAAAATATTGTTAATTGCTTATTTTGTTGCTGTTTCATGTCATATGCCAGTTTATATTACAGTATAAGGTTCACTAGTTGGCAATAAATATATCCACATGTATGCAATGGCGTCGGAATATTGAGAACAAATTTATATTCTACATGAGATTATTTTTAAAAAATAATAATATTCAACATTAGGCTTGCAAATCCGTTATTTTAGATGTCAAAACACATAAAGGGAAAGTAAAGTCATCATAAAAATATAAGCCCCGAGCGGGATTAGAACCCGCGCGGCACATACCAAAGCTGTAAACAATAACTAAGTTGTAACTTATGACGGACTTGTTATGACCGTCTTAAGTTTGTGTTGTGAAACCAAATAAGCAATAACTTAAGTCGGTCATAACTTTTGTCATAAGTTGTAACTTAAGTTCGAACTTATGAACAAACTAAGATTTGTTAGTGAAACGGGCCCCAGGCTGCCAACGAGTAGAATAGCTTCGTTTAACGATACCAGTTCTTGTTGGTAGTTGAGAAGCCGTTTACGTCAATTTCTAGCAGCGTAAAAATATACAGTGAATCGGAATGGGAAATCATTGCCTTGTGCATGTATTTATATCCAGTTACGATCCAATCTAGTCGGATTTAAGTGGATACACCAAGGGCTCGTTTCACTAAACTTCGTACGACTAAAATGTTCGTAAGTGTAAATTTAAGATCGTCTGTAAATTTCAATTGATGGATTTACATTTATTGAGCATAGGCTGCACTGATGGATTTACATTTATTGAGCATAGGCTGCTAGTGCAGCATATGCTCAATAAATGTAAATCCAATAATGGGGAAAGAAATTAACATTGTTAATGTGAAATTTACAGACAATCATAATTTTGCACTTACGAACATTTTAGTCGTACGAACTTTCGTGAAACGGCCTCCGGCTACTCTGGCTCTTCCCTGGCTGCAAATGCCACACGAGCAAGTGGGTCAGATCTACGCTTGATGACATAATTACGTTGAGAATATCAGGCTAATGCCTTTTCATATCGGGCAACCTAGGAATCGCACAAGCCTGCGTTCATTTAAACGAAAAGGATGTTCCATAATTTCCCAATATCATTGCAACCTCTCTACAACAGCCACCCATGGGAAGACTCAAAACTGGCTGTTGTAGAGAGATTGCTGTTGTAGGGAGGTTAATGCTAAATTAAATTGTGTCGTCCGCTGTTTATTTATTTTCTTCGATAATTCTCATCAAAAACATGCTTTGGCAACATTTTAAAATGCTGTCAGCACATGTTTTTATTGAGAAAGAAGGCAAAAACAACAGCAGACGACAATTTTCTCAGCAGTCTAAGGGTTAGATACAGAGGAAATCATCCATTTGGGATATAAAATAGCGGCTGTTATATAGAGGGTGTTGTTGTAGAGAGGTGGCCGTTCGGGGAGGTTCGACTGTATCAGTAACAAAAGAAACCGTTCCATGATGCAGAGGATACCAAAACTACTGTCTGTTCCACGTTTTCCTGCCGACGAACTTTTGGCTATTAAGCACATTAAATTTATCGCTTTTTGATCCTTCAGGATCAAAAAACGAAAAGTTTTGGAAATTGACTCCCCATGTTAAATTCCCGTAGGAATAAGTTTTTTTTTTTAATTGATGAAAAAGTACTTACTTTTAAATATTTTTAGATTTAATGTGTGTAATGGCCAAAAGTTCGTCGGCAGGAAAACGTGGAACAGACAGTAGTGTGTTTATATCGAGCTAAGCAAGCTGGCTGAGGAATTATTAGTTTCCTACAGTTTCCTAGATGAGCTTGCCCACTACATGCCCACTCAGTAGGCACAGCATGTTCTTTATAGGAATTAAAATAAGTGTATAATTGTGTCACTATTCCACCAGTTAATGAGACGGCGTAAATTAACGGTATGGGTTCCTCCTTAAAGGAATCACGAATTGCCTAGTTTGGCCCTCAGGTACGTTTTTATCAATTCTTTGGCCCTTTAGTTACCTGGGAGTTGAATTGGGTTATTGCCCATTATACAAGTAGTAAGATTATTACTGATCCTGTGGTTTTGGGAGGGGCCAAGTGATTCTGGTATGGCGAGGACCTGACATCAGATCAGGATTATTCTGATTTCAGGGCTGAATATATAGTTTTGTTATTGTAAATATTCAGTTCTGATTTCTGATTTTGGAATCCCCCCCCCCATTTGTACATGTACTTGAACATGTACATGTACTTGTACAGGTAATATATGGGATTTAGTATTAAACCCATTGACCCGGCCTTTAATGAATCTAGTTGTTGATAGGCCGTTAAACCCCAATAAAGAAAGAAAGAATGAAAGAAAGAAAGAAAGAAATAAACAAACAAATGAAAAGTCATGCAGAGCATGATGTTATTAGCCGATCAAATCAGGGTAAAGTGCATCGAACATATGTAGGTGTCTCTGGTAACATTGTCAATGGTAAACTATTTTCGACCACAGTTCTGTACCCAGCGTTGACATTTTTCTCGATTTTGTGCAGGTTTTGGAAACCCGTTCCCAAATCCATCCAATAGCAGCAATGCCATAGCAGCAATGTTTTGTTGTCACCATTATGTTGCGAAATATTCCAGCGTAAGACCTGTACTGTATGCTCTATTTATCTACAAATTACACTCCCGCAATACACAAAGTTGTAGTCACTGTGTGTGTGTTTGTCCGAATTCTGTGGCAGCATGCGAGTGGGCGGAGCTACCAGGGCTATATATATCTAGCGGTTACAGTGTCATCTAAAAATAGACGCAAGCTCCTGCGTCTTCAGGCACATGCCCAGATTGGCCTAATGTGCCCCATCCGTGATTTTTTGCGCGATGTCGGGCGCAAGACAATCAATAATTTGCGGCATTGACAATAATTAAGGGGGATTGCCGCAATCGCGCGTGCTGGATGCATCCCTGCCATCCCTGCATGATACGTAAACAAATAAAAGTTGGCTATGAAGGGCAATTCTTCGTTTTGATTGGTGGAAAATTTTGTGAATATTAACTAGCGTCAAATGACGCGCATACGCGATCCAATGGGATAAACCCGAGATGCTGGGATAAACCCGAAAATGCTGGGGTTACTAAGATAAGATAAGATAGATAAGATAAATTTTATTTAAGATAAGATAAGATAAATTTTATTTAACGTCGGCAAGATATATAACAAGTAACATAAGTTCTCAAGAACTTTTGAACCGACACATATAAACAGATAGGACAGTACAAAACAGCACAAGTTTGGACAGCACAATTACATGTAACATGAATATCACAATTAAGTTTGGTTCAAAAATAAAAAAATATAAAAAATAAATAGTACAATATAGCACAATTTTGGACAGCACATTTAAATAGAACATGAATATCACAATTAAGTTAAATTTAAATAAAATGGATAAAAAAAACGACAATTTTAACAAAACCTGATATAAATAATGCTCACTCAACGGCTATGGCAAAACTAGTTGTTTCATCTAGAAGTTTGCACAGGCTGAGCATTTACAGTCAGTGCCGCTCCAGGATGACATTAACTGCTTAAACTGATTGAAATTTGTAATCTTTCTGAAGTCTTCGGGTAGGGAGTTCCATAAAACTGGCGCTGCATATCTAAAGGAGTTCTTGCCGTATCGGTTGAGTTCACCTGAGGTATACTTAGAATATTTGAGTACCTAAAACTGTATTTATTCTCTCGTTTGTGGTAAGATCTGTTTAAAACTGGCGGAGCCAGATCATGAAAGATTTTGAAAGTTTCTATTGCAAACCACACGCATTCTTCGAATGTGTAAGGTTGGCAATTTAGCTTTCAGCAAAAGATCATTATATGAAAGATTGTAATCATTATACACAAATCTAAGAGCCCGTTCCTGTACTTTTTTCCGATTTTTTTGGTATTCGCTTCAGAACAAAAGTGCCATGAGAGGGACAAAAGTTAAAATTAGACAGATAAAAGTATAAAAAAATAGTAAGCCTGTTCAGTTTTGAGAGATCTTTTCCAATACGTTTGAGAATATTAAGTTGCTGTGCTGCTTTCTTCAGAAGCTTAGAGATATGACCATCAAAATTTAATTTGAAATCAATGTCTACACCTAATAATTTTACAACTTCATCACAAGAGATAGTTACTTCCCCTATTTTAAATGCAGGTGATCTATCAGCCGTTTTCTTCCCAACTGCTATGGCCTGAAACTTGTCTGGGTTTGCCTGCATGCAGTAAAATCAAACCATTCAATAAGGACTTTACTCTCGGATTCTAAAACATTTGTAAGTTCATCAAAATTTGGTGAGTTAAATGAAAGTGTGTTATCATCAGCGTAATTATACAATGTTCCTTTTTTAATAAAATAAAAAATGTCATTTATAAAAACATTAAAAAGAAGTGGTCCGAGAATAGAGCCTTGGGGAACCCCCTTCTTCAGATTTGCCCATGTACCAACAATATCCCCAATTTTGATCTGCTGTTTCCGCCCGGACAAATAACTATTCATCATACAAGTTGAGTTATCTGACAGACCATATGCAGATAGTTTATTGATTAGGATATTGTGTGGTAAACAGTCAAATGCTTTAGAGAAATCCATTAAAATTGCCGCTACAAATTCATTTTTATCTAGAACTTGTTTCCAGTCTTCTAAAATAAAAGTTTTAAAAGAGTTGTCTGGCATCCGTGTCCCTTACGAAAGGCGCATAGAAAATTATCAAAAATGTTATCAAAAAAATCTGACAGCTGATCTGATAAAACTTTTTCAAAAATTTTGGAGGTCATAGGTAGAATGCTTACAGGCCTGTAATTAGTCTTTGACATTGGGTCATTTCTTTTTGAAAAGTGGACTAACTTGGGCTTCTTTAAGTCTATCAGGGAAAATATTAGAAGTAATTGACAAGTTTATTAAATTTGTGAGGGGCTTGACCACTTGACCAGAGCCGGTTTACCATTTTTTAGAAGTTTAGCCGAGATGCCGTCGACTCCCGTTGCCTTTTTTACCCCCAACTTATTTATTAATTTTGATACAGTTTCCTGATTTGTTTCCTTAAAAGTGAATGCATTAGGAGGAAAGTTTTTATCTTTAATAGCATTAAGACTAGGATGATTTTCAGGGTTAAAATTGTAATCTTTACCTATATTTTCTGCAACGTTTACAAAAAAGTTGTTAAAAACCTCAGCTACTTCAGTGTTTTCAGTTATTAGGTTATTATTTTCGGAAATAATTATTTTTGACTGCGAGTTACAGGATTTTTTCGACGGATACGGTTTAATTGTTTTCCAGAAATCTGTTGATTTACAGCCCCCAATACATCGTTCATGAAAATAATTATTTTTTGATTTGGTTTTAAGTTTATTTACCAAATTTCTACTTTTCCTATACAGTTCCCATGATTTGTTTGTATTATATTTTATATTTATTATAAGTCATTTTCTTTTGATAAATAGCTTTCCTTAACATTTTATTCATGTACGGTAACGGATTGTTTTTTCTGTAAGCCTCTTTAATCGGTACGTGCTTATTGAAAATTTCAGTTACATCTACCTCGTATTGATCATAAGTTGAATTCACATATAATGAGTCACTGATATTTGAGCTATTTGGTTTTATTTGGATCTGAGATAATTCACAGTTTAAATGCTCAACATTTAGGTTTTTAAAACTTCTATATTTAAATTTGCTTTTTTCTATGTTTGGGGTTGTAGTATTAATTACAGTGCTTATCATATTGTGACAATCACTAACACCAGTAGGAAAATTCAACGTTCTGATGCATGTGCGTGAGCAATTTGTAAGTATGACATCCAGTAGAGAAGGCTGGCAATTTTTCATAAAACATGTGGCTTCCTTAATAAGATTGGACAAGTTGAACAATTCCATCAAATCAAACAATGTTTTTCCTTTGCCTTTACATAGCATATTGTAGTTTAGATCACCAATCACTATGTAATTATCATATGCAGAAATGCACTTATCAATCAATAATGTGAAGGATTGACTAAATAATGAATCGGGCAAGCATGGTGGTCTATATATGCAAACAATACACCATTTTACTTTCTGAAATGTTACTTCATGTACTAAATTTTCTAGATTGTCAGATTCTATATCTCTCCGTCTACGACCTGGAATGTCTGTCCTGATAAATGAAGCTACGCCTCCGCCATGTACATTTCTATCCCGCCGCTCAAATTTGTACCCTGGAATGTCAAAATATGTTGTCGCTGTAGCTGGAGTCGAGTTTGGTTTCCGATAAATATAATAAGTCTACTAATCTGTCCAACAGAATTTCGTGGATTTCTTCAAATTTGGATTTCAAACTGTTGATATTAAGGTGAGCAACAATAAATTTATTTGGATGTTTGTTTCTGAGAGATTTCAGCTCGTCGAAAGTAGAAGCACTGTTTTTTTCACTGTATGTGGAGTCGAAAGATATATCTGAGTCGAATAAAGAGTCGAAAAATGCAATAAATGCGATTCACATGATCGACAAAGCCAGGGGTCATCACTCGCGCCTAACTCCCGATATTCCGCTGGGGTGATATTGGCACATTTGATATGGCACCAGAAATAGCACGCCTCGCAGTAGACCGCTCTGTGGTTGTTGTTGACTGATTTTCTGCAGCCTCCGCATGGATTCTGGATAGGCCCTGGGTTGAGTGACACATCTCCGCACATGAGAATCGCGAGGAGTCTGTGTTGACGATGTTCGAGCTCGATGGGGATCGATAATGGATTGTTTCTCGAGTGTACGAGGTAGTAGTACACCATGGACAGGTTGTTTAGTTCCGTGTTGTTGACAAGTGAGAAATGAGTCACTGGAGAGTATTCTGCAGCTGATATCTAGGGGTCTCCGACCGGGATACGACACCATGGTGTATGTGGGTATTGTTCTCCTGATCATACTGGGATATGGACATAGCCAGTATCTGTAACTTCAATAGTAGTGGAATGGACATCATTGTTTACATAAAATGTTCACACTTCCGGGTTTCTCAGCAGTCAGGATCACTCGGGTGCTTTCGCATCTGTACTCAAGCGTCTACTGATCTAGGTCATGTCCAACAATACGCTCTAATTCTACTTACAAAGTCTTTTTGGCGATTTACTAGTAAGGAGATTTTGAGCAGAGGTCGATTATAAATTAGCCGAATAAACACATTTTACGCGATTATACGTGGCTGAAACTTGTTCTGTTTAATAAATAAAAGCTTTAAATTAGCCCAATAATCGGCGTATGTTGGCGTATATGGCCATTAGAGCCAACTATGGACTTCAACAACATTAACTTCCGGGTTAAATCTCTTCAGGCGTTCAGCTCATTAAGTATTCAAAATTGTGTTATTTGGCTATAAGTAAAGTTTTAAACGGAGATAATTGCCAAAAATGCAAACTTTATCGGTTGATGCAATTTGGAAGTGATACAGAAAAATTCGCGTTCGTAGATTACCGAATAGCGGAGAAAAGGGTTGCTACAAACGTTTTCAGAATTCGATGGATAACCAACATATTAGCCGATCTATAAATAGATCGGCTAATAACAACCACCAGTTCTAAAATTTACGAGTGCTTGCTATACAGATATACTCATTTAGTAATATTTATTTTACTGACAGTGACTCTCGGTGGTATCGGGCTATTTTCAGATGCAAATGAGGCATGCTTTGAAAAATGTCTTTGAGGATGTCTCTGATATAAAGAACATTTTGTGCCTACTGAGTGGGAATGTACCTTTAAAGGTACATGCCCGCGCAGTAGGTCGTAATATAGTGATACAGATACTTTTGTATATTCTGTACATATGACATTTTCTGGCAAAAAAACATTCATTCACCAATACCCCACATATTGATTGGCATTATTATACATTTTATTTTAGACGAAAAGTTTCACACTGATATCAGGGGCAATAACCGTGTTTCCTTAAAATGTTAACGGACATTACTATTTAATCTCTGTATTTATTTTTTGATGTGCAATTATCATACTTTATAATCTGTCGAAAACAATGTTTTTTCAGGTGACGCATTTTATTAGTATAAATAAGTAAAACATATCATGCCTCATTTGCATATGAAAATAGCCTGATACCAACTCGCGTCACTATCAGTAAAATAAATATTACTAAATGATTATATCTGTTTTCCGGGCATTTGTATTTTTTAGAACTGGTGGAATAGTGACACAATTATACACTAATTTAATTTCTATAAAGAACATTTTGTGCTTACTGAGTGGGCATGTACCTTTAACCCTTAGACCCCTACTCACAACAATTGTCGTCTGCTGTTGCTTTTATATCTTACCTTATTTCTCAATAAAAACATGGTTTGACAGCACTTCCAATGGAAATGATTCTGAAGTGCTGTCAAACCATGTTTTGATGATAAATATGGAAAATAAAAAATAAACAGCAGACGACAAAAATAAAATAAAAAAAAGGCAGTAGCCTGGGGCCCGTTTCACTAAACTTCTTACGACTAAAATGTTTGTAAGTTCAAATTTAAGATCGTCTGTAAATGTCAATTTATGGATTTACATTTATTGAGCATAGGCTGCATATGCAGCCTATGCTCAATAAATGTAAATCCAATAATTATTTACAAGAAAACATTGTTAATGTGAAATTTAGAGACTATCATAATTTTGCACTTACGAACATTTTAGTCGTAAGAAGTTTAGTGAAACGGGCCCCTGGTATCCTATGTATCATGGAACGGTTATGATGGTATAGGCATGTATACTATGAGTGTCGCTGAAAAGAACACGGACTTGTTTACAGAACGTTGCGTACAAGAGAATACCAGGCTGGTGAATGTTGATATCAAGTTTATCAGACAAGGCTATGAAACGCGTAGGAATACCGAGGCTTGCCGAAGAATTCCTACCGTTTCCGAGTCGAGCTTTATAAACTTGATATCAACAGTCATTTGACCCGGCCTTGAGTGACAGTGGCTGTTGATAGGCCGTTACACACCAATGCATGAAATAAATTCGCTGTAACCCGGATATTCGTAGCAGGTCAATGCCTGATACGATTATTATGTTATCAGTCGGTGTGTATTGGGCCTATACAAAAAGCTCGTTGTCTGATAAAGGGAAAAATGAGAATTAACGATCTCTGCGATTATAATATGTATTGCTTGTATTATGTGATTACATTTGTTCGTTTCGCCTGAAACGATCTCTACGATTATAATATGTATTGCTTGTATTATGTGATTACATTTGTTCGTTTCGCCTGACCCTGGCCGTTCTCCGCGACTTGCCCGCTCTGGTGGGCATCACGCTGAGGGCGCAGCCTCCCTCCTGGTGCGTGGCCATCCAGCAGAGGCGGTCCATGTCGAGCCCGGGGGCGAACAGGTAGCTCCAGTAGTGCTGGTACAGCCCCAAGTCCGCCGGCCCCGCCCGCTCCTCTGGAAATAGGGACACATGTACATATAAGAAAAAAGTGTATCCATACATGTTTCTATGTGATTGCATTCCAAAGTTAATTTTTCGGCGGCCATCTTGTATTTGGTCCTCTGGCAAAAAAATGCCGGGATTTTTGCGAGGGACCTTAGGGCTAATTTATTAATGGAATGGAAAATCCTGATCAGACTAGGGATGCACGTGTTGATCGCAAAACCCATAAGCCCCATTTCACCAGTCACAGCCACCTATCGTGAAGTCACCAGAAGCTGCAACATTCGTACAGTGGGGTCAGCGTGTAAGTGCACACACGAACGAACACGACAGGTTGGTTCCAACCTGTCGTGTTCGTTCGTGTGTGTACTTACACGCTGACCGCACTGTACAGTGTGACAGGTTTTAGAATATTATTTACTGGATGGTTCATGGATTCAGTGACGGGAATAACAGCAAACCCTGACCAGGCACACTGACTTTCTAATTCATGTTTATTTTTAATCCATTTGTCTATATGAACTGTATTGCAGTTATATGAACTGTTCAGGCATAAACATTTTTTTTTCTTATAAATGTGGTATTGTGAATCGAAGAAACAGCCTCGCAGGGGACGTATCATTCTTTTTTTTAATTAATTCGTTCCAACGAAATAACAATTCGTTCCCTCGAATATACAATTCGTTCCATCAATTTAACAATTCGTTCCCACGATATAACAATTCGTTCCCGTGGGAACGAATTGTTATTTCGTGGGAACGAATTGTTAATTCCTGGGAACGAATTTTTAATTTCTGGGAACGAATAGTTAATTCGTGGGAACTAATTGTAAAATCGAGGGAACGAATTGTTATTTCGTGGGAACGAATTAATAAAAAAAAGAGAATTTTTACGTCCCATGCGGGGTTCCGTAGAGTCTGAGCATACACTGCAACATGATTAAGTAGGTAACACCGGCGCTGTTTCTTCGATTCACAATACCACATTTATAAGAAAAATAACTGTCTAGGCCTGCACAGTTCATATAACTGCAATATAGTTCATAGACAAATGGATTCAAAATAAACATGAATTAGAAAGTCTAAATCAAGGCAACATAGAAATTTAAAGGTATCCATATTCCATGCATTCACAAATGTCCCTAATACGAGTAAATTAATGCATGCTTACTGGACTTGGAAAGACGTTCCATCATGTGCTGGATATACGTGCGTACCCCATCTGTCGTCAGTGTGGTCGGTACCACATCCTGGTTCCCTGATGGATATACACAGTTACTATATACACGTACAGTGTAACGTCTCTAAACCGGACACCAAGAACAAACATGTAATCTTATGTTTGATGAGTTTCTCGGTCATTTATCTCGGGTGATAATGTATGTTCGTGATCGCATATCACACAACTATGGCTCAGAATGATCAAATGCATGATTTACAACGAAACCTCTCTAAGCCGGACACACTGGGGGATATCACATGGTGTCCGGTTTAGAGAGATTTCACTGTACAAGTAATTTAGTAGATAGTAATAACAATACATGTACATGCACTTCTAAATAATGTTTTTAAAGCTAATTCACGTTAAGATGACGAAAGGGTACAACACAATATCAGAAACACTACTTATTTAAAGCAAGAACAACACTAATTCGAGCTTAACAGTGGAAACTTTATAGGACACTTTCCACTTTTGGCACACCCCTCGTATATCGCATGAATGAGCTATACACTATTCAAAATAACTCCAGTTCCAGAGACTTACCATATTTTCCCAGCAAGCATGCCAGGGCTGACGATGGCTGCAACTTGTCATATGTCGTTTCCTCTCGTCCAGTTTTGCATCCATCACTTGTACCAGGGAACTCGGAACTATCTAGTGTTGCCTTCAACGATGTACCGTCTTCATTGTGAGTTTCAATGTTCTGTATTTTTTCAGGTTTAGATTCAATTTGACTTGTGGTGTTATCCATTATCGAAGTATCCAGACGTAGGTTGCTGGCGATTGATGTTTCCTGGGACACGTTCTCCGTGTGTCGCCCATGAAGTATTGGCTTATCCAGGAAGGTGTTGTCCAATACTGTCACATGGTCATCTATCACTTCAGCGGCGCCGATGTCCTCATTAGTATTGTCAGATGGTGTTTTGTTCGGTCCACTGGAACATGCTTTCTCTTCATCCCATGACCAATACACAGTCTGGTCGTCGGATGCTGCAAGAATTACACATTTGAATTGTACAGTGGAACCTCTCTAAACCGGACACCAATAAAGCACATGTGATCTTACTTTTGATGAGTTTCTTGATCATTTATATCAGGTGCTAATGTCTTCATGATCAAATAGCACACAACTATGGCTCAGAATTATCAAATGCCCGAGTTACAGTGAAACCTCTCTAAACCGGACACCCTGGGAGGTCCCCAGGGTGTCCGGCTTAGAGAGGTTTCATTGTAGCAATGAATTATTTCCGCATTGATTAGCAATACATGTTGAGGCAGATTATTCTACATATTACATGTGAATGTGTTCACATTGTTATCCTTAAACTGTGCATTCAATAAGGATGCTTATAATTCCATATATATATATCATTAAAACACCGACAGTATGACTACGAAACTGGGTGTTCTAAAAGAAAACAAGACTAAACGGACTGTAGCAGTTTGCTACACAAGTTCAACATATACATGTTGTATCTGTTTTAAAAATCAAACGAAACATATATCTAAACGTACATTTACCTAAATGACACTGGTTATTATTAAAATAAATACATTTGTGTGCAAAAACAGCGTTCACTTTCCCATAGTTCCTAGTATGTACCTTGTACAGTCGGGTCAGCGTGTAAGTGCACACACAAACGAACACGACAGGTTGGTTCCAACCTGTCGTGTTCGTTCGTGCGTGCACTTACACGCTGACCCCACCGTTTTGTCTGCTAATATATATGTAACTACACAGAGACACATGTACATGTACATCGCGGGTCGGGAATTCATCACATTGTCATAGATACCTGTTGCCTGATCCCAGTGAGTTTGTAGAAAGTTGACCTCTTCTAGGTAGTTGCTGTATGATTCATCATCGCCTGACACGCTCGTTGTATAGTCTGCCTTATCTACTGGTGTACCGTTTTCGTCATCATTCAATACCTCGTTATTTACCTTTGTGCCGGAACTAGAAGAACACTCTGACAATGCGTGGCTTTTATCCTTAGACGAATCACTAATATAACTTATACACCTTAAATCAATTATTATCGGCAATGGGACTTCCAAATTCAGGTCTGATTCAGTTACCCGTTGGGTAATACAGTCATAGCTGTCGTCCACTGAAAGACGCAATGTGCCATCGACAACTGCCACATTGGTCGACTCTTTATTGTCCTGTATATTGCCTTGTTGGGTAACATCAACTTTTTGCGAATTGCGCTGTATGCGGCAATCGAACAGCATATCTTGTTTAGCTTTTATTTCTTTCAACACATTGGCTTGACTTTTACCTAACGTTGAGATATGACCGTCCTCGTTTGCCAATTCATTCGACGCCGAGGGATCGCAAGGGATATCGTCATTGATAGGCACATCTTCGGTCCGGAAAAAGTCCTGGGATATACTGTCAATGATGTCGTCAAACATCAGCCTCCATTTCGTCTGCCAGTCTGACACGCTACTACAGATGGCGGTGTAAGTGTCTTCTTCCTCTGTGTTAGGGATACTGACTTCATCATCTTGACTTTGTGTGTCTTTCTCATGGGCGATGTATAAACACTCCGGTTCTTTCAATACTGTAAAGGACGCAGCTCCCGTGCACTGACCTTTTGAATGTATTATATGACGTGGTGTTTGATTGGTTGTATTAACTTCATCAACATTTGACTCACACGTGAGCAGAGACGGAATAGAGCAATCGCCGTGGTTATCTTCCAGAGGGACTGCGCAATTAATATGAGTAACTTCTTTGTCGATGAATCCGATGTCAATCCCGCCTTCTTTATTTGTATGACTTACTGGTAATGCTGGCTCGTGTATTAGGTTTACCTCATCAACAGTCACATACTTCGTCTGCCAGTCTGACACGCTACTACAGATGGCGGGGTAAGTGTCTTCTTCCTCTGTGTTAGGGATACTGACTTCACCATCTTGACTTTGTGTGTCTTTCTCATGGGCGATGTATAAACAATCCGGTTGTTTCAATACTGTAAAGGACGCAGCTCCAGTGCACTGACCTTTTGAATTTATTATATGACGTGGTGTTTGATTGGGTGTATTAACTTCATCAATATTTGACTCACAAGTGAGCAGAGACGGAATAGAACAATCGTCGTGGTTATCTTCTAGAGGGACTGCGCAATTAATATGAGTAACTTTTTTGTCGATGAACCCAATGTCAATCCCGTCTTCTTTATTTGTATGACTTACTGGCAATGCTGGCTCGTGTATTAGGTTTACCTCATCAACAGTCACAGACGGATCATTGTGCAGAGTGATTCCAATGGAGACATTTTGGCTTAACGTCTTGCCGTCAGCGTGGTTGGTATCCAGGTTGCGGTGAAAACTACGTATGCGGGCATTTTCGCCAGTCGCTTTTGCTGGTTGAAGGTCCTGGTATTCTGATGCTGAGATCTGCGGTAACGCCTGCAAATAATAAGCAATATTTACATTTTCCATACATTCGCATTGGAAATTCCCATTCAATGTTTGCGGCGTCATGTGACGTTGTTGATTGGTTAAAGTTTCTTCAACGTCATTAATCTCCACGTTGTCAATAACGACAGTCTATTGACCGGCAGCGTCGCTGTGACAACATGACGTACATTGTAACACAATACGATTCATAATTTTTGTGTCATATTTGGTTATTATTGTTTTTAAACTATAAGAAAATGCACTGTCAACATAAGTTATAAAACCATGGGCGGTAGAGTTTATTGTGGTTGTCAAAACATTTTGTCTGTTTAAAGTTTGCGATGAAGCACTGTAAACAGACATAATGTTTTCAATACCACAGTAAACGCAACAAACCATGGTTTTATTCCTTAACTGTGTGTGTATACATCATTATCATATCATTATATTTGCTAGTGGGAATACCGGTAAATAGTTAGATGTGGCAATCAACGCAGTCCTAATCAGTCAGCAGATGAACAGAATTGATCAGAAACTACGCCGGTCGCAAACATTTTAAGGTCTCTTTTACCACTGGAGAGCACATTTGTGGCTGTGACTGGAGAAATGGGGCTTATGGGATTTATGACCAGCGTAGCTCCTGATCAAATAGCACACGCCTGCAGTCTGCAGTCTATATTGCTTGTTAGAAGCATGGTGGGTGTTTATTTGATGGAATGGCGAACAGTGCAGATCCTGATCTGCCTGTGCGGATGCACAGGCTGATCTGGATCTACACTGGTCGCAAAATTCATAAGCCACAGCCACATTTATGTAGGACTAGCCAATGTATGCGACAATCTTTCTTATCTCTTCTTCCATATCTGCCAACATTTGTATTTAAAAGTACATTGTACATGACTGAAACTTCATGCACTATTTCATATAAATATACAAGCGGCTAACTCTATCAGATAACCGACATCATCTTAAGGACCCGTTCTATACCTGTTCATCGTTTGATTCAAAGATAAATGCTTCGTAAATGTGATAGAATATATGCATAACATATATGTGAATACTGCCTCGTTACTGTATCCTATACGGCACATGGAGCGGCCAAGTCGGCCATCTTTGTGTGTTCCAGCCATCAGCCAGTTTCACCTGTTCTGCCGTTTGACAAAGAACCCAACATGTGAAGTAGAACATATTATATAATGTAGCTAATCACATGCAGAAAAGCCAGGAGAACGGACTCCTATCAATTATATTACACCAAACTGTAAAATATGTAAGTTTTCTGGACAAATTTGTGCCTGTGTTTTTAACAACACGAACCACCATTACAAATAGAGCCATACACAAACAATCGCATAGTGTATCACTCTTACCCGACAAACCACACAAGACATACCATATATACCCACTACTGTACTCTGTTATTAGCTATCAAATCCAGTGACATGTACGCAGTTACCTGAGTGTATTGTCCCTGGTGTCTGCTCACCTGCTATGCGAGTAAATATGGCTTTACCTATGGGTAACGTGTACACTAGCATAGACTGTGCATCAGATTGAAAAGTTTACACATCAACATTTATTTTGAGATTGATGGGAGAAATGCTCTGATATCTCGTCGTTTGTATAGTTTGCTGGCATAATATGTATAGCTTGCCGTAGTCATATCTGTCTATTATATATTGCACCAAATTGTATTTGGTTTGCTGTCATATTATTTGCTGTATGTGTCAAACGCACGAAGTGGTGAAACGGTACGATGGCTTGTACATACAAAGATGGCGGAGATGGCAACTCACTGTGCCATATAGTATACAGTAACAAGACACTATTCACATATGTTATATTCATATATCACATCACTCTTATGCAGCAATTATCATTGAAGCCAAGTGTATCTATCTATGAGCTAATACCTTAACGCAGTTTACTATAAATATACGTGACTGTGACTGGAGAAATGTGGCTTATATGTTTTGCAACCAGTGAAGATCCATACCAGCCTGTGCATCCGCACAGTCTGATCAGGATCTGCACTGTTCGCCAGTCCATCAATGAACCACCCGCCATGTTTCTAATAACCAATATATAACGTGGCTATGGGAGTGTGCTATTCGATTTGGAGGTACATTGGTCACAAATCCCATAATTCCCATTCGCCAGTTACAGCAGCATACGTATGTATAGATTAGATAATCTCAGCAATACGGATGACTTTTACTATTTCATCTGTCTTTTATAGTATCTGTATCATTTAGCTGAGACCCGGCCATTATAAATTATGGTCACAATAACAGATATAGAGACAGTGCGGCCGTTAAACGTAAGCAAGAAGAAGACATTAGGCATCACGGGACGGTTGAAAATAGCCAAAATTCACTGCTCTTCCGAGGGCGGCGGGTGAATTATACAAATCACCGCATCTCAAAATCAGTTAAGGAGGCTCTTGCGACAAATATTGAAAAATACTCGCAAATGAAATACAAATAACGCGCCACAATAAAAATGCAGCAACCGCACCAGATGTGTATAATTTATTTTTTACAATGTTACCCAACCTATTTTTATCCAAAAATGTCAACACGACTGAATTTGTTGGAATTGATTTCATGAAAATATGAGGCACAGAGGCTTTATTATGATTTGTTCTATCACTTGTAACACCACACCATTTCCTGAAAATGATTCCAAAGCGGGGTCATAACCACCTCAAATTTTCGCTGCAAATGCCCGAAATATACCTTAAATTCTGACGTGAAACCGTACCGGCGAGACAGCATAGGATGCGCCATGTTCCAAGATGTCAAAATTAACCGGAGCTAACATTCAGTTTCGTAGAATTATGAAATACTCTAAAAAATACACCTAGTCAAGCCTCCCAAAGACAAGAAATATTCATAAACCTATTTTTCTAGCCACACTGGTGTAACTTGCAGGGTCGGTAGTGAAGTATTTAGAAAATCGTCCACCCCCTTTTTACAGCTCGCCGCGCACTGTCCCGTGAGACCTTAAGGAAACATGTTTTTTTCCTCGAAACTGCTTATCTCGCTATATATTGCTATTTTCATTAATTTTACGTAAAACGTTACCAGAGAAAAATGTACAAAATGAAATCTGCTGTCGAAATGGGGCGTGGATATCGCTCACCCCAAGAATGGCGAAACGCGAAGTTTCATTTCCGTTTATCGACTGCAAAATACCATGCTTACCTCGAGCCCTGCTTAACTCTGCATATTTGAGTGCAGTAAACTAAAACTGCTGGATGTTATCTTGGGACATGTTCTTCTGTATTTGTATCCTTATAGCTGAGATCCGGCTGTTATAAAATATGGTCTCAATAACATTCCATTCTGTCCTCGCGTTTTGTGAATAAAACGGAAATAAAAGGATAATCCAGCTCAAAGTTTATTTACATGTTTATTATTGGTATGTGCAAGTTTTTTTAACAGAACTGTGAAGTATTAAACTGCTCGCTCGTCACTAAATGCCAGGACATAAGGTATCACTGGACAGTGCGCGATTTGCTAAATAAATACTTCACTACCGACCCTGCAAGTCACACCTGGTCGTCCAGTGTGTCTAGAAAATAGGATTTGGAATATTTCTTGTCTTTGGGAGGCTTGACTAGGTGTATTTTTTAGATTATTTCATAATTCTACGAAACTGAATGTTAGCTCCGGTTGATTTTGACATCTTGGAAAATGGCGCATGCTATGCTGTCTCGCCGGTACGGTTTCGCGTCTGAATTTAAGGTATTTTTCGGGCATTTGTAGCGAAAATTCGAGGTGGTTATGACCCCGCTTTGGAAACATTTTCAGGAAATGGTGTGGTGTTACAAGTGATAGAACAAGACATAACAAAGTCTCTGTGCCTCATGTTTTCATGAAAATAATTCCAACAAATTCAGTCGTGTTTACATTTCTGGCCAAAAATAGGTGGGTGGGGTAACTTTGTAAACTATTAATTAAACACATCTGATGCGGTTACTGCATTTTTATTGTGGCGCGCGATTTGTCTTCATTTGCGAGTATTTTTCAATATTTGTCGCAAGAGCCTCCTTAACTGATTGTGAGAGGCGGTAATTTTTATAAGTCACCCGCCGCCCTCAGAAAAGCAGTCAATTTTGGCTATTGTCAACCGTCCCGTGATGCCTATACTGTATAGTGTACGGAAATTGAAGCGTGGGGTAACGTTTTTGAAATGAGCCATTTATTGGGTCCTATGTCCGAGTCTTCCACCTGTGGCTAGCGGTCTTTGGAAACACGTAATTATCTTAGTCACCCTCTTGTACTAGAACATGTGCTTCAAGTGTCGAAATATACCACCATGGTGACAGATAGTGCGACGTATATGGCGCTCTATATGATGACATATCTTGTGGCAATGGCCAACAGTGTTCATTGTCTTCTGAAATCGGCGATGCTTTCATCAAACAAACTTAACAATTGTAATGTTTCAACCATTATTCATTGAAAATGCACGAACCATAATTGGAAGAATATCTATTAATTATATATACATTGTATAATGCGATATTGTACAATTATCGCATGCGTGTTCTTATATGTATATATAAACGAAATGCGTCACATACGTGAAGCGCGCCGAATAATGCACTTTTATTCGGGCGGTTCGATTAGTACACTTTGAAACACGTAAATGTGACTGTGACTGGAGAAATAGAGAATAGTAGGTTAGTGCCGTGAATGGGAAAAAATATCCGGCAAGGCTCAAGAATTTCTTTATTTCTCATCAGAAGTATATGTTGTGACCACTCATTTGAACCGTCTCGCCGAGACGGTTCAAATGAGTGGTCACAACATATACTTTGGTTCAGAAATAAGGAAAATAGATAGAGAATAGTAGGTTAGTGCCGTGAATGGTAAAAAATATCTGGCAAGGCTCAGGAAACGGGATGGGCGAGGCTCTGCCGAGCACATCCCGTTTCCGTGCCGCGCCAGATATTTTTTCCCATTCACGGCACTAACCTACTATTCTATTTATCCCGTCAACACCTACAAATGGCTGTAAAATGCAAAATTAGTATTGACTGGATATCAAAAATGTTTCACGGCACCGTGTTTCACGGCACATACGCACTGTGTTGACGGGATAAATAGCTCTTCTGACATTTGCGAAAAGTATAGACCCACGTCAGCCTGTGAATCGGCGAAGTTTGATCAGAATATCTACTGTTTAGTGTTATATGTGTCGTGTGATTGTTGTAATGACATCTCGGTGCCGTGTAGTAAGAGAAACAAAATAAAACACAGAATAAAGACTACATGTACATACAAAGTGAATTTTATTTTAAGCACAGACAGGCGGGTTGTTGGGAGCATGCGAGGGGTAAATGTAACGATCGGTTTCATCGTTGCTGGAATCCAGGGGCCCGTTTCACTAAACTTCGTTCGACTAAAATGTTCGTAAGTGCAACATTATGATTGTCTGTAAATTTCACATCAGCAAATGTTTTCTTGTAAACAAGTATTGGATTTACATTCCTAAATGTGCAGTTACGAACATTTTAGTCGTAAGAAGTTTAGCGAAATGGGCTTCTGATATCACTGGTTTGGTCCTCAGGTACACTGTTGGCTTTCTTGCTACTTGAGAGCTGAATATGACTATACCCATGATAAAAGTAGTAATATTAGTACTAATCGTATTACTTTTAGGAAATGGGGCTATTCTAATTTTAGTCACGAATATATATTTTTTCTGTAAATATTCAGTTCTGATATTGGGTTTCACCGCATGTCGCACCCCCCACCTCCCCCCCCCCCCCCCCCCCCCCCCCCCCCCACCAACACCGCCAACCTCAACATCCGCCCAAACACACCGCCAAAGCAGGTGAAATGTGAAATATGTGGAGCGCGTGGTGGAGCGGTCTGAGGCGTCGGACTGCTGATTTTACGGTCGTGGGTTCGAGCCTCACATGAGGCGTGCGTTATGTCATTGGGGCACTTTATAGACACTGCTTCAGTCCACCCAGCTGTAAATGTGTACCGGCTAAATACCGGGAACCTCGATTGTATTTGATTGTATGTACATGTACTAATGAATAAAATATGATCATGCACACCGTTGCAATATCAATTAAGGAACAACACTACGAAACGGACCGAAGAAACTGACAAGTTTATATATAAGCAAAGCTTACATCGGTATATAACACTGTATGAACTGTATGTGATTCGACCCCATTTACCTGGCATAAAATGACCATAGCTGTTGACAGACCGTTAAGCACCATTAAATAAAATAAATAAACAAATAAATTATGTAACAGACATGTGTCCAGTTAGTTTAATTGAGAGTAAACAATCGGCGGACATTCCAACTGAACTTGCATAGTAGTGCGGAGCTAAAGTATAAAAAAACGCATCGCTATCAGTATACAACAGCTGATGTAAACGTTCTAGACTCGGCCAACGCCAAACATATTATGTGCATCACAGCATGGTCGAGAGCATCCGACTGCTGATCCCACGGTCGTGGGTTCGATGCTCACCCGACTCAATGCACTGTGCACTTGACCAATACACTTTATCCACACTGCTTCAGTTCACCCATCAGTAACCTGAAGTGTATGTCTGTAACGCAGGGCGACATGTATGTCGCCCTGCGTTACAGACATACACTTCGGGTTAACCCAACAGTAAATGGCCAGACATTCTGTCAATATAAATTACAATGTTTTCCCATTATTTGCATAGCCGTAAAATGTGGCCAGGTTTCGTGAAACAGATAGTACCTACCAGTGATAGTGTCCGGTTTTCTCGTTCGTTCTTCCTTCTCACTTTCCTCGTCAGGCGCGGCCCCGTATGTCGCCGGTTCTTCCGGGCTGGCGTGCCGCCAGTCTGCACCATGGCTAGACGGTGTTGTCTGCTCCAACTGCCAGCGATACCCGCCTAACAGCGAGCAGTAAACGGGCGCGTTTATGTCTGCTGCTCCAACCAACGGACTGCTTACGACAATGGCGATAAACGACGTGACGTTGTAACCAAAGTTACGCTCGTGACGTCATCGTCTTGACGTCACGTAATTCTACCTACTACCAACATTTAATCAAAGTACCGAAAGAACTGAAATTGTGTCGCCAGAAGCAAAACGTAGGAAAGTGTGCCTGCCCCACACGGATGAAGCTATCATTGGCAGCCTATATAACACTATTGACCTGGTGTGTGTGCATTACTTACACCCGTAGTAGGCATACATATTATATACCAAATTGGAGCATAAAGAAATTCCTTTAAATCGATACATTTACCATCAAAACAGGTATTATTAAGAATGAATTATAACCGTTTATAAAAGTTCCGTTTTTTTTGCCACATAATATGTACACGAGATCCGCTGAATAAACCTGTCCGCAAAAATGGCGACCGACAGCCATAGTTAATGGTGCTAATCAAAGTACTGACAATACTGAAACAATGTTAGCTCCACAAGATTACTAATAAGTATTATTTATTTATATGATAATGTTTAATGGCTTATCAGAAGCTAAATTCATTTTATGTCGGTTAACAGGGTCAAATCCCATATTTCATATAATACTTCCCAAAATCAGAACATAATATTTACAGACAAAATATACAGTCTGCGTACGTTGCTTCGTACACTTTGCATATATTTTAATAATTATCAGAAACAAGTACACAAATAAAGTTCGCCTTTGTTTGTATTTTGACAGACTAAACACCCGCTGTACGTGTGTCACATGTCAGACAGTTCACCGAAGCTCAAGGATGCGTCATTGTTATTGTACTACGTGACTCAATTTTATATACTGTCGAATAAATATTGTTTAAACTAAAATACATGAAAGTGTACATGGCTTCGCACACCCGAAAAGCTTCCGCCGGATCTAACTTATACAATCTAACAATTAATTATGTTTTCAAATAATATAGACATATTAACTAACTATTTATTAAGACACCCACATATTCAACAGATTCAATTTACTATTCAAACGTTTCACAGTGTATGAAAAACAACAACAATTGTTGACCAAACACCAACACCATCGCACCGACGACAACAAACAAACATTACTATCCTATTCTCTGTGCCGGGAGAGAATGAGCCGAAAAATCAACGGCTGCATCTAATCAGCAGTTGGCCCCTCAATACACGACATAAATACACAGCATCGGTCTGTCAGGTATGGTGCGTCTCCGGCCACAGGTTGAAGTGACGGACCATAGTTTATAAATATATTAAATATACAAATAAGCATCAATAAATGAAAAAAAATAAGCTAAAACTTTACTCCATCCTATACATATTAAAGGTACATGCCCACTCACTAGGCACAAACTGTTCTTTATAGAAATTAAATAAGTGTATAATTGTGTCACGATTCCACCAGTAGCCGATTTCATCAAAATTGCAAAGTATACTTATCTAGCAAAGTATACTTTGAGGGAGTAATCATTGATTTTTCCGAAATGCATTATTTCATACAGAACTAATGATTGCATATATTTGATGATTAAAACTATGCATAATTATTATACTGAATGTATTACATTATCACAGCCAAAATGGCTGTGATAATGTAATAAATTCAGTATAATACAAATTAATACATTTATCTTAAAATTGAAAATTTCTCCCTGAAAGTATACTTTGCTAGGAAAGTATACTTTGCAATGTTGGTGAAATAGGCTACAGGTCTAAAAATTACGAGTGCCCGCTATACAGATATAATCATTTAGTAATATTTATTCTACTAATAGTGACTCGCGGTGGTATCAGGCTATTTTCATATGCAAATGAGGCATATATTTTAATTATTTATGCTAAATAAATGCGTCGCATGAAAACATAATAGTTTTCACAGATTATAAAGTATGATCATTGCACATTTAAAAATAAACACAGAGACTAAATAGTAATGTCCGTTAACATTTTAAGGAAACACGGTTATATCCCCTGATATCAGTGTGGAATGTTACGACTGATATAAAATGTATAATAATGCGAATCAATACGTGGGGTAATGGTGAATGAATGGTAATGGTGAATGAATGTTTATTTTGCCAGAAAAGGTCTCAGATGATGTCTCTGATATAAAGAACAGTTGCTGCCTATTGAGTGGGCATGTACCTTTAAGTCACAAGGAACTTGTTTTGCCTTGATATACACCATTAGACAGCATCGGCAATAACGTAAGTCTAATTTGGTCGCCGGATATGAATATAGTACATTATAATAGTAATACAATTATATAATAATACAAATGTATACAATTCAAAATCGTGCATTCAGTTGGATATTTTGGATTTTGTTTTGTGTTGTCTTGCCATTCAATAACATCATTCATAATTCTAGTGGTGGCAGGGGGATATAATGAACATTACATATACTTCAAAGACTTCATAATTTGTATAAATACCTGAGGTCGTCTTTCATATAATTGTCTAAAAAAAAACTAAAATGCTCTATGTGATTTACTGAGCAACATCGCACGAAATCGCTCCTCTAGCTAGTGCCATTAACAGCTTGAGTGTCACAAATGGATTATACGTCTATTTATTATATACCTACCGATGAAATACATAGTTATACGATGAAAATAAAAGTCATATGTTATCATCGATGA
The DNA here is from genome assembly GCA_029237695.1 of Conchocele bisecta. Lineage (NCBI taxonomy): Eukaryota > Metazoa > Mollusca > Bivalvia > Lucinida > Thyasiridae > Conchocele > Conchocele bisecta. The sequence continues at coordinate 22,055,608 of CM055274.1, read as the reverse complement.
AATAAACAACTTCCGGTGAAAATACGACTACTTCCGCTATCTATATTTATAACGCGCATCTGCAGTGCCGGACTGCAAATAGACTGCAATTACACGTTCATTACCGTATGCAGTCTAAAAAACTGCGAATTTCCATGGAGCGGTATATAATAAATAGAATATTCATATTTTTGCAACGAATATGACTTATATGTTCATCGAGTGGTGTGAAATGTATGGACATTTCACACCACTCGATGAACATATATGTCATATTCGTTGCAAAAATATAAATATCCTCTATATATTTCTGTCACAATCGGTAACTACACTAACATATTTCAGCCATCCAGTACAGTGGGGTCAGCGTGTAAGTGCACACACGAACGAACACGACAGGTTGGTTCCAACCTGTCGTGTTCGTTCGTGTGTGCACTTACACGCTGACCCAACTGTAACTTATTCCGGTCCTTTTCGTATTCTAGTCATATCAGCAATGCGGTATTTGACCATAGTGGCACGTCCGTTCTGGCTACCATTACGTGCTTCCAACATACTTAGTACAACCACTTAGGACTCCCACTGATATTATTGCGTGTTTCGGTCACATGTTTTCTTTCTGTGAAAGTAGTCAGTTTCCACATAGCGGCTGTATGCACATGATGGTTGATGTACAACATTTTAATATTACTTATTACTTTGTAAGATGCAAGTAATTGTTTTTTTAATGTACACGAGGTGACTGTAATAATTATACACATCGATCGTTTCATGTTACGTCGACATTTCGTGAAATGTAAAACGACATGTTGCGATAAAATATGCAGAGTTTCAGATAAGTTTTGTATGTCAAGAGTATTATACCCCCCTTCCATATTTCAAATTCAATGCGTATTTTACTTTTACAAATATATTATTGATTTTCTTCCTTATTAAATAGGGAACGGACGATAGAAACATAAAATCAATTTGAGCAGCAAAAAGCAAACAATGGTTGCTTTTTTTGCAGCTCACTAAGTAAATTTAGAACTTTATTACAATTACTCAATTTGTAAATCAATGCGTATTTTCACACTGCTGTGAGTATTTTGTACTCCCCCATTTTATTTTGATAATCAATGCGTATTCTGCTAAAATAAGTGCGTACTATACGTCAATACGCACCTTATATGGAGCACTGATATTATATCGATGGTCTAGTAACAGAAGGTCATAACTGCTATGCTAAACCTTATGTTACTAGACCATCGATATGTCAACATCTCGAAATCGCGATGGCAAATATATGCCACCATATGGAGGTAACCAAAGTCGGGTCCACTATAATTATTATTTTCTTTGACTGGCGAGCACTTTGTGACCTCGAGGATTGATTGCGTCGTCAAGTGCACGTTTGCCATCCGTCTGTCCAATTATTGTATGTACTTGTAGGTCTTATCAGACCTACGTCATTTAGATGTAGATAACAGAAACATGACATCCCACTGATCAAATCGCAGACATGTTCCGAAACTATACGATGACACAAAGATAGCATGCCACACTCACAATGTGTCACGTGACTAGTACAGTGGAACCGCTCTGAATCGACCACCCTGTATTATTTGAGGCGTGGCCTAAATAAGATTCATTTGACTTATTCCGTTTGTCCATAAACTATATTGTTGTTTAGTGGCTTTTCTTTGATATTTAAACAATGGAAATACCTCATAAGCACAAAACGTTAGAACGTTCGCCAGTGCTTTTTTTTAAAGTGTTCGGGTACCTGCTATCTCTGCAATACCTGTCTGATTGACTTGAAACTTCATATACCTATTTGTTTTTCACCTTCCATAGTTCCATTCCATATCCCCCATGCGTCCCACATGCACAATGGCAAAGACAAATTACTTACTAGCAGTTTGCATTAACGTTTTATTTTTTTTGGCAAATTTGCCTTTAAGTTTTTCATTATCTGTTATATCTCTGCAACAGTGAATCGGATTGGCTTGACATTTCATACAGTGGGGTCAGCGTGTAAGTGCACACACGAACGAACACGACTGGTTGGTTCCAACCTGTCGTGTTCGTTCGCGTGTGCACTTACACGCTGACCCCACTGTACACTTACTTGTCATACATCTGTTCATTATATAGCCCGGCAGAGCTCCAGATAAGTTTTGTATCTAAAGAGTGTTATTTTCCCCATATTTCAAATTCAATGCGTATTTCACTTTTACAAATGTATTATTGATTTTCTTCCTTATTAAATATTGAGCAAACTTTTAACAGTAAATCAAATTTAAAAATTCACTTCTTTGAGCTGCAAAAAGCAAACATTTTTACAGCTCAACTAAGTACATTTTAAACTTTATTACAGTATTTTCACTACTCAATTTCAAAACAAATGCGCATTTTCACTGTGAGTATTTTGTACTCCCACTTTTGGAGCTTTTCTGGAGCTCTATAATCATCCACCAATGCGCCCCTGTGATCAAGTTCAAGGTCAAATGACTTAGCCAAACAAGTTAACGCAAATGTCTATCTGCTATATCTCTGCAACCCTAAGTGAGATTGGCTTGACATTTATATACATATTTGTCATCATCAACCTGTGCTCGCAACAGTGTTCACGAGTTTTTGTTACGCGACATACACAGTGGAGTCTCCATACACGAGTTCCCTGTAGACAAGAATACTTTTAAATTTGATAAGTGCAGCTGTCATTTATCAGGTAACCTGCACTGTATGTACCGAATACGTACTGACTGATACAGTGGGGTCAGCGTGTAAGTGCACGCACGAACGAACACGACAGGTTGGAACCAACCTGTCGTGTTCGTTCGTGTGTGCACGTACACGCTGACCCCACTGTAATTCATGTATAAAAACAAATGTAAATATTTTTTTTCATTTTTTCTCATTTCGCATCAAAAGTGTATGTTGTTACCATTCAGTTGAACCGTCTCGGCGAGACGGTTCAACTGAGTGGTAACAACATACACTTTGGGTGGGTAGCGAACCAACCTGTCGTGTTCGTTCGTGTGTGCACTTACACGCTGACCCCACTGTAACATAGTGTTGTATCAGTTATTGACCTGATATAAACACCCGGGTTACAACGAAGTGAAAACTGACGTTCCATTGGTCGGATGACATCACGTGACGCTATCGAATGACATCACAGTAATGACGCCACGTAAACACGTTCGCGTTCTGTCCATAGATAACGACGTTATATGTGGTAATTTTCGAGCTTACAACGTTACCTGATAAATAGTATACTAGGCTAGTATCTTTTGATATCAAATTCATCAGGCTCGGCACGGAAACGGTAGGAATTCCTCTGCGAGTCTCGGAATTCCTACGCGTTTCCTAGCCTTGCCTGATAAACTTGATATAAAACTAATCTAGCATGGTATTCTCTTTTTATTTATTTTCGATGATGCCTTTTCTATAAGACCCACCATGACCTTAGAGTGCTCAAATGTATACATTTCTACATTGAGTTGTCCTCAGGGTCTGATATAGAGCTGTGACCGTACATTCACGTTTATTGCTCTATTGTCTGTTCCACGTTGATTCTTTCTGCTTAAGTTGCATAATATTCATATAATGTCTAATCGTCCAAAGGCCATCTGCGGATTTTAAATGGAACAGACAGTAGGTTACATTCTCCGTGACACACTTGTAGATATAAAACCGAGAGATACCAGCGGCACGGCGTCAAAGGAGATAGAGAGTCGTAGATAGTGTCTGCCTCGCCGTCCTCAACATGATCGCTGTAGTTCTCTTTGCTCTGATTTGTGGCGCGTTGGCCTCGGACCCCACTTCGTGCTGCATCGCAAACAAATTCTCGGGCATTATTTTACAGCTGGACGGCAGCTTGCCTGTTGGGTCTACCACCCCGGACATTCATGATGTGAGTACAGATATAGTGGGTACGATTGCGCTTGGAATAACTTAGTTCGTACACAAAGTCCGATTTGGTATGGCGACGTTCCTTGAATTTTCAATGGGACGCCTCAATACCAACCCGAACGTTCCGTCAGTTTTACAGCACAGTTTCGTACCTCATGTGAGAACAGATATAGTGAGTACGATTGTGCTGGCAATAACTTAATTAAAGTCCGATTCTGTACAGAGGCGTCCCTTGAATTTTCAGCAAGTTTTACAGCACAATTTCGTACCCATTGTGGGTATATCGTTAACCGTAATGCTAGGCTTCATAATATATTACATGGTGACCGTCTTTTTTTTTTTAATAAAATAAATATGACTAAACAGTTTTACATGCTTTAAAACGTGATTTAAGGGCTCAAACTGATAGATATTAAGGGGGAAAGTAACGTCAAATAAAAACTGATGGAGTTTTTATTAATAAAAACAGCGTTGAAAGCAAAGTCAATGACAGCACAACCTTTTAAGGTATTATCATTTGTCTCTAAAAGTAGAACCTAATACACATTTTGTGTATATCATATGCATACAAAACATACTACACACGAAACACGTGATGAAATCGTTATGGTACCCTAAATTAATTAATAAACCTTCTATAAGGTAACAATTTGAATACGATAAAAGTGTGTCCCCCACCATCTTGATTAATTAACCCTTTAAACCCGAAATCCCGCTATAGCGGTTTATGCAAAAAGTGCAGATCCAGATGAGCCGGCTCGTAACGAGCCGTCTCATCAGGATCTGCACTTTTTGAATGTAATTTTAATATTTTTGAGAACAAAAAATATCTCCTTTTCATAAATGGACAAGTCTGAAAACCATTTTGTGACGGTTGGGATGGTTGCAAAATGATCATATCAAAATCCATTCCAGTTACATGTACTTAGGGGTGAAAGGGTTAAAACAAATGGTGGCCAAAATGGAGCTAAAGCCCGACACTCATTACGGATAAGAACATTAACCCTTTCAACCCTAAGGAACTGGAATGGACTGTGATATGCTAATGTTCCGACCAATCCAATGGTCATAAAATAATTTTCAGATTCGTCCATTTATGAAAAGGGGGTGTTTTTGTTCTAGGAAATATGAACATTACTTGCAAAAAGTGCAGATCCTGATGAGACGGCTCGTTACGAGCCGGCTCATCTGGATATGCACTGTTTGCATAAACCGCTATGGCGGGCTTTCGGGTTCAAAGGGTTAAAGTTAATTAATGTTTTCACTATTAGAGCACAAAAAAACATTCATGCAAGATCACTATAAAATACATATACATGTATACACATACAGCACAATGTTGGATATGTTTTTTATCATAGATGTACACACGTACTTGAAGATTCCCTGTCACTGATAGGTGACACTACTTATTAGAAACAAAATTGCTACCCGGCTCCATACCTCTCTCGAGGGTAGCAATTTAACCCCATTCTCTTTTATGTAACTCATGGAAGAGTGATTTTCGCGATCTGTTATCCGGCGTGTTTGATATGTTAGCGATATAAAACTGTCAAAGCTGTATCAATAAACTATTAATACAGAGCAGAAACATGTTATTTTACCGTGTCAAGGTGTTTATCTGACATTCACATGTACAGTGGTTCCAACCTGTCGTGTTCGTTCGTGTGTGCACTTACACGCTGACCCCACTGTATATCTTGTAAATATGAAAGCTTCATTTCGTTATGTTGAATGTTGAACAACAGCTAGAAAAGATTTGAAAATGATTTCCCTGTTCTATTATATTTGGCAATTAGTTTAAAGATATAAACTATACAGTTTACTAAATGTTGACATAACTTCAACAGGTTTGTGTACGCACTTCGGTTGCTCACATTTTTGGAATGGGTCAAATTGTAGCCGGAGATAACATATCGGAGGCGAATTATTGTAGCTAAATACTTGTATGTAATAGCCTGGGCCCGATTGCTCACAGCTTCTGTTAGCTTAACAGACTGTTAAATCCTTAGCATTGCTAAGGATTTAACAGTCTGTTAAGCTAACAGAGGTTTTGAGCAACCGGAACCTGGCGATCTGTGCGTGATAGGAAGAGTATTCGAGTAGTTAATGAGACATTTAGAAACTATTATGTCATGTGGTGCATCAGCAATTATGTCAAAGTTAAAATGAAACACTACTAGTATTGGGATGCCACTCATTTTTATTTTATTAATTATTTTGCTAACTATTTTATTTAAAAAAAAAAGAGTTTTATTTCTATGTATTTCACGAGTGGATGTCTCAGCACTACTCGACCACCGCTGCGCATGTGGCATGTGTTTATCCACAGGGGCGTGTTTCGGCTTTCAACGGCATAGCTCTATATACATGTATATGAACAAGGCTTCTAACTTTGGTCGGACACGACCTCGTATCATAACAAATTCCGCGATTTTATTAACGCTAATGTGAATATTTTGGCTGAAAGTGGACATGTTCATTTGAGAATTATTGTTATCTTGCTAAAATAACACAGTTAGAACATAATTATGCAAAGAATATCGAATTACAGCTGATTTTCCTAGGTCGGACACAACCTCGTATCAAAACAAACGAAATCATGTGTTTAAGCCTCTAACGTCAATATTGTAATGATCATTTGAGAATTATCGTTATCCTACAGAAAGACATGGAATAAATAGAAAATTGCAATTTTAAACATGTTATTTTGTTATGATACGGGGTAGTGTCCGACCAAAGTTAGAAGCCTTGTTCATATATATAAAGTTATACCGATGTAAGCCGAAACGCGCCGAATGCCTGTGTATTTATCAGCAGGAATTGCGTTCATTTCTTCTTTAACCATTTGAACCCGAAAGCCCGCTATACTGCAGCAGTTTATGCAAACAGTGTGGATCCAGATGAGTCAAAAAGTGCAGATCCTGGTGAAACGGCTCAACGAGCCGTCTCACCAGGATCTGCACTTTTTGAAAGTAATTTTCATATTTTTGAGAACAAAATATACCCCATTTTCATAAGTGGAATAGTCTCAACGGAATTTGTTACGATTGGATTGGTTGCAAAATTAACATATCAAAATCCCTTCCAGTTACTTAGGGGTGAAAGGGTTAATTGGCCTCATGGGTCTCAATTTTGGATATCTTGTCCCCCATTTTATAACTTATAAGGTGTTTTTGTTCCTGCGGTCTTCATTGTAATTTATTCCAGTACTACCGTATGTTCATGCAAACCACATATTTCATGGAATGGTCATATACATCTCAAACATGATACACTTCTGGGGATCTCCCCGAGTAGAAAATGTCTATTGTACAAATCCATGCATATCTTCGAGTGGTAATATGTCGGTTGTCCGGTGGAACATCTCTAAATCGGACAGCCTGCGTATAGAAACTCCACTGTACAAAGACATGCATGTATTGGGGAGTGGTACCATGGGGTCAGCGTGTAAGTGCACACACGAACGAACACGACAGGTTGGAAACAACCTGTCGTGTTCGTTCGTGTGTGCACTTACACGTTGACCCCACTGTACCATGCCGGATTTACACTGGAACATCTCTAAACTGGATAATCGGATTGGAGATGGTCCATTATATAAAGACATGCATATCTTGGAGTGGTATCATGTCGGATTTACAGTGGAGCTTATGTAAACCGGACCCCGTGTCCATTGAAGAAAGACATGCATGTCTTGGAGTGGTACCATGTCGGCTTCACAGTGGAATCTCTCCAAACCGGACACCCGGAGTAGATAAGGTCCAATGAACAAAGACATGCATGTCCTGGAATGGTATCCTGTCGAATATATAGTGGAGTATCTCTAAAGCGGACACCCGGACTAATACAGGTCCATTGTACAATAACAGGCATGTATTGGAGAGGTACCATCTCTAAATTGGAGATTTCGCTAAACTTCGTACGACTAAAATGTTCGTAAGTGCAAAATTATGATAGTCTGTAAATTTCACATTAGCAATGTTTTCTTGTAAACGAGTATTGGATTTACATTTATTGAGCCTACTTATGCAGCCTATGCTCAATAAATGCAGATCCATGAATTGAAACTTGCAGAGGATCCTAAATGTGCTCTTACGAACATCTTAGTCGTACGAAGTGAAACGGCCCCCTGGACACCAGTATTAGAGAAGGTCCGTTGTACAAAGACATTGTCTTGGAGAGGTACAAAGTCGGATTTGCAGTGGAACATCTCTAAACCGGACACCCTATGGTAGGGTGTCCGGTTTAGAGATATTCCACTGTATAAAGATATACAAATATTTCTGATGTCCAATCCCTTTTGTTTTGCTTTCAGGATTTCATTTACATCAACTATGATTATGATAATCGTATGCTGGCCATAGAGACACACGCCCTGAACATGACGACGAAGACGCGGGCCAAGACCAGCATCTACAACCTCTATCGCCATGTACGTTATGTGTGTTTCTCAGGTAACGAGTCTTGTATTGGCCGAATACGTACTGACTGATAACGTAATGTCGTTAGCCTGATACGAATACCCTGGTTACAACGAATTGGAAACTGACGTTTCACGGTTGAACGCGCGTCACATGACGTTACCGAATGACCTCCGTGTAATGGCGCAACGTAAACATGTGCGCATTATTTTCACTATTTAGTTTCAACCATTTGCTAGCATAAAACGTTACCTTATAAATAGCATACCAGCCTAATGTATGTTGATATAAAGTTTGTCAGGCTCGGCTCGGAAAAGGTAGGAATTCCTACGCGTTTCTTAAACTTGCATGATGAACGTGGTAGCAAAATAGACCCGCCTGGTATTCTTTATATACATAACGAAATTACCATCCTAACACTGTATGTGAAAAACGAATGCATAATCCGACTGTGGGAACTATTTTCAAACTTTAAAATTACTGCACACATTAACATATCGTTTACAAGCTATCTGGTCAGGAGTTGTTTTCAATTCATTGTATTTGCTTTCGAATAATCCTGTTCGGCCCATTACAATTGTACATAACTCAAATTTTTTTTCGCAATGAAATCGATAGCAAACCTGTAAGTAGCTAGAACTAGAATAAGTATAGGTTATTTGATTTGTGTCTGGATAAATGCACGAGTTCCGCAGCGCACGATATTACGCGACTTTAGGAGCGCAATATCGTTGCGCGGCGGAACGAGTGGCATATATCCACATGCAAATCAAATAACCTTTTTATTATATACGTACATCACTCGCAATTTGAATCCGCCTAAATAAATATACACTATATAAATAAAATAAACACATTAGTGGCGATTTAGAAGGAAATATATCTTGCGAGGTGAAACGTAGTTCCGGCACTGATCAATATGAACGCATGAGACGTCAATATTGACGGCTTGCGTTTCATTGTGTTTAAATGGGAAACTAAAGTACGTATTTATTAACAGGGAATATAATAAATGATAACAAATACATGTAGTGTTCTTTTATTTGGTTGATAACAATTAACTTGCAATAATGTTTGTTCAAACGAAGAACGACGTTGCAATAGTGGGTACATGGTTTATGAAGTATCATTCAACACTTCATATTAATGAGGATAGATTGCGAACAAGGAAACTATGAGACACGCCAAGTGATTTTGTACCTTCAGACATCTGCGTAATGTCATTAAATACGTTTACAAAATTTACAGTATTTTTCATAAATAAAGTCAAAAGTTGACAAAAATTTCAGTGTATTCTGAAATTTTGTTAAATTTTTACGCCATTTACGGAAAATATTGTAAACTTTGTAAATGTATTTCATGAAATTACGCAGATTTCCGAAGGTATAAAATCACTTGGCATGTCTCATATTTTGTCGATAGATAACAGTCAACATGTTTGCCATATGACCCTGAACCCAACCTTGCCGTACACTTAAATTAACACGTGCAGCTGACCGTTCCAGAGCCAACAATTCATCTTCACGGAAGACGGCATGTGCTATGTGAAGCATCTTGATCCAGACAGTATGACCCCGACCTGTCTTCCATGTAAGTAAATCGACACTGTTCCTCGCTTTAGGCCTTAAAGGACGGGAACCTAACATTTTTGTCTGCTATGAAAATGCGAAATTGAGAAAAACATCGACCTGAATAGTTCTGAGCACATAACTTTAATTACATGTCATTACACGGCATTACATAAGAGTTATGACGTGGTAGTCTTTCCAAATGTGCGTTGAAAGCGTTCGTTGTTTACTTTCAAATTCGTGGAGCGTGACCTAATAATGTTGCTAATACGGACTTTATTATGTACGTTTATTGTAATATGTTTGTGTCATACTGTAGAACTGTCTCTCAACAACATTATATCGAAGTATGAACGTCAACACACTGCATGTGTTTTCTATATTTTAGTGCGCGACGTGGAAATATTATTACGCACATTTTTACTGTGTAGTGTGGAGTAGCGATATAGTACAACATGTTGCATATAAAGCGGAAAACGTGCAGCTACGATCAGTAGCCGATTTCATCAAAATTGCAAAGCATACTTATCTAGCAAAAGCCTACTCAATCTAACAAAGTATACTTTGAGGGAGTAATCATTTATTTTTTCCGAAATGCATGATTTCATATAGAACTAACGACTGCATATATTGATGATTAAAAGTATGCATAATTATTATACTGAATTTATTACATTATCACAGCCAAAATGTTCGTTCGTGTGTGCACTTACACGCTGACTCCACTGTAACTCGTCCTCAGTGCAAACGATTTTCATAGTGTCAAGCGTGTTCGTTTGTTCATAAATACGAAGAATTTAAAAACAAACATCAGACGTAAACATTTGCTCCCGGTTTTCAGCGACCATGGTTTATGCCGGAAGCTACGAACTGGGATCCGGCTCAAACGCCATCAACACGGACATGTTTGTGGGGATGATCGCTAATGCGCACGTGAGTTATCACGGCACACATGACGACTGCACGCCCGTCGCACAAAGCAGTTACGGCGACGACGGAAGTAAGTCAGAGATTATCATTTAGCTACTGCAGTCATACGCCCCGATCTTGGTGCTGGTACTGCACTCCGCACCGGCGTAAAATGGTTCAAGTCGAAATATGCACCGGTTTCCTGACGAGATTCAACCGGGGTAATAATAATACATGTATTCTTGTGACACAGATGCCACTCAGCTCACTTAGAGCTATCGCATGAACACATATTTCGTCTAGTAACCGGCGCAAATTCTTTTTGTGTTGCAAATTCAAATGTGTTTTTGCAGTATATTCTGCATGTGGCTGAATGACAATTTGCCAGGAATCCGGCGCCTATTTAGACGTGAAACATTGTATGTGGAGCGGAGTACAGCACCAATGGAAATGCTCCATTTATTTTATCGAATCGCCGTAAAGTAATTAAACTTAAATTAGTAATGCTGTATTATCGTCTGTGACACAAGAAAGAACTTTCGGGACGCTATAGTCTGCAGTAGTATAAGCCACAGTTGGATCACGGTTCGTCCGCATGTACGAGGAGATAATCCGCGAGCTTTAGCGAGTGGATTATCGATCGTGCATGCGGACGAACGTGATCTAACTGTGTTATCACATCCCATTGTCCATACATTGCCCATGTGTAAATGCAGAAACAAAACTAGAAAATGTATCAAAGATGTGATAAACATGTTTTTACCAAATTCATATACATATGTAGTTTATGCCACATTTCTGCATAAGTATGTGTTCATACAACAATATACAAAACTACGATTGAATACATTTTACGTACTCTATTCAACACTGGATGCCTTTAAGAATGTATCACATAATAGTATCGTGTGTTCCGAAAGTTATTGCTTCGCAAGTGTGATGGACTATACAGTGGGGTCAGCGTGTAAGTGCACACACGAACGAACACGACAGGTTGGAACCAACCTGTCGTGTTCGTTCGTGTGTGCATTTACACGCTGACCCCACTGTAATTCATGTATACAAACAAATGTAAATATTTTTCTGCATTTTTTATCATTTCGCATCAAAAGTGTATGTTGTTACCACTCAGTTTAACCGTCTCAGCGAGACGGTTCAACTGAGTGGTAACATCATACACTTTGGGTGGGTAGCGAACCAACCTGTCGTGTTCGTTCGTGTGTGCATTTACACGCTGACCCCACTGTGCACGGCCGCCTGAGTTAATCTTGCCCATATGCCAACGTTTTTGAACATCTATTAGTAATCTCAACTCGCAATCAAGTGCTCAATGTGATTGGCTCGTTACGTATGGAACGCCAATTCTACATAAACTGAAATAATTAATGCTAGCTCTAAATAACTAGAGCTAGCATGACATATTTAGAGCTAGCTCCAGATGATTTATAGAGCTCTTCAAATGATTTGGAGGTAGCTCTAACTATTTGATGCTAGCTCGAATTATTTAGAGGTAGCATTAGTTATTTGAGATTATGTAGATTTGGAGTTCCTGGGGACCGTTTCACTAAACTTCGTACTACTAAAATGTTCTTAAGTGCGAAATTATGATCGTCTGTAAATGTCACATTAACAATATCTTCTTGTAAACAATTATGGATTTACATATATTGAGCATAGGCTGCATATGCAGCCTATGCTCAATAAATGTATATCCAGTAATTGAAATTTCCAGACGATTTTAAATTTGCACTTACGAACATTTTAGTCGTACGAAGTTTAGTGAAACGGGTTCCTGGAACCCCAAAATCTACATCAACTCAAAGAAGTGTTGCTAGCTCTAAATACAAGGTGTATGATCACGTGGTGTTAACAACAACAACAAGTACTGAAACTGAACTGAAACTCTGATTCAAAGTACGTATTCTTTTATAGTGTCCTTATTACGTAACGGATATTGATGAAATATGGCGCATCAAACGCGTATTGTTAAGCTGCATTTGGTGGTCTTTGCATTTTCGCCCAAACTTCTGTCGTTTTTGCGAAGAATCGATTTCTGTGTCTACCGACACGGAAATTGATTCTTCGCAAAAACGACATAAGTATGTGCCGAACTCCCTTGACCACCAAAATGCAACTCTTGAAGACGCGTTTGCTGCGCCATTTTTCATCAAAATCAGTTGCATATTAAGGAAAATATCAAATAATACTTACTTTGGAGCGGGCGACGTTGTTGTTGTTGTAACCACGTGATCATGCACCTTGTAATAGAGCTAGTATTAAATATTTAGACGGCCGTCTCATCTGCATCTGCAGTATTTGTCATACTTTCACAGAGTTTGTAAAAAACACCCCATTTCGATTAACAGAATAGTCCAAAACTGACAATAGAGCCGTCTTTGTCGGATATTTAGGGGCGGAAATGTTAAAGCTGTTGTGCGGGGTCGCCCGGATATTTAATATGTTGTTCTTGCCATGGTTACAGAGACGAGGTTCATTTCCAACTGGGTTTACGCCGACATCAAGCAAAACCACAACACGGTGGGAGCTTTTGCAATGCCCCATGCATGTGACCACGTAAGTATATACATTTACATGCATGTTTATTTGACAGGTGTGGGCTTTTGTGATGTTGTTGTTGTTGTTGTTTTTGAATGCCCGCTATACAGATGTAATCATTTAGTAATATTTATTTTACTGATAGTGACTCGCAGTGGTATCAGGTTATTTTCATATGCAAATGAGGCATATCTTTTTTTAATTATTTAGACTAATTAAATGCGTCACTTGAAAATATAATATTTTCAACAGATTATAAAGTGCAATCACTGTACATAAACAATATATATACAGTGAATAAATAGTATTGTCCGTTAACATTTCAAGGAAACACGGTTATCGTCCCTGATATCAGTGTGGAAATTTACGTCTGATATACGATGCATAATCATGCCAATCAATACATGGGGTAATGGTGAATGAAAGTTTACTTGGCCAGAAAATGTATCCGATGATGTCTCTCATTTAAAGAACAGCTTGTGCCTGCTGACTGTGCATGTACCTTTAACCCTTTGAACCCGAAAGCCCGCTATATCGGTTTATGCAAACAGTGCAGATCCAGATGAGCCGGCTCGTAACGAGCCGTCTCATCAGGATCTGCACTGTTTGAAAGTGATTTTCATATTTTTGAGAACAACAAATACCCCCTTTTCATAATCTAATTCCTATAAAGAACATTTTGTGCCTACTGACTGGGCATGTACCTTTAGCATTGTTTTCTTGTTTATTGTTTAATTATTGGACTTACATTTATTGAGCATAGGCTAATCCGTCAATTGATATTTCCAGACCATCCTAAATTTGCACTTACAGTGGGGTCAGCGTGTAAGTGCACACATGGTTGATTCCAACCTGTCGTGTTCGTTCATGTGTGCACTTACACGCTGACCCTACTGTACTAACATTTTACTATATAAAAAAAAAAAATAGTGATCATTTAGAAGGAACTATTTTACAGTATGAAACGTAGTTCCTCCGGCACTGACCAATATGAAACCAGGAGACATCAATGTATTGACGGCTCGCGTTCCACTGTGTTTCAATGGGAAACGCACACATGTATATAGCAAACACAGCGGAACCTCTCTAAACCGGACACCCGGGGAGGTTCCCAGGGTGTCCGGCTTAGTGAGGTTTTACTGTAAATCATTCTGAGCCATAGTTGTGTGCTATGCGATCACGCACAGACGTTATCACCTGAGATAAATCATCAAGAAACTCATAATATTTTCATTTTATTTCACATACGTTTTCTTGGTGTCCGGATTAGAGAGCTTCCACTGTATATAACAAAACAATAATATTGTGTTTCGTCTATTTTCAGCCGATGTCGCTTGACCACAATCCGGCCGTCGGGAAGCGCGACATTGCGGATGCGTATGAAGCCCTCAATCTTCCATACTTTTTCTAAGCAACACCGAGCGTCATATCCGTTATTCCTTGAGCTTACGCATGGCGCTAGTCGTCCTACGCATGCGCCAGAAATTCGGACTTCGAGCGCCATTGAGTGTATGATTGCTACCAGCTATGTGGAATTGGGACTATTGATATGTTCGTCTTTGTCGCTACAGTCTGCGAATTTCCACCGCTGGACAAATATTTAACCCTTAAGTTGCTGAATTACATTTTGTCGTCTGCTGTTTTTCTTCCAATTTCCATTTTTCGCATTGCAAATATGGTTTGACAGCATCTTAGAATCTTTTCCAATGGAAATGATTCTAAAGTGTTATCAAACAATGTTTATTTTTAGAAATAAGACCAAATAATAAACAACAGCAGACGACAATTTTACTTTTCCGCATTCTAAGGGTCTGCAAGTTCAACAAAGGCGAAGTGTACACAATGTACATTAATGCGTTGTCTGGTGTCGGTCCGGACTGAATATAAAGGCAATAAGCCCCCATTTCTCACGGCTGGTAGTATTTGTTGATGATGATCATTATCATGTTTTGTCATGAAATATCACGTTGGTAAATAAAAATAATATATTTAGCTTATAGACTCATTTGAAATTGTTTCATTACACGTCACAGGCCATTTCCAATTATATGGAGCCTCGCAGGGAACGAAGATTTTTTTAATTTATTAATTCGTTCCCACGAAATAGCAATTCGTTACCAGGAATTAACAATTCGTTCCCACGAATTAACAATTCGTTCCCTCAATTTAAAAATTCGTTCCCTCGATTTAACAATTCGTTCCCACGAATGAACAATTCATTCCCGTGGGAACGAATTGTTATTTCGTGGGAACGAGCCTTTTTAAACATATTTTGCAACCTATCATTTTCTGATATGCGCCGCAAATTTCAAAATTACAATGCGGGTAACCTATTTCTAATGCACTCCTTTACTACAGGCGTAGGAATACACATTGAAATAATTTGCGACCGTTCATCAACAATGATATACATGTAATGTATGACCATCAGCCAATCAGCGTGATATTTATAGAGTGCATTAGAAAGGGACAATGACACATTTGCGATCATCGTAGTGCTAAATGAGTCTGTGCATCCGCCCAGTCTGCTTCGGGTCTTCGCCGCTCAAAATTCAGTCTATCGTGACAAACGCTGTGGAGTAACCATGCAGGTCTGTCAATTAACTGTATGAGACAAGCCAATTGGTTTTTGGTTACTGATTTTGGTTACTGATTTTGCAAGTCTAGACTTTCTAGTGTTGGAATCCGACTAATGAAAAACTGTCACCGTTGAGTATAAATTCAAGATGGCTGTCAATAGTGTGGTATAGTGTGCGATATAGTTGCATTCACACGAGGAAATTAAGCAATTGAAGTATATAAAATGGGTGTATTTGACATAGGGATAAAATGGGCAACTTCAAAATTCAAATTCCTTTACTTCAATGTGGGAAACAATCCAAGATGGCCACTAGCTCATCAAATGGCACCATACCACTAAACAGACTCAAACCTTCGACCTCCCAGCAGAAGTTCTGAATTCAAAGAACAGACAGTAATGTCAACAGTATACATTCATAGACAGCATTGTGGAGAGTAATACAATGTAGTGTCAAGCAGAACTAGAACTTCACAAGTCACATAGGTAAGAAAGTGTCAACAGCAAATAAAAACTTGGGTATAATCTGTCGAACTTTCACACATCTAGATAACGACATTTCCCTAAACTTATACAAATCGCTCGTCCGCTCACATCTAGAATATTCGTCAGCAGTATTCAAAAAAGACAAACTTGCAATGGAAAATGTTCAAAGACGACCAACAAGGTTAATCAATAGCATAAAACATATGCAATATAATGATAGAATGAAAACACTAGGACCACCATCGCTTGAATACAGGAGAAAAAGAGCAGACATGGTTCAGCTATTCAAGATAATGGAAGGCATCGACAAGTTAGATAGGAACATATTTTTTGAAATGGCGACATATACAGCAACCCGCGGGCACAGCCCAAAAGTATTTAAAAACAGGTCGCGATTAAACAAAGAGCAAACACCTTCAGCAACAGAACTGTCGACGACTGGAACAGCCAATCTGAACAACCGTTATGGCACCCTCACTGAACACGTTCAAAAGCAGACTCAACAAATACTGGTATAACCACCCAAGCAACACATACTGGTATAACCACACAGGCAACAACTACTGGTATAACAAACCAAGCAACAGAAATACTGGTAAAACCACACAAGCAACAAATACTGGTATAACCACACAGGCAACGCATACTGGTATAACCACACAAGCAACAAATACTGGTATAACCACACAAGCAGCACAAATACTGGTAGAACCACACAAGCAACAACTACTGGTATAACCACCCAAGCAACAACTACTGGTATAACCACCCAAGCAACAAATACTGGTATAACCACACAAGCAACAAATACTGGTATAACCACACAAGCAACAAATACTGGTACCATACAAGCAACAAATACTGGTATAACCACACAAGCAACACATACTAGTATAACCCCCCAAGCAACAAATACTTGTATAACCACACAAGCAACAAATACTGGTATAACCACACAAGCAACAAATACTGGTATAACCACCCAAGCAATAAATACTGGTATAACCACACAGGCAGCAAATACTGGTATAACCACCCAAGCAACAAATACTGGTATAACCACACAGGCAACAACTACTGGTATAACCGCCCAAGCAACAAATACTGGTATAACCACCCAAGCAAAACATACTGGTATAACCACACAGGCAACAAATACTGGTATAACCACACAGGCAACACATACTGGTATAACCACACAGGCAACAACTACTGGTATAACAAAACAATAATATTGTGTTTCTTCTATTTTCAGCCGGTTTCGCTTGACCACAATCCGGCCATCGGGAAGCGCGACGTTGCCGATGCGTACGAAGCTCTCAATCTTCCATACTTTTTCTAAGCAACACCGAGCGTCATATCCGTATTTTCTTGCGTTTGCTCGTCGCCATGCGCATGCACCAGAAATTCGGGCTACGAGCGCCATTGAGTGTATGATTGCTACCAGCTATGTGGAATTGGGACTATTGCAAGGGCGGATTCAGGGTGGGGGCGGACCCGGCGCGCGCCCCACTAAAATTCGCCGAGTAAAGATTTTTTTACAAGTTAAAAGGCACGTTTCTACGTTCGCGTTGTGACTTTATTGGTTTTTTTGGCTCCAAAATGCGCC
The DNA here is from genome assembly GCA_029237695.1 of Conchocele bisecta. NCBI lineage: Eukaryota > Metazoa > Mollusca > Bivalvia > Lucinida > Thyasiridae > Conchocele > Conchocele bisecta. The sequence goes on along the minus strand of CM055274.1, from coordinate 22,037,599 downwards.
AGAACGCAGGAAATGCGATGTAGATTTCAAAAAAATTCTGGGGGGGAATGCCCCCGGACCCCCCTAGCGCGTTCGATAATATAGTCAAGTATTGCAAAATAGTTACCCCCCCCCCTAACCCAAAATCCTGGATCCGCGCCTGTATTGATATGTTCGTCTTTGTCGCTACAGTCTGCGAATGTCCACCGTTGGACAAATATTTAACCCTTAAATTGCTGAATTACATTTTGTCGTCTGTTGTTTTTCTTCTATTTTCCATTTGTCGCATTGCAAATATGGTTTGACAGCATTTTAGAATCATTTCCAATGGAAATTGGAAATGATTCTAAAGTGTTCTAAAGCGTTCTAATTGTTATTTCGTGGGATCCGTACAATTCTCCAACAATATAGAGAAATATAACAGTAACTGAAGGATGGTGACTTATTGAATGCGAAAACAGTATAGCTAATGATATGCCAGCGCATTCCTACATCCCGAGAATATAGGGTTAACTGTATTGTAATTTTTAAATTTGCGGCGTATATCAGAAAATGATGGGTCGGAAAATCTGTTTAATGGCGACGTGCTAACGAGCCATTAAACATGTTTTCCGACCCATCATTTTCTGATATATGCCGCAAATTTCAAAATTACGATGGGGTTAACCTATTTCTAATGCACTCCTTTACTACAGGCGTAGGAATACATATTGAAATAATTTGCGACCGTTCATCAACAATGATATACATGTAATGAATGACCATTAGCCAATCAGATTGCGTGATATTTATAGAGTGAATTAGAAAGAGACAATGACACATTTGCGATCATCGTAGTGCTAAATGAGTCTGTGCATCCGCCCAGTCTGATCCGGGTCTTCGCCGCTCACAATTCAGTCTATCGTGACAAATGCTGTGGAGTAACCAGGCAGGTCTGTCAATTACGTGTATGAGACAAGCCATTTGATTTTGTACCGAATATAGTCCGGCAGCCAAAGGCCGATTTTGGGTTTAACCTTGTTTTGATTAGTTTTTTGTTGTTAAATATTTTGCATGTCTAGACTTTCTAGTGTTGGAATCCGACTGATGACAAACTGTCACCCTTGAGCATAAATTCAAGATGACTGTCAATAATGTGGTATAGAGTGCCATATAGTTGCATTCACACGAGGAAATTAAGCAATTGAAGTGTGTAAAATGGGTGTATTTGACATAGGAATAAAATGGGCAACTTCAAAATTAAAATTCCTTTACTTCAATGTGGGAAAAAATCCAAGATGGCCACCAAATGTGACCAGTTTACTGAATTTCAGTCGTTCGTCACACTAAAGAAAATACGTTTTCTAATTGTGGGTGTATTGTAGCAGTGAATGTTTGTTTTGTGACTTTACTGTGAAATTGGATACTAGTCTAAATAGCAGAAGTTGAAGATGGCCGCAAAATTATAAATATTTTACAGTATATTTGCAATCTTGTTTGAAATAAGAAGCAAAATATTAATTGCACTACTGTCCGTTTCACGTTAACCTGCCCAACGTTTACGCCTATTTAAACACACTAAAACTCCTTTTTGTGCATACAATCATTTGTCAGCAAAATTTAGCGATGAGCCATCTTTTTATATTTTTGAAATTCGGTCCGATAATGAAGTAATAGCCCTAAATCAAGAATTGAATGCTAGGTGGTAATGTTGAAATGTCACGTGAGTTCAGATTTTCATCATTTTTCTAGCATCGAACTGCTTGCTGGATTTCATCATAAAAAAACCCCACTAACCTCGTCTTTATGAGAGCAAATCTTACCAGGTTGAAAAATAAAGGAATCGAGCCTCCATTTCTCGGTGTTCGTACAAGAATTCCAGAAGAAATTGCCGAGAATTTGATCAAAATACGCATGTACTATCTGCATAGGTAAAGATCATCTAGTATATTTCATCCACATGTCAATATAAAGATCAAATCATAAATATATACATGACATACGTGTCTCGCGCGACATCCATGATGGTAATTATATGCCATCGTTTGTGCTTGGCTCGAAATAGACATATGACGTGACCTTAGCACGTGCCCTTGACATCTAATCTCCAAACTAACACTGGAAATGGATTCCTCATACTCGAAACCTGATACAAAGTTGTTTCATTTATGATTATACTACACTTGATTCTCAAGTTATGGCACCACCTAATTCCGGATGGCGGCCATCTTGAATTGTCAAATATGGCCGCCACAGCGAGATCCCAGCTTGCTGCCGCAAAAAATGAAATGTCATCGCCATATCTAACAATGGTCCAACAATTCTGGTTGTAGACAAATGTGAACAATTATTTGACTAAGCCCCCTAACTATATAGCGGGCACAATTGTACACTTATTTAATTCCTATAAAGAACATTGTGTACCTACTGAGTGGGCATGTACATTTAATGTGTAGTTGTGGCTCATAACTGACCAACTCGGACCTATAGCTATAGCTTGGCTACGCTCAGGGGTCCGTTTAACTAAACTTCGTACGACTAAACTGTTTGCAAGTGAAAACTTAGGATTGTCTGGAAATTTCAATTGGTGGATTTACATTTATTGAGCATAGGTTGCAATGTTAATGCTAAATTTACTGACTATCATAAGTATGCACTTACGCACATTTTAGTCGTACGAAGTTTAGTGAAACAGCCCCCTGACCTGTTAACCCTGTCACCCCTACATATCTGACATTGATAGTCCTATACCCATTTCTGGACAGTTCCATTGCTCAGAAAATAGACAATTGTTTAATATATGAACATTCTGACAAATACTGAAGATTCTGATGAGACGGCTTGTTATAAGCCGGCTCATCTGGGGGCCGTTTCACTGGGCATATGTTCAATAAATGTAAATCCATCAATTGAAATTTACAGTCGATCCTAAATTTGCACTTACGACCATTTTAGTCCTACGAAGTTTAGTGAAACGGCCCACTGGATCTGCAGTGTTTGAACATGTTATGGTCTGGCGGGTTGAAAGGGTTAACGCACTGCTACATCCTGTTAGCAGGAGCGTCGGAAGCATCATAAAATTGGTCCGGCGAAGGTCGGGGATCCCACCCACCACACACAACGTGTATGTTAACGTTGTTACCACTCAGTTGAACCGTCTCGTCGAGACGGTTCAACTGAGTAGTGACAACATACACATTAGGTGAGAAATGAAAACAATTACAGAAAAATATAGTTCATGTTTATATATAATAATTACATTCCTGTCCCTTTTATAATATAAGCATGTACATAAATTATAAACACATGTATTTCAATAACAAATACTATTTTTGTCAAAACTATTGGTCCCACAGTCGCCGGATCCGCCGGACCTGTTCCAACGCCCCTGTGTTAGAAGCATGGCGGATGTTCACTGACGCTTAGTGGGTGGAAGGTTGGAGCATGCGATGTGTAATTTAACGATCAGGATCATTTGTCCTACTAACCTACTATTCTCTACCTGTTTTCCTTATTTCTGAACCAAAGTATATGTTGTGACCACTCATTTGAACCGTCTCGGCGAGACGGTTCAAATGAGTGGTCACAACATATACTTCTGATGAGAAATAAAGAAATTATAGAGCCTTGCCGGATATTTTTCCCATTCACGGCACTAACCTACTATTCTCTATAAGGAGCTTCGATTAATCCCATCGTTATTTAACGATCAGGATCAGTTGTCCTTACCGGAATTCCGACCGGAGACGTATAATGGGCCAAGTGACTTTGGTGTGGTATTATGGACTTGGCACCAGGTCAGGTATTCTAATTTCAGGGTTGAATATATTTTTTCTCGATGTAAATATTCTGTTCTAATTTTGGGATCCCCACCCCAATGCAGCAGGTTTCATGTGGGATCGAACTCGTTGGCCCGGTTTTAAATCACCTTAGCTGTTGATAGGCTGTTAAACACCAATACATCAATGAAACCTATGACCACTGATTTCTGGACTGTTCCATTGCTCAGATAATAGGTATTTGTTTAATATTTGAACATTATGAACATTCTGACAGATGAGCCGGCTCATCTGGATATGCAGTGTTTGCACATGTTATTATGGTCTGGCCGGTTGAAAGGGTTAAAAGTACTTGCCCACTCAGTAGGCACAACATGTTCTTTATATCAGAGACACTATCTGATACATTTTCTCGCAAAATAAAAATTCAGTCACCATTACCCCACGTATTAATTGGCATTATTATACATTTTATACCAAACGCAAATTTCCACACTGATATCAGGGGCGAAATGTTAACGGATATTACTATTTATTCTCTGTATTTAATTTAAAAAATATCATGCCTCATTTGCATATGAAATTAGCCTGATACCACCGCGCGTCACTATCAGTAAAATAAATATTAATAAATGATTATATCTGTATAGCGGGCACTCGTAATGTTTAGAACTTGTGGAATAGTGACGCAATTGTACATTTATTTAATTCCTATAAAGAACAGTATGTGCCTACTGAGTGAGCATGTACATTTAACACAGTGCTATATACAGATATACAGGGCCCGGTTGTTCAACACACCAGTTAGCTTAACGGACTGTTAAATCCTTAACGGACTGTTAAATCCTTAACTGAATGGTTAAAATCTCTGTTAAAACAGAGATTTTAACCATTCAGTTAAGGATTTAACAGTCCGTTAAGCTAACTGATGTTTTGAACAACCGGGCCCAGCATGTTAGAATCATGATGGGTCGGGTGTTTCACCGACGCCGGCGGTAATGACGAAGAGTGAATACCCGGGATACGCTGGTAGATCCGGGTTCACTGGTTGCAAATTTAATTTCGCAATTACAGTTGTAAAAAGTATAAAAAATATAAATTGGAAATTGACGGATGTTTACTAAGTTTCTCGAAGCATGGGATTGTCGTTACCTACGCTTATTCATCCGTATAACTTAATGTATATTCTTAAAGCTATAGTCTCACATACCAGATTATATTGTAGGGATACATAGTTTTCGTCAATTCTTTATATATGACATGTTTCGGGAAAAATATACATTAATTCACCATTACACGACGTATTAAGTTGCATTATTATAATTTGTATATCAAACGTAAATGTCCACACTGATATCAGGGGCGATAAGCGTGTTTCCTTAAAAAGTTAACGGACATGACTATTTATTCTCCGTACTTACATTTTGATACGCAATGATCATACTTTATAATATGTCGATAACATTTATTTTTCAGGTGAAGCATACAATTTGTATAAATAATTTAAAAATGTTCTGCCTTTTTTGCATATCAAAATAGCCTGATACCACCGCGAGTCACTATCAGTAAAATAAATATTACTAAATGATAATACATGTATATGTATTGTGGGCACCTGTATTTTTAAAAACTGGTGGCATAGTTACACAATTATACATTATTTTATCACGTATAAACGATATACTATATCCATATCCCATGGTTGAATAAATGCCATCCCAATACGCGTCCACTCGTTCTAATCAATGTCTGCACTGTTCACAAGGAAATACATATCATATTCATATCCCGTTTGTATGGAAACGTTCTGGTGCTGACATATTTTATTATTTTTTTTAATTTATATATAAGGGTAGGAATTCGCTCGAGGACCTTTCAAACCCGGATGAAGCAATCCGTCCAGTAATATTAAAGTTATACCATGATGACGAAGCTTGTACAAAACTTTCTGAAATTTCGGACGACGACGACGACGACGTGGACGACGACGACGACGACCAAGGCGCGAAAAAGCGGTGCATATTTCGAGGTGAAAAACTGTACGCCGATGCGGAGTGCAGTATCAGTTATTGTGGAAAAACGGCAATGCGATAAGCCAGGTAATTACAGAGCCCGGATTTAATATAATTTATACGAACTATTTAACGCTATTGAGAAAAATTGTCCAATTGACATGATTCATGATTAACACATTGCGTGCATCGTAGTAACCATGGTTCAATAAACACCCGCAGCTTATATGTGGCTGTGACTGGAAAAATGGGGTTTATCGGTTTTACAATGAAACACCCGGCATGCTTCTAACAAGCAATTTAGATCGTTACAATGATACAGAAGTGTGCCATTTGATCAGGAGCTAGAACTGGGTTGTGGATTAGGGGATATTACACTGGACTGCAATACCATTTGTTGTGAGTTCAATCATCAGCCCAGGCGTGAACAATACTTACATGATAGTATATCCATCTCACTGTTTGATCAGACTTTAAACTGTGGTCCCGTCTCTAATGACCATCGCTGTTGCTGGGACGTTAAACACAGTCACTTTCACTTTTTGATTGGAAGCTACACTTGTTACAAATGCTATACGCCCCGTTTCCCCAGTCACAGCCACATAATTATGTGGTTATGTCTGGAGAAATTGGCCTTATGGGTTTTGCGATCAGTGTGATCCAGATTAGCCTGTGCTTCCGCACAGTCTGATCAGGACCTGCTCTGTTCTCCATATCATAAATGAAACAACAGTCATGCTTCTAACAAGCAAATATATAGTCAGGCAACAGGAGTGTGCTATTTGATCAGGAGCTAGACTGGTCATACATACTATAAACTCCATTTCCCCAGTCATAGCCACATATTAGCATAGTTTAGCTTTGAATACACTGTTAGTTATTCAGCAATGCACCGTTAGAGCATGGCTCTACACCGTTAGAGTACACGTATATATATATCGTCAGAGTATATAGAGTTTGGTTATACATATTCTAGAGATAATACATATACCGTCACTGCATGCCGACACAAGAGCGCACGTAAACTGGGGTGGACCGACTGTAATATTGGCGGGTATAGACGGATGAGCCCTTCCTTCACTCCTGACGCAGCATTTAGTTGACAGCTGAGAGAAATATAAGCAGTTACCATTCTGGACCAGCGTAGATACTTCCAAATTACGAGTTTCACTCGGTTTTATTATGATCAAATATATTTTATAATTATTGTAACCTCAACAGGTGATTGAAATGCGGACATTGTAGCCGCAGACCGATCTGCGACTACACTGGCCGCCAAATATATGTGTCTATTTTGTCAGCCATTGCACTTTCGCAACTAGGAAGTAAGGAAAGAGAGAAAATTCCCCTCCACTTTATTGTGCAATGGACCAAGGGTGCAAACGCATATATAAATGCAGCCAAACGGCAACCAAAAGCACTCGCAGTGCGCACCTTGCAAGCTTCAGACATAATTATCTCCGAGTAAAACAATATACCGACGAGCCGAGAGAGAGATATACCTGAAGACTGAGTAGCTGAGATTCCAAAGGAACGACATCTACATGAAGCCGACATTGGAAATGGAGAAGCCACAGCAACCTGCAATGGTGATCGTACAGCAGCCGGAACATGTTAGTACTCTCTTTCTTTAATGAAATAAAGCGCACAGTTTTCAGTTAACATTATGACGACAATTTCTGACTTCGTTTCAAACCGGTCGTGTTTGGGGAACTGGTTGGAAATATCAGGATATAGTCATCAGTCGATGATATTACACATTTGTGCGCAGCCCGCACGCTTTGATTCATCAACATCGGCGAACTAATAAGAAAACTATGATAAAAATAATACTTGACGCGAGGCGAAATCAGCTACTTTTTCTGTTCACAAATAAAAAAAACGCGCATCTGCGCACAGGTTCCGATATGTGCCTAAACTCACAGGTGGAAGAAACGGACCAATGTCTATACTTACTTTAAATATACATAAAAACGTCAATAAGTGAGACAAAATAAGTTATTTCTTTATTTGTAGCTTAATATTCTGTTCACGTACATAGTGTATTGATTTTTTGGGTATATTTAATGTATGTATAGACCTTGGTCCGTTACTTCAACATGTACCTACAATAGTTAGACACTGTTTTTTTAGCCGAGCAATTACATGTACTGACTACATGAGCAAGAGGATCGACATATACAATTGTCTCACATGTCGTAAGACATATTTTCTCACCCATTCGCAAACCATCCATTAAATCATGTCACACTTTTTGTGTTCTTTCTTTAACCCTTCAACCCCTGCTAACTGGAATGGAATGTGATATGTTAATTTTCCGACCAATCCAATCGTCAGAAAATTATTTTCAGACTGGTCCATTTATAAAAAATGGGGATTTTTTTCTGTCCGTAAACAAATATTAAAATTACTTGCAAACAGTGCATATCCTGATGAGACGGCTCGTTACGAGCCGGCTCATCTGGATCTACACTGTTTGCAAACATCACACACGAGGTCTAAAGTGTTGAACGGGTTTAAGTACGCCTTTACTGATTACAGCTGTATATCCTCTCAGATGGGTATCGAGATGGGGTGGTTAGGGCATATTCGAAGAATTATGCTGCAACAGAAATTACTCCACTCATGTGGCTGGGATATATTAAAGGTACATGCCCACTCAGTAGGCACAGACTGTACTTTATATATGAGATAGTTTCTGGCAAAATAAACATTCATTCACCATTATCCCACGTATTGACTGGCATTATTATACATTTTATATCAGATGCACATATTGAGAATAGTAGGTTAGTGCGGTGAATGGGAAAAATATCTGGCAAGGCTCAGGAAACGGGATGGGCGAGGATCTGCCGAGCACATCCCGTTTCCGTGCCGCGCCAGATATTTTTTCCCATTCACGGCACTAACCTACTATTCTATTTATCCCGTCAACACCTACAAATGGCTGTAAAATGCAAAAATGGTATTGACTGGATATCAAAAATGTTTCACGGCACCGTGTTTCACGGCACATACGCACTGTGTTGACGGGATAAATTCCACAACTATATCAGGGGCGATAACTGTGTTTCGTTAAAATGTTAACAACATTACTATTTATTCTCTGTATTTATTTTTTGATGTGCAAAGATCATACTTTATAATCTGTCGAAAATATTATATTTTCAGGTCACATATTTAATTAGTATAAATAATTAAAAAATATCATGCCTCATTTGCATATGAGAATAACCTGATACCATCGCGCGTCACTATCAGTAAAATAAATGTCACTAAATGATTATACTTGTATAGCGGGCACTCGTAATTTTTAGAACTGGTGGAATAGTGACACAATTATGCACTTATTTAATTTCTATAACGAACATTTTGTACCTACTGAGTGGACATGTACCTTTTTAACATGTTTGTGAAATACATGTAGATTAGTACACCCTATGCAGCGGTGGGAACAGTTCCAAATGCCATATCCTGAAAATGGCTAAATAAATACATTTTTGCACCCACAAATGCGCAAGTGTGTGTTCCAGTGTTTAAACATTAGTATTTTTCTGCAATTATCAGGAACTTGAAATCTGAATCTACTCTATTTGTGGATATTTATTAAGCTTTTATAAAATGCACTCTTTTCTGATGAATGGTACAGTCTGAACATTACGATGGAATACTCCAGTCTAATTACATAGGGGTGAAAGTGTTAAACTATTGTTCTCGCCGACAATAGTATCTCCTTGTTTTCTCAGTTTCGCGCACAGGTTGAAGTAACGGGCGAAGGTTCTATAAATGCATTCAATATACCTTAAAGTATCAATAAGTGAATCAAAATAAGTTAAAGAAAAACAGTTTTACTCCCTGTTATAACCGGGAGTAAAACTATATTCTGTTTTTCACGTATTGATACCTTTAGGTATATTTAATGCATTTATAGATTTTGGTTCGTTACTTCAACCTGTGGTTTCCACATGTGTTTGAACAGATGGTCAGAATGTTGGTGTCATATGGATATTTGGGTGGAATTTGGGTGGATTTCGTTGATTTTGGGTAATTTACATAGTTTTGTGCAACTACTATACTAATGCTCAACTATCTGCACATTCACCGTTCCGAGCTTTCGGGCACCTTTCTTACTGTAAAAATACCCATGTAAATTCGTACTTATACGTGTAACTCGCGGCACGTGACTCAAATTGTATGTTGGTAACAATGAACCCAAACCAAAATAACTCATAAAACACCGAAATATGAACCGTTCTTCAAGAACTTGTAGTGGTTTCCCGATATTTTAGACGGATACGGTGAAGAAGAAAAGTCACACGAAGAGATGGGTGATAGGGGCCGTGGTAGGGCTGGTGACCGTGGGAGTTATCGCCGCAATCGTCCTCGTGTCCGGGCATATGGCCGCCAAACTCACCCGCGACAACTATAAGGTAGACACTCATAAAAAGGAACTACATGTAATGTGAAGCCTCTCCAGACCGGACAACCTGGGGACCACCCAGGGTGTCCAGTTTACATAGGTTACAATGTAATTGCATTGGCGAGTCAATGGGGGATCGAGGCTAGTTTTTTCCCTTTGACTTTATTTATAGAAATCCGATCCAACTTTTATATTTTATGGCCTAATTGCTTGTAATATAACCGAATATCGCATGATTTGTTGTGTAAAGAAGCCTTTATAGTGTTTCCACTAGTGTTGATCCAGATCACTGCATAATTGCACAATCTGACCCGGAACTGCATTATTTGCCAGATTCATATTTTCACACTTATTAATTGTATTTCAATCAGTGTATGCCCAGATATACCCACATATGTGCAGTCTGATCTCGGTCTACACTGTTTGCATTCTTTATTTTACAAGTTATTTAATATGAAATAAACGCTAAAATAAACCAAAGGACCGGATCTCTATAAATAGAGTTGCAAAGGGAAATAACAGACTACGGTCTTCCATTATATTAGTATATACATACACATGAACTACATAGCTATGTACATGTAAATAAAAGTCATATGTTAACGTTCTCGTCGATGAAAAGCGACAAAGTCGGTGAGATATCAGTAGTTCTGATGTCTATATTCATATGTGCCCCTGTGCAAACTGCGAATGTCGCGGTGAAATGTCACTACATCCGGTATGTATATTCATATGCGCACCTGCTAAAATGACGTACACATGAACTACATAGCTATGTACATGTAAATAAAAGTCATATGTTAACGTTCTCGTCGATGAAAAGCGACAAAGTCGGTGAGATATCAGTAGTTCTGATGTCTATATTCATATGTGCCCCTGTGCAAACTGCGAATGTCGCGGTGAAATGTCACTACATCCGGTATGTATATTCATATGCGCACCTGCTAAAATGACGTAGGCTGCAAATGCCAATATACATTTCTTAATAACGTATACAGTCTAAAAACTAATTTACTTGGATGTGCTATAAATAAATATAATATTCATATTGTTGTATGGCATATTACATCTATATTACATATATGTTCATCTCGTTATGTGAAATGGCCATTCAGATCTTACCGTATACAGTCTAAGAAACTGACTATTGTTCTTGGTGGGGTATATAACACATACACTATCCCTATATTGGCAACATTTCACGCCACCTGATGATCATACATTTCACGTTCATTGCAAAATGTGGCTTTCACCGGTGAAATGAGGCTTATAGGATATATGGCTAGTGTAGCTCCTGATCAAATAGCACACTCCCATAGCCGGACAACAAATATATATTGCTTGCTAGAAGCATGACGGGTCTTTCATTAATGGAATGGCGAGCAGCGCAGATCCTGATCAGACTGTGCGGATACACAGGTTGATCTAGATCTACACATCGCAAACCCATAAGCCCTGTTTCTCCAGCCACAGCCACAAATATGAATATACTATATGTATTCAGGAGGCGATGTTGACGTACACCGACATTCAGGGCAACAAGAAAGTGAAGGAGAAGGTTACGGTGACGGATACAGAGGAGGATGTAGAGGTTCCCAACAAGTTCCGCGTCATCTACGACTATCAAACGGTATCCGTGGTCACGCCACCAATTATAACACTACACGTAGTCACTCGGTTGTCACCAATATTGCACGCGTACCAGTGATGACCGTGCACATAGCCACTGCCTTTATACGCTATAACCGTGCACATAGCCACTGCCTTTATACGATATAACCGGGGCAGAAATGTCTGATCTCTGAAACATGCAGTGAACTCGAAGTGAACATGAACACATTGTTAACTTGGAAGTTAACAATTTTTCACTAGGATGTACGTTGTGAGTGTACGTTGAGGTTCACCCCATGTCTAGATATATTTAACTAGGCGTGGTCTTTGTTTCAAGATCTTGCTCGTTAAAGTTGGGGTCCCATCTATTAGGCACAACCATTTCTTTGTATGAATCAAATAAGTATACAATTGTTTAACTACTCCATCAGTTTTAAACATTGCGATTGCCCGCGATGCAGATATAATCATTCATTATATACCTACCCATGAAATACATAGTTATACGATGTAAATAAAAGTCATATGTTCTCATCGATGCAATAAACAATTTCCGGTGAAAATACGACTACTTCCGCTATCTATATTCATAACGCGCAACTGCAGTGCCGGACTGCAAATAGGCTGCAAATACACATTCATTACCGTATAGAATCATAGAGGATATTCATATTTTTGCAACGAGTATGACATATATGTTCATCTCGTGGTGTGAAATGTCCACATTTCAATCGTGCCTAACGGCACTCGTGAAATATGGACATTTCACACCACTCGATGAACATATATGTCATACTCGTTGCAAAAATATGAATATCTTCTATTTATTAATCTGTAAATTACTGATAGAGACGCGTGTCTATATCATGCTGTTTGATATGCAAATGCGGCAGGACATTTTTAAATTAATTATATGTAAATGTTTCAGCTGAATAACCATTTCTGTTGACATATTATAAAGCATGATCATTGCGGATCATACAATTAATATAGGGAATAAATAGTTGTGTCCATTAACCTTTTAAGGAAACACGGTTGTCGCCCCTGCTATCAAGAGTGGCAATTGCGTTCGATATAAAAAGTAAAATAAATCAAATTACTACATCCGGTAATGGTAAATACATGTTTATTTTATCAGAAAATGTCATATCTAAAGACGTCAACATTATGTCTCCTTAAATTACAACCTGTGATGTGGGACCCCAACTTGAAAGTACATGTACTACAAATGCTTTTCTCTTTTGCAATCTATTTCCACATATTGATAAACAGGGGGATATTTGAGTAAGCAAAGCAGTTCCAATTACTACAACGTGTGAAATATATTGTTTATTTGGTTTGATACGATTATGCCACATAATTTAATTATAGATAACAGTTTTTATTACAAACACGAGTTAAATTATTTCAAATGAAATGAAATTAGCAACTCAATAACATGTATATGTCGGTTTTAGAACTCGTTTGTTAATAAATACGATATTTATTCATCACTCATGCTATGCCCATACGTTAATTAACAACAGTCCGATGTCTCACCCACTACATGGACTGATGGTGATGTAGTTAGAGATACATCTATGCTCATTAAGGCGATATTACTTCATTACCCATGTTAGATCCGTAACTTGAAACAGTCCATGTCTCACCCACTACAGGGACTGATGGTGATGTAGTTCGAGATACATCTATACTTACTTCATCACTCATGTTAGATCCGTACTTGAAACAATCCATGTCTCACCCACTACATGAACTGATGGTGATGCAGTTCGAGATACATCTATACTCATTCAGGCGATATTACTTCATCGCTCATGTTAGATCCGTAAGTTGAAACAGTCCATGTCTCACCCACTACAGGGACTGATGGTGATGTAGTTCACCGATACCAACGACGAGACGGACGGGATCTGCTACATGTCCAGGTTTAACACTAGCGCCGGGGACCTTGCCAAAACCAGGAAGGAAATAGAGTCAGATGGGGTAACTATGGCCATTGAAGATAAGCCACGTGGTTTTGTACCGAAGAAGATGTGCAATATATCTTGCAAGATATTTACAAAATTTGCGACATGTTCCGAAAGTTGAAGAAATGTTCATAACAAATATGGAATTTACTATGAAGATTTGCTCATCTTTCGACTTCTGTAAATATTGCGCGTGAAAAATCGCAAATCTTCATCCAAGTATGTACAAAATGACGTGTCTCATTCAGCGATGACAATTGAAAAAATTAAAACAGTTCACCCTTTCCTCCCATTGATATCATAGTGGCCGTTTCATGCTGACGCCTTTATCACTTTAATCCCTAATTATCTAGCAATGAATGTTCTATGCTATTTCCGGGCTATCCCATTCATCATAAAAGGGGTATTTTCTAGAAATATTAAAATAATTTGCAAATACTGAATATCCTGATGAGGTGGCTCGTTATGAGTCGGCTCATTTGGATATGTGGTGGTTGCACATGTTGGATTATGGTCTTTCGAGTTGAACGTATATAGCATTTGCAGTTCCGTGGCTGTTCTATTTAGCGTCTAAATATCTAACTATTATATGTTGAATAGTGAACGTCTAAATATCTATATATGCTGGCTGTTCCATTGTTGATTCCAATAAAGGGCCAATCTGACGAATGGTGGTGCTTTTATCAGATAGGAAACGACGAGCTGGTTCAAATGAGTGGTACATGTAAACAACATACACTTTGGCTGAGAAATATGAAAAATAATCAGATCTTTACACGTAAACAAAATGGACACAATCCAAAGAACTGGGCAAATTGTAAAGGGGGACACGCCCCCGTCTGGATCCGCGCCTGCAAAGGCCACACACAGTCACATTTGTATCACAGGCTAACATCGCGGACCCAGAACCCTCACCCCCTCCCCTGCCCCTAAGTATTTATTATAATAATCAACAAAACATAACCAAACCATTTTAAAATGACATAGTTACACTATGTCTCTGTGATGCAATAGTTTCCCTTTTTTTATATTGTCTGAACATGTTTTGTATTTATAGAATTGACGTAACTATGCGATTTAAATATGGTTTTGTCATCTTTTGTCGATTATTATAATAAATACTTAGGGGCGAGGGTGGGGGTGTTGGGTGGGGGTCCTGGGTCCGCGACGTCAGCCTGTGATTTTTATGATATTCGTATTCGCGGTTCATCATGGACTCCTACCATTTGTAGTTGTTGTGGGTTTCAGACGGACCGCACCGTGTCGTCAGATACAAAAGAACAGTCGTACGAAAGTGTCGGCGAGCAGGTTAACCGTGACCTCATGTCGCCCAGGGCCAGAGAAATGTGCGAGGGCCACCCCGTCTACTGGGCCAGGGAAAACGCCGAAACAGGTACAGTGGAACCTCCCTTAACACTTTCACCCCTAATCAACAAGAATTGAGTTCAGACTAGTCCATTTATGAAAAGGGACAACAATAATAAAATTACTTTCAAAAAGTGCAGATCCTGATGAGACGGCTGTTTGCATAAACCGATATATCGGACCCTGTGGTCACATAACCTTATAGTGGAACCTCTCTTGACGCTGGGGTCATATGACGTGAAAGTGGAACCTCACTTAACCGGACACACTGGGGTCCCCATGACGTTATAGTGAAATATCTCTAAACCGGACACCCTGGGGTCCCCATCACGTTATAGCCAGTCAGTCAACTCGTTTAATAAATATCATAGTATAGCCTCATTTATTATGAAGTCAGTCAACGAGTTTTCTAAATAACCTATTAGCCTCGTTTCGTATGAAGTCCGTACACTCGTTTAATAATTAACATATAAGTCTTGTTTCTTGTGAAGTCAGCCAACTCGTTTAATAATTATCATACTATTGCCTTTTTTTCAAATGAAGTCAGTCAACGACTTTCACCCTTTCAACACTACAGGCCTGTATAGTTGTATTGGGAAAAAGTGTAGATCCAGATGAGCCGGCTCGTGACGAGCCATCTCATCAGGTTCTGCACATTTTGCAAGTAATTTTCATATTTTTGAGAACAACAACTCCGCCTCTTCATAAATGGACTAGTCTGAAAATCATTTGTGACGATTGGATCGGTTGCAAAATTAACATTTCGAAATCCATTTTAGTTACTTAGGGGTGAAAGTGTTAATACATATCAAATAAATAATCACGCACGTATCCTGTATATAATAGTTAACATGGTTCCATTATTATTGTGTTATTGTATTTTCAGATGCCGCCTCCCGTGAGAAGCGAGCATACTGTTGGAACGAGTACTACGTAATCTATTATAGCGGTAGCTGGTGGCTTATCCGTGTCCGATATTGCTACAGATAGACGGCGCCCACTGAGAGACATTTTCATAAAGGCACCGTGCCACAGATCATGTATCAGTTGTGTTTGTTTATTGGTGTTTAACGACCTAGCAACAGCTATGGTCATGTAAGGCCGGGCAAACGGGTTCGATCCCGTATTTAACATGCTGCATTGGGGGAAACATCCCAAAATCAAAATGGAATATTTACATCGAGAACAAATATATTGAGCCCTGAAATTAGAATAACCTGACCTAGTGCCAGTTCCATACCACATGAAAGTCACTTGGCTGCTTCCCCTAAAATAGGATTACTAATAATCATAATACTGAAATAAGGGATTCAACTGTCACATACAAAATTCCAAAGACGTATGTGACGGCCAAACCAGATCAGATTCTCCAGTCGGAATTCCGGTAAGGATGAACCCCGATCTTTACTTCCACCTGCCTCCCACAGATCATGTATCAGACAATAAATATACATGTAATCTCCGGACAAACGACGATTATCTATTGTTTACGCCTCGTTTTGACAAATGTATAGTTTGTATAATTAGACAACGATGTATGTGCTGGGACTGATTACTTAAACAATCAAATTGTAGACTATACACTTATCTGACACACGGTGGCCTTAAGGGCTAAATGGCCACATATATAGCGCAGAAACATTGGGTCCAAAACTGATAAACTTCAGGACGTGTAGTTAGCTACTGTAGTACTGAGCCTGGTTTGTGCACAGGTTAACGACGCGGAGCCAGGACCACCCCGTCCCACCCCCCCCCCACACCACACACAGCTTGTCCCCCCCCCCACCAATCAACTAAGTCGTGAATAGAATAATGAACAAAAGATATCCTTAATATATAACTGCAAACATATACTCGACACGTTCATGATCCATGGAACATTCACTGGGAAAGACACGTGGAAACACATTGTTAGATCTAGGGTAAAAAACACGTCCCATGAATTGTGGAGTGAGCGTACTTCAAGCAGCGGCTTTAGCAACTTTAAAGACATTCACACTGCTATTGAACCGCATATATTATGGTATTTTAGTAAAAAACATGTTCAATGCAAGAAACAGTGTAGATCAGTGATTCGAATGGTGGCTAGAATTGATGATACTGGTACATGCTTACGATGTGACAGTGAGAATGTGGAATTAATTGAACACTATATTAATTTCTGCCCACAAAGTATGCATTACAGAGCACTATTGACTCATGAACTAAATCAGAAATTTCCGCCCAACATATCACGGTGCGTTAATGCACTTAGTCCTGTTAACCGAACAATATTGTTGCTGTCCGGTGACCCAAGCAGTAGCATCCAACTCAGTAATGCTGATGAAATAAGATGATTTCGTGGTAATATGTGTCAATGTGTTGCACTGTATGTGGACTAACTACATGCAAGCTACTTAACACATTGACACATATTACACGTCCAGCCATGCGTCTGTTTGAAGATGACAAGTTATATTTAGGTGCTCGATCAGCGTAGTCACAAATGATTCTGCGCATTTGTCCAGTATTATTCGGGCGTATTCTGCTCAGTGTGCGCAACTACACAAAATAATTCGTCTGAACCCGGCAAATGTAATCATGTAATCATGCATGTTTGAAAATATTTTTGTTTTGTAATTTTCTTGTACTGTGAATGTTTAAATGTATGTGGTAATATGTATGTAAATATGTATGTTAAATATGTCTGACATGTTGGCTCTCCATAAATGGAAGAAATAAAGAATATATATATACATGTCTCTTTCTTTATTGTCAGATAATGTTCTGTATTTATAGACTCATTAGACATGTTTATGACATTGTGAAATACAGCAGAACCTGTCTAAACCGGACACTCATGCAGTCTCTGTATTGTTAAATGTTATAGGTTTCATTGTCATCTATCGCAGGTGGTAATGCCTGTTCCAAGTTCGCAAAGCACACCTGCATGCATACACATACATGTCACATTTACAGTGAACCTCTATAAACCTGACACCCTGGGGACGTCCCAGGGTGTCCGGTTTAGAGAGGTTCACTGTAGTATGGTCATGATGTGTTCGTTATCTTTTATTCTCCCACTAATGAAGATGGAGGTGCGGGGCCCCTGGTCCGCGGCGTTAGCGCTCTCCTAATAGAGGAAATAAGATATACTACTACTACTAGTTCCAATCTTAAACACATGATTTGATTTGATTTGTACTGTTGTATGATTATACGTAATCGTAATCTCTGCTTACGGAAGCCCATTAGGGCCACTTCACTTTTGTTTTATTTCCATTTATTCAAGATCCTTTCTTCAATTTTCAAGATCTTTCTTGAATTTTCAAGATAGTTTCTTGAATTTTCGATATCTTGAAAATTCAAGAAAAGATCTCGAAAATTCAATAAAAGAACTTTAAAATGCAAGAAAAGATCTCGAAAAAATTCAATAAAATATCTTGAATAAATTGAAATTTAAAAAAAGTGAAGTGGCCCTAATGGGCTTCCGTATCTGCGTGTGTGACGTTTGTTAAATATGAGACAAGCCATGTGACTTTGTACCCAAAAAGGTGTGCCATATCTCCTGAAAAATATTTAGAAAATGTTTTCAGTAAATGACGTTGAAATTTGACGAAATATTCAGAGTAAATGCGAACTGTTGACGTCATTTACAGAAACTATCAGCTTCTGTATATATTTTTCTCATGAAAAATCGCACATCGTACAAAATCAAATGACTTGTATCATCTACATGTGTATGGCTGTGACTGGATAAATCGGGTTTATACCATTTGTGATTACTGTCTGTTTCACGAAACATGTCCAAATTTGACGGATATGTAAACAATGCAAAAGCAATATTTTTTTCCATAATATTAAAGAGTGAGATTTGGTCCAATATTGATTTTACTGCGAAACATTTTTTCCCCATGTTAAATCCCAGAGTGAAGATGTCTATGAGGATTTAATATGGGGATTTTCTTTTCTAAATTCAGAAAAAGTGGACCGATTTTCAAGATTTTAATTTCACTCCTGTTCCCCCATGTAATCAATTTTCCGTAATAAAATGACCAAATTTCCAGAATTAAAAAGAAGGCTCATTTTCATAAAATTTAATATTATCGAAAAAAATTATATTGTTTTTGCATTGTTTCTATGGCCGTACACGTTGGGCAGGTTTCGTGGAACAGACTACAGTTTAGCTACTGGTCTGTTATCTCACTAACAACCTGGGCCCAGTTGCTCAAAACCTCTGTTAGCTTAACGGACTGTTAAATCCTTAACATTGTTAAGGATTTAACAGTCCGATAAGCTAACAGAGGTTTTGAGCAACCGGGCCCAGATAAAGATATACATGTATATTGTAGTTGCTGATCTTGGGCTGGTCTGGGTCCACACCGATCGCACGTGTCATAAACTCAATTTCCCCAGTCACAACAATGTTGACGTTTATATGTGCATATTAAAGATATTTCATTCCCAAAACATCGATCTTTGTTGTTTTTTATCAATGATTATGACATCATATAGTAACATACCCGTTAACCTGCGACAACAAATCATGCAGCCTAGATACAGTGAAACCTCTCTAAACCGGACACCCTGGGAGGTCCCAGGGTGTCCGGTTTAGAGAGGTTCCACTGTTAATCAGGCATCATACCCCATGAACAATAATATCGCAGAGGTTGCATTGGTGTCCGGCTTGGAGAGGTTCCACTGTTAATCAGGCATCATACCCCATGAACAATAATATCGCAGAGGTTGCATTGGTGTCCGGCTTGGAGAGGTTCCACTGTTAATCAGGCATCATACCCCATGAACAATAATATCGCAGAGGTTGCATTGGTGTCCGGCTTGGAGAGGTTCCGCCGGATAGTGTTTTCTATTGTCTTCTTTCTTTCTCTTCAACATGTGTGTGGCCGGTGCGAGCAAGCGATGGGTAATTTAACGATCGGGATTCGTCGTTACTGGAATCCCGACTGGATACCTGGTTTATCCCTCACATACGTATTTGGTATTCTTGTATGTGAGAGTTGAATCTGGTTATGCCATTATATGAGTAATATGATTTCTGTTTGGGGAAGTGTATTTGGCCGAGTGATTTTGGTATGGTATGGACCTTGCACCATGTGAGGATATTCGAATGTCGGGGCTGAATATATTTGTCCTCGATAAATATTCCGTTCTGAGTTTGGGAATCCCCCCCCTCCCTCCCCAATTCAGCAGGTTAAATACGGGTGAACCCATTGGCCCGAGCTTAAATGAACTTAGCTGTTGATAGGCCGTTATACACCAATACACAAACAAAAATAAGTCAACATAGAACTGAAGAGGTCAATAGAAGAAGTGGCTAAGTCCATAAGAAAGTTGGCCCCGTTCTTCCACATACCTCTTCAATTGTTCATGGTATAAGGATATAATTGATACACGCCATGTGATTTTGTACGGACATCTGCGTAATTTCATTACTCTTTCAACACCACAGGCATGTATAGTGGTATTGGCAAAACGTGGAGGTCCTGACAAGCCGGCTCGTAATTTTCATATTTTTGGGAACAAAAACACCCCCTTTTTATAAATGTTCAGGTTCAGGTCCCTTCTAGTTGCTTAGAGGTGAAAGTGTTACGTACATTTACAATGTTTTTCATAAATAAAGTCCAAAGTTGACAACAATTTCATTCTGCATGTACTCTGAAAATTGTGTCTACTTTCGACGACATTTACGGAAAATATTGTACATTATGTAAATGTATTTCATGAAATTACGCAGATGTCGGATGGTACAAAACACATGGCGTGTATGTAGATTTTGAACGTACATGTATATTTGGAGAAATTGGGCTTATGTGTTTTGCAACAGCGTAGCCCCAGATCAGCCAGCGCATCCGGACATGCACTTTTCGCCATTCAATGAATGGAACACCGGTAATGATTCCAACATAGGAGTTTGATCCATATCAGGCTTCTAGAGTGCACTAGAAGTTCTGTAGCCTATTTCATCAACATTGAAAAGTATACTTTACTAGCAAAGTATACTTTGAGGGAGTAATCATTTATTTTTCCTGAAATGCATGATTTCATATAAAACTAACAAATGCATATATTTCATGATTAAAAGTATGCAGAATTATTATACTGAATTTATTACATTATCACAGCCAAATTGGCTGTGATAATGTAATAAATTCAGTATAATAAAAATTAATAAATTTATCATAAAATTGAAAATTTCTCCCTCTAAGTATACTTTGCTACTAAAGTATACTTTGCAATGTTGATGAAATAGGCTACAGAAGTTTGTATATCCACAAATACCAAGAACACAATATCTCCAGTGACAGTCACGTACATGTACCTATGTTTTCCTGTTTATGACTGGGCCCCAATTGCCTTGGATCATAAGAAAACAGGGATTGTTAAATTTGTCAGAGCTGTAAACTTAGATTAGAATAGAGGTGCGATCAGTCTGCACACACGTAGGCCTACACTGATCATTCATCATGTTGGTAGCTCAAGATGCATCTTAACAAAACATTGTATTATGCTATCATGGGTGTATGCAGATCAAAAGAACAAAAATGTTGTTGTTAAATATACAACAAAGTCGGTTTTTTCTTAATGCAATCATTGTCAACTGACTGGTATATTCTTGTCCTCTATCAGAAGTTACAATCAAATTCTGGATACATGTAACAGAATAATATTTCAGAAAATGTCAGAATACATGTATGTAGGCATATACATTTTGAAGAAAACTATATAACAAGTACAATGTAAGGTATGTATTCATTTTTATGTTGTTTTTTTATGTTTGTTGAAGTTTGGATCCATAAACGGCTTGTCATTGCGGTAAATAAAGTAGGAACTTCTTTTATTAATATTTATATTATATACAAGGAGTAACCACTGTGATGGTCACAACATAAGGTTAGGGTATACGTAACATAATTTTAAAACATTTATTACCTCTTCAAAAGCAAATGCGAAAAACATATGTCGACATCACAGTTTTACCACTCATTTGAACCGTCTCTTCCATTAAAAATATACTTCCACTGAGAAATAAGGTATACAAACTTTCCAAACATTTGTTTTCTTATTTCAAGTCAAAAGTAAATTATGTTACTGACAGCTTGATCACAAACATTGTTTCAAAGACATATGAGGTCTTATAGGTACGTGGGAGCATCATTCTTCATTTAAACTGTCTCTGTTGCTTTGAAGACAAGACAGATAATCAATCAATTTAAAATTACACCTACACATATACACGTAGGAAAAATTATACTTCTTTTCAAATTTTATTAAGTAGGATGGGATGCAATATGTACAGGTAGTTGGTAAAGGTAGTCGGCTGATACAATGGCCCTTAGAACATACTATATATATACTGTCATGAGATATTTTCCCCGTCACCTGGATCATTTCTAATCTATCTAGCTAAGTGACAGTCATGATTCGCACACAGGTTGAAGTAACGGACCGAGGTCTATAAATACATTAAATATGCATAAAAGCATCAATAAATGAAGAAAAACAAAAACAATTTTTTTTACCCCATCCATCTAATCTTATGGGGAAGGTGTCCAACTTTTTAATAGGCCGAGCCCATACGGGCTCGAGACAACGGACTCTCACGAATCGTCAACCGAGTTATATCATTGTCGCCTATTGCAGAAGTTGGGACAATGTTAGTATTCCGCAACGATATATTCCCCATTGCGCTATGTCAACGCGTTTTCGAGCTATCGATTGTTTTGTTGTAAAAAAAGTATCATCATTGCTAGGTCGGGAAAGAACGGACACATTTCCGAGGCCGATATTGCTATATAAAGCAGTAAACATCGGGTTCAAAACACACTTTTACGTCGTCCCGGCCCGTAAAGAAACATTTTGCATAGAGAAAACATTGTTTCCAATCGAACATTTGATCAAACCTACATTTATACCCGTCCTGTGCGTCACGACAGACAATTTAATCGCACAGACATTTCTATCATTTCTCGGGAAGCCATTTTGTGTAAACATCGTGGGACAGGTTTATTCACCGGAACTCGTGCACTTATTATGTGGTAAAAAAAACGGAACTTTTAGAAACGGTTATAATTCATATTTTATAATACCTATGTTGATGGTAAACGTATCAAGTTAAAGGTATGTCTCTACTCCGATTTCAAGTTTTGTCAAAATATATTCTTTTCTAACAAACATGTTTTGGCAGCATATGAGAATTGTCCGTGGGGTCAAATTTTATTTTTGACCGAATATGGTCATGTTATATGTCAAATCGAAGGTATCAACGAGGCGATCACTCTGGTGCATTTTTTTGTCGAAATCGGATGGCTATGTCATCCGAGATGGCCGCCGAAAGGTCAAAATGTCGTTCTTTTATTAGAGATTTAAAAATTCTTCTTCACATGAACCGCTTGGCCCATGGTGGCCAAACTTAAAAATTATGGTCCATGGGTGAAGCATTTTCAGATTTGTTATAACGGAGATCATCGCTAATCCAAGATGGCCGCCGTCTAGAAATAGCATAAATTCTTAAAAAAAATCTTCTCATGAACCGCTAGCTGGATTTCGACGAAACTTGGTAAGAATGATAGATGTACAATGCTCTTTCAAAGTTGTTAAAATGGTGACTCCGGAGTCAAAAATGGGCGTGGCCTGTGGGGTCAAATTTTATTTTTGACCGAATATGCTCATGTCATATATCAAATTGAAGGTATGGATGAGGCGATTGCTTTGGTGCAATATTTGTCGGAATCGGATGATTATGTCATCCATGATGGCCTCCAAAAGGTCCATTTATTCGAGATTTTGAAAGTTTTTCTCAGGAACCACATGGCCGATGGCTGGCCAAACTTCATAGTTATGGTCCATGAGTGAAGCCTTTTCAGATTTGTTAAACCGGAGGTCGTCGCTAATCAAAAATCTTCGTTCTCATGAACCGCCAGCTACGCCCATTTTTTACCCCTGGGTCACCATTTTAGCAACTTTGAAAGAGCATTGTACATCGATCATTCCTACCAAGTTTCGCCGAAATCCGGCTGGCGGTTCATGAGAAGAATTTAGAATTTATGCTATTTTTAGACGGCGGCCGTCTCGCCTTCCGCTTTTGGAAATATATTTTGCTGTAATCCGAATTATAAAATGCAGGTAACGCAGGGCGACTTTCTCCGTGTTACAGACAGAAAATTCGGGTTAGTTTTGCTCATGCGTGTTGATGAGATCATGAAGCAAAAATGCGCGATCTTCCATCTCTAGGGGAGAGGTTGCGAAAAAGCAAGATTGAGGATAAGATAGAATCTCGTATTTTCGTCTCGCAATCTCGTGATCATACTTCACATGTTCGCGATCAATATATGCTCGATATCGCGAGAACGCGAGATTGTAAAAGTTTTGACCCCGTGTCACCATTTTAACAATTTTGAAAGAGCATTGCGTATCGATCATTCCTACCAAGTTTCGTCGAAATCCGGCTAGAGGTTCAAGAGAAGAAGATTTTTTAAGAATTTATGCTATTTTTAGACAGCGGCCATCTTGGATTAGCGATGACCTCCGTTTTAACAAATCTGAAAAGGCTTCACCCATGGACCATAACTGTGAAGTTTGGCCACCATGGGCCAGCCATCGGCCATGTGGTTCCTGAGAAAAAAAATTCAAAATAAAATCGAATAAATGGACCTTTTGGAGGCCATCATGGATGACATAATCATCCGATTCCGACAAATATTGCACCAAAGCAATCGCCTCATCCATACCTTCAATTTTGATATATGACATGAGCATATTCGGTCAAAAATAAAATTTGACCCACGGGCCACGCCCATTTTTGACCCCGGAGTCACCATTTTAACAACTTTGAAAGAGCATTGTACATCTATCATTCTTACCAAGTTTCGTCGAAATCCGGCTAGCGGTTCATGAGAAGAAGATTTTTTTAAGAATTTATGCTATTTTTAGACGGCGGTCATCTTGGATTAGCGATGATCTCCGTTTTAATCAAATCTGAAAATGCTTCACCCATGGACCATAATTTTTAAGTTTGGCCACCATGGGCCAAGCGGTTCATGTGAAGAAGAATTTTTAAATCTCTAATAAAAGAACGACATTTTGACCTTTCGGCGGCCATCTTGGATGACATAGCCATCCGATTTCGACAAAAAAAAATGCACCAGAGTGATCGCCTCGTTGATACCTTCGATTTGACATATAACATGACCATATTCGGTCAAAAATAAAATTTGACCCCACGGACAATTCTCATATGCTGCCAAAACATGTTTGTTAGAAAAGAATATATTTTGACAAAACTTGAAATCGGAGTAGAGACATACCTTTAACTTGATACGTTTACCATCAACATAGGTATTATAAAATATGAATTATAAAAAAAACCGTTTCTAAAAGTTCCGTTTTTTTTACCACATAATAAGTGCACGAGTTCCGGC
This sequence comes from Conchocele bisecta, assembly GCA_029237695.1. NCBI lineage: Eukaryota > Metazoa > Mollusca > Bivalvia > Lucinida > Thyasiridae > Conchocele > Conchocele bisecta. Next base: position 22,012,066 of record CM055274.1, on the reverse strand, counting down.
GAATAAACCTGTCCCACGATGTTTACACAAAATGGCTTCCCGAGAAATGATAGAAATGTCTGTGCGATTAAATTGTCTGTCGTGACGCACAGGAAGGGTATAAATGTAGGTTTGATCAAATGTTCGATTGGAAACAATGTTTTCTCTATGCAAAATGTTTCTTTACGGGCCGGGACGACGTAAAAGTGTGTTTTGAACCCGATGTTTACTGCTTTATATAGCAATATCGGCCTCGGAAATGTGTCCGTTCTTTCTCGACCTAGCAATGATGATACTTTTTTTACAACAAAACAATCGATAGCTCGAAAACGCGTTGACATAGCGCAATGGAGAATATATCGTTGCGGAATACTAACATTGTCCCAACTTCTGCAATAGGCGACAATGATATAACTCGGTTGACGATTCGTGAGAGTCCGTTGTCTCGAGCCCGTATGGGCTCGGCCTATTAAAAAGTTGGACACCTTCCCCATAAGATTAGATGGATGGGGTAAAAAAAAATATTTTTTTTGTTTTTCTTCATTTATTGATGCTTTTATGCATATTTAATGTATTTATAGACCTCGGTCCGTTACTTCAACCTGTGGATTCGCATTGTGTTGATAGAATAATAACAAACAGGGCAGATATTGTTAAAACTAAACAGGGTAGATCCTGTTCAGACGGTGCATATGCACATGCTGAGTTGGAGCTACCCTGGTAGTAAAAACCATAAGCCCCATTTTTCCAGCAACAGCCACAAATATGGTATGACCGAGGACACAATTTTCACTGACTTTACAATGATTAATACTATTAGCGAGAATTATGAATAATTAACAAACCCAAGTTATTTAGAAATGTGTGGTTAAATAATGTTCATCTGAAAAGTTGTTGAAAAGTTTTATAATTGTTCATATCTTTTATACAAAACATTCAACATGAAACAGACACTATAATATAAACATGGATATTTCAAACTCTATCAGCGCGTTGACATTCCTTTAGTTCTACAGGTGTACCCTGTCAAACAACAGCTGCTGACCACAAATTATTGATCTTCTTAATTGGTGGGAAATCAACAAGATCAAAGACCAGTAAGTTTCCAGTAAGTTTGTGATTTATGGTTTTACGACCCCCAGGTGCTGCTGCTTGACAATCTTCAAACCGGTTTAAACCAGTATACATGGTATATGTGGCTCATGAATGTGTCATGAATGTGGCTCATGAATTGGTCAGATTTAAAAAAAAATTGGGTTAAGTTAGTGATCACTGTCAGTTGTCTCTCGACTGTGGAGGTGTTTTCATCAAATTGTTCACGTTGAGGCATCATTGTTATCTGCTTTTTATTTTATAAATAAATTCTAACAGAAGCTACATTAAATCAACGGATCGGTAAGCTAAACACATAATATTAGTGAGCAGGTATTACCGTTAGTAAACTAACTTTTTTTTTTTTGCTTATATTTAACGGCGGCACTGGCTCGAGGACCTTGCATGCCGTCTCCCAAGAATGGGAGAAAGAACAGAGGTAGAGGTAGAGATTTTTGAGAGAAGCCGGTAATTCGTATTTACAGAGCAACTACGAATTATCGGTACCCATTTACAGCTGGGTGAACTGGAGCAGTGTGGATAAGGTGTGTTGCTCAAGGACACAACGCACGCCGCTAGTCAGCCTCGAACCCACGACCCTTGGATCAGTAGTCCGACACACTAACCATTACGCCACGGCGCTCCACCAGTAAACTAACAGTTTATTTATTTGTCCAAATTTAGCTAATGTTTTTTTCTTTCATTAATTGTATCCTCAAGCTAATGTTTTTTTCTTTCATTAATTGTATCCTAATTATTGAAGGAGATGTCTGATTCTGTCATATATTCAGTATGTGTGTTTTTATCAACAATAATTATAATGATTTGTTTTTGGTGGGATATGGACATTTGCCCCCCGGACATTTGCCCCCCAGTCCAAAAATGGCAGGGTGGACATTTGCCCCCAGTTGAAATGGCAGCTAGGACAATTGCCCCCCAGTCGAAATGTAGGGCGGACATTGCCCCCCAATGGAAATGGCAGCTAGGACATTTGCCCCCCAGTCGAAATGGCAGCTAGGACATTTGCCCCCCAGTCGAAATGTAGGGTAGGACATATTGTATTAAGTGTACCATGATACTTAATTATCAAAGACATCAAAGTAAATTGGGTGTGATTACTGATTAGCTTTAAACACTGATTACCTAATGATATCCATTCACATAATTAGCAAAAGTTGTATTGTATGAAGTGTACCATGATACTTAATTATCAAAGACATCAAAGTAAATTGGGTGTGATTACTGATTAGCTTTAAACACTGATTACCTAATGATATCCATTCACATAATTAGCAAAAGTTTGAACTAATATCATGAGAGGAGTTAAAAGTCTTTGATTGTTGATTAAAGTGTACACATACTGAGTTCATTATTTAATTAGATATAATGTGATTTAATAGATGGTAATTCTTAAAGTGAAAAAACTTGTGAGAATTGAGTGAAACTAATTAAAGGTTCATGCAGTATATTAGCCATGGAATTGTCTACTGCATTACTACAAATCTCATACCACGATGGAACTGACTACCAGTACTAGAGGGGCTGAGAAGCTACTATACGAGGGTTACTCGTATACTAAGAAGAAGAGCCGTATCTCCACTATCCACTGGGAATGCTCCAAACGCAAGAGTGCCTCTTGCAAGGGGACACTTACTACTGACTCAATGGTAAATATAAATGTAGTTTGTTAGCGGACAATGGTTACAATTTACAACTTCCAAGTCGTGTTGGTTGTATTATAGTACTAATGTGACTATTGGAAAATATCAGACACGTCTTGTAATTTTGTACTATTGGGTACCTGCGTAATTTCATGAAATATATTTAGTATAAATTGCTATATTTAATATAAAATATATGACTATTTTCAGAGAGCATACTGAGTTCTATGCATTCATCAAAATATATCTCGTTTCATTTTTTATCGGTTTTATCATTGTAATTCATTTTTATTACAGATTACCACGATCAGCTCAGCGACACCACACTCTCACGACAGCGACGCGTATGCTATCGCGGCAATGAAGGTTCGGCAAGACATAAAACAACATGTCACCAACAACCGTGGAAACCCTGGCCAACTCATATCCGACAAACTCACTCATCAGCACCCAGTTGGCGTGAGAGTAGCAGCGGGGAAAACTGATACTATCAAACGCGCAGTTCGACGTCTGAAGCGTGGAAACACCCCACCAGAGCCAACCAGCATCAACGACATCCCTGAGCTACCAGAGGCATTCGAGACGACAGGTGGTCCAGACAAACTCCCCTTCCTGATCTACGACAACTATGTAGAAGGACAATCCAACGACGGCCGTGTAATTGTGTTTGCGACAGAACTAGGACTTAAACATCTCTGTGATAGCTCCCATTGGTTTGTTGACGGGACATTCGGCACTGCGCCTAGGCAGTTTACGCAGCTGTTTGTCATTCGCGCCGAGGTGAACGATGTGACTCTGACCTGTGTCTACGCTTTCCTTCGGACAAACAACAGTCTAGCTACGAGGAAGTATTCACCGCCGTCTTGAACGCCTGCGATGCTGTTCAACTCACACCTGATCCGGCCGTCCTGACTTGCGACTTTGAACTGGTATTCACGGCGCAGTCGCATCTATGTTGGGATGCCATGTCCGAATCCAGGGATGTTTCTACCACCTTACTCAGTGTACATGGCGGCGGGTACAGAGTGAAGGACTTTCAACTCTCTACAAAGAAGATGATGAAGTGAAACAGTACTGTGGCATGCTCGATGGGCTTGCGTTCCTGCCACCTAGCCGCGTCCAGGATGGTATGCGCTATCTGAAGACTGTCACCCCACCGGCACTGGAAGACCTCACCGAGTACTTCGACACCAACTTTGTGAGTGGACCGTACAAGTCTGTGATGGGGGCCAGGGGACGCATCACATTACAGCGAACGAGTCCGAAGTATGCGATTGATAAATGGAACGTGAACCAGGTCACTCTAGAAGATGGTTCCCGGACCAACAACAAATGTGAGGCGTGGAACAACTCGTTCAGCCACCTTGTAGGACATAAAAATCCCGGACTCTGGCATACTATTCAGTGTATACAGAAGGATCAACTCAACGTGATCACAGAAGTGGAGCGAGTGAGACAGGGTGCCCCAACACGTAAACGTGTCCGCCGCGAGACGAGAAATCTGCAGGATAGACTTAAACAACTGTGCCAGGACTTTGATGCTGGTGAGAAGGATGTGCGCGACTTCCTTAGAGCGGTCGGACATTCCGTCCGATTCGTCTAATTGACAATGTAACTCTAAAACGTGCTACTATACTGATGTGCTATAATGTGACATTTTGTTATTTGTTCGAATTTCATAGTACTTGATCACAAACATTGATAATCATGCCAAGAGTGTGTTGACATTGACATTAATCTGTTATCTGTTTTAATTTCACGAGACATCGAAATAATGAGTATTATCATGGTTAGTTCATAGTACTTGATCACAAACATTGACAATCATGCCAAGATTGTGTTGATATTGACGTTAATCTATTATCTGTTTTACACTTGATCACAAATTTATGCTCAAATAAACTGGTTGTTTGGAAATGTGTTGTAATCTTGTCACACCTTGTCATACCTCAAATTGTTCACTAGGGGGCAAATGTCCTAACTGCCATTTCGACTGGGGGGCAAATGTCCTACCTGCCATTTCCATAGCATACATCCATAGCAATACATTTTCATTGTGACATTGGGAAATAATTAAAATAATTGTAGAAAAACTTTGTTCACCAGACTAGAATTTTGTTGGTATAACTTGTATTAAAACTATTTTCTTTTGTAATCTGCCCACAATAATTATTTCCAGATTATTTCAAGCGTCTGATTTCTTTCTACGATTGGAAAAAGGGGGCTAAGTCCATAAGACTGAGAGTCTATTACAATAGCAGGAGGCAAACGTTTTGAAGCATCATTAATTGACTACTTGATATTGCAATACCACCTACAGTTTCCAGATTAGACACATTAATATACGTAACAGTTCAGAAATATGAATTATAGTGCAAATTTACAAATTTAAATACCATTTCACTTTATTAATCATATTGGTCATGTGCCTGTACAGGAATATTCATTTATTATACCCACTTTTTTGTAGAAAAATGGCTATATTGTTTTCGTCACAGGTGTATGCACAGCATCACAGATGTCCCTTCGCAAATTTGCCTATATAAGTTGTATACTTTCTAAACCGTAATAGATGGAGCTTCATACTTGGTACATATATTATTTTCTTTATAACTGAAATTAGATACTGAAAATCAATTTCAATTTTAAATCCGACCCTAGGGACATGAATTATCTCCCCTTTTGGACGTAAAGTGGCCGTATGTCCGTCCGTCCGTCCGTCCGTCCGTAAAGTAATTTTGTTTAACCGTAATAGGTAGGGACTTGAAACTTGGTGTGTAAATGTTTTATTAGACATTCCCATCAGTCATATATTCAGTATGTGTGTTTTTATCAACAATAATTATAATGATTTGTTTTTGGTACCAGGAAGCAGAATTTGTGAAAGATAACGTTTTTAGTTTTGAAAATACATACATCCATAGCAATACATTTTCATTGTGACATTGGGAAATAATTAAAATAATTGTAGAAAAACTTTGTTCACCAGACTAGAATTTTGTTGGTATAGCTTGTATTAAAACTATTTTCTTTTGTAATCTGCCCACAATAATTATTTCCAGATTATTTCAAGCGTCTGATTTCTTTCTACGATTGGAAAAAGGGGGCTAAGTCCATAAGACTGAGAGTCTATTACAATAGCAGGAGGCAAACGTTTTGAAGCATCATTAATTGACTACTTGATATTGCAATACCACCTACAGTTTCCAGATTAGACACATTAATATACGTAACAATTCAGAAATATGAATTATAGTGCAAATTTACAAATTTAAATACCATTTCACTTTATTAATCATATTGGTCATGTGCCTGTACAGGAATATTCATTTATTATACCCACTTTTTTGTAGAAAAATGGCTATATTGTTTTCGTCACAGGTGTATGCACAGCATCACAGATGTCCCTTCGCAAATTTGCCTATATAAGTTGTATACTTTCTAAACCGTAATAGATGGAGCTTCATACTTGGTACATATATTATTTTCTTTATAACTGAAATTAGATACTGAAAATCAATTTCAATTTTAAATCCGACCCTAGGGACATGAATTATCTCCCCTTTTGGACGTAAAGTGGCCGTATGTCCGTCCGTCCGTCCGTCCGTAAAGTAATTTTGTTTAACCGTAATAGGTAGGGACTTGAAACTTGGTGTGTAAATGTTTTATTAGACCTCCGGTCATCAGGGTCATGTATTATCTCCCCCTTTTCTCAATTTTGTCTCGTGAGAAGTATAACTTTGTAACTGTAATAGCTATGGACTTGATACTCGGTGTGTGCCTTTCTTATGGTGTGTAGATGCGAAAATTTAATTTCGATTTTCATTCGACACCTGGTCATGGATTATCTACACTGATTTTGATGTGTAACTCATAAAACTTTTAAACCGTATTAGCTACATACCTGAAACTTGGTCTGTAGCTTCCTTATGACATGTACATGCGAAAACTTATTTTGATTTTGGTTTCTACCCCCGGGTCCACGGGTCATGGATTATCTCCCCCTTATCGTCCCCCTTATCGACTTAAACAGTCTCACTTACAGATCTTATGTCTCCACATATTGTAATCACCATTTGAACCCTCTCACTGTTACAGTTCTTTGTTCTCCACATATTGTGACAACCATTTGAACCATCTCACTGTTACAGTTCTTATTTCTCCACATATTGTGACAACATGAACGTCTCACATGTTACAGTTCTTATTATTTCTCCACATATTGTGACGACCATTTGAACCATCTCACTGTTACAGTTCTTATTTCTCCACACATTGTGACGACCATTTGAACCGTCTCACTGTTACAGTTCTTATTTCTCCACATATTGTGACAACCATTTGAACCCTCTCACTGTTACAGTTCTTCTTTCTCCACATATTGTGACGACCATTTGAACCATCTCACAGTTACAGTTCTTCTCCACATATTGTGACGACCATTTGAACCATCTCACAGTTACAGTTATTATTTCTCCACATATTGTGACAACCAATTGAACCATCTCACTGTCACAGTTCTTTGTTCTCCAAATTTTGTGACAACCAGTTGAACCATCTCACTGTTACAGTTCTTATTTCTCCACACATTGTGACAACCATTTGAACCATCTCACTGTTACAGTTCTTATTTCTCCACACATTGTGACAACCATTTGAACCATCTCACTGTTACAGTTCTTTGTTCTCCACATATTGTGACAACCATTTGAACCATATCACTGTTACAGTTCATTGTTCTCCACATATTGTGACAACCATTTGAACCATCTCACTGTTGCAGTTCTTTGTTATCCACACATTGTGACGACCATTTGAACCATCTCACTGTTGCAGTTCTTATTTCTCCATATATTTTGACCACCATTTGACTTATTTATCCACATATTGTGACGACCATTTGAACCGTCTCAATGTTACAGTTCTTATTTCTCCAATATTGTGACAACCATTTGAATAGTCTCACTGTTACAGTTCTTATTTCTCCACATATTGTGACAACCATTTGAACCATCTCACTGTTACAGTTCTTTGTTCTCCACATATTGTGACGACCATTTGAACCATCTCACTGTTACAGTTCATTGTTCTCCACATATTGTGACGACCATTTGAACCATCTCACTGTTGCAGTTCTTTGTTATCCACACATTGTGACGACCATTTGAACCATCTCACTGTTGCAGTTCTTATTTCTCCATATATTTTGACCACCATTTGACTTATTTATCCACATATTGTGACGACCATTTGATCTGTCTCACTGTTACAGTTCTTATTTCTCCAATATTGTGACAACCATTTGAATAGTCTCACTGTTACAGTTCTTATTTCTCCACATATTGTGACAACCATTTGAACCATCTCACTGTTACAGTTCTTTGTTCTCCACATATTGTGACGACCATTTGAACCATCTCACTGTTACAGTTCATTGTTCTCCACATATTGTGACGACCATTTGAACCATCTCACTGTTGCAGTTCTTATTTCTCCATATATTTTGCCCACCATTTGACTTATTTATCCACATATTGTGACGACCATTTGAACCATCTCACTGTTACAGTTCTTATTTCTCCACATATTGTGACAACCATTTGAACCATCTCACTGTTACAGTTCTTTGTTCTCCACATATTGTGACAACCATTTGAACCATCTCACTGTTACAGTTCTTTGTTCTCCACATATTGTGACAACCATTTGAATCATCTCACTGTTACAGTTCTTATTTCTCCACATATTGTGACAACCATTTGAATCATCTCACTGTTACAGTTCTTATTTCTCCACATATTGTGACAACCATTTGAACCATCTCACTGTTACAGTTCTTTGTTCTCCACATATTGTGACAACCATTTGAACCATCTCACTGTTACAGTTCTTTGTTCTCCACATATTGTGACAACCATTTGAATCATCTCACTGTTACAGTTCTTATTTCTCCACATATTGTGACAACCATTTGAACCATCTCACTGTTACAGTTCATTGTTCTCCACATATTGTGACAACCATTTGAACCATCTCACTGTTACAGTTCTTATTTCTCCACATATTGTGACAACCATTTGAACCATATCACTGTTACAGTTTCTTTGTTCTCCACATATTGTGACAACCATTTGAATCATCTCACTGTTACAGTTCTTATTTCTCCACATATTGTGACAACCATTTGAACCATCTCACTGTTACAGTTCATGTTACTCCACATATTGTGACAACCATTTGAACCATCTCGCTGTTACAGTTCTTTGTTCTCCACATATTGTGACAACCATTTGAACCATCTCACTGTTACATTTCTTTGTTCTGCACATATTGTGACACCATTTGAACCATCTCACTGTTACATTTCTTTGTTCTCCACATATTGTGACAACCATTTGAACCATCTCACTGTTACAGTTCTTATTTCTCCACATATTGTGACAACCATTTGAACCATCTCACTGTTACAGTTCTTTGTTCTCCACATATTGTGACAACCATTTGAACCTCTACTGTTTACAGTTCTTTGTTCTCCACATATTGTGACAACCATTTGAACCATCTCACTGTTACAGTTCTTTGTTCTCCACATATTGTGACAACCATTTGAACCATGTCACTGTTACAGTTCATTGTTCTCCACATATTGTGACAACCATTTGAACCATATCACTGTTACAGTTCTTTGTCCACATATTGTGACAACCATTTGAACCATCTCACTGTTACAGTTCATTGTTCTCCACATATTGTGACAACCATTTGAACCATCTCACTGTTACAGTTCTTTGTTCTCCACATATTGTGACAACCATTTGAACCATATCACTGTTAGAGTTATTTGTTCTCCACATATTGTGACATTTTTTTCCATTTGAATCATCTCAATGTTACAGTTATTCTCCACATATTGTGACAACCATTTGAACCATCTCACTGTTACAGTTCATTGTTCTCCACATATTGTGACAACCATTTGAACCATCTCACTGTTACAGTTCTTATTTCTCTCATATTGTGACAACCATTTGAACCATCTCACTGTTACAGTTCATTGTTCTCCACATATTGTGACAACCATTTGAACCATCTCACTGTTACAGTTCTTTGTTCTCCACATATTGTGACAACCATTTGAACCATCTCACTGTTACAGTTCATTGTTCTCCACATATTGTGACAACCATTTGAACCATCTCACTGTTACAGTTCTTATTTCTCCACATATTGTGACAACCATTTGAACCATCTCACTGTTACAGTTCTTTGTTCTCCACATATTGTGACAACCATTTGAACCATCTCACTGTTAAAGTTCTTTGTTCTCCACATATTGTGACAAACATTTGAACCATCTCACTGTTACAGTTCTTTGTTATCCACATATTGTGACAACCATTTGAACCATCTCACTGTTGCAGTTCTTATTTCTCCACATATTGTGACAACCATTTGAACTATCTCACAGTTACAGTTCTTATTTCTCCACATATTGTGACAACCATTTGAACCATCTCACTGTTACAGTTCTTATTTCTCCACATATTGTGACAACCATTTGAACCATCTCACTGTTACAGTTCTTTGTTCTCCACATATTGTGACAACCATTTGAACCATCTCACTGTTACATTTCTTTGTTCTCCACATATTGTGACAACCATTTGAACCATCTCACTGTTACATTTCTTTGTTCTCCACATATTGTGACAACCATTCGAACCATGTCACTGTTACAGTTCTTTGTTCTCCACATATTGTGACAACCATTTGAACCATCTCACTGTTACAGTTCATTGTTCTCCACATATTGTGACAACCATTTGAACCATCTCACTGTTACAGTTCATTGTTCTCCACATATTGTGACGACCATTTGAACCATCTCACTGTTACAGTTCATTGTTCTCCACATATTGTGACAACCATTTGAACCATCTCACTGTTACAGTTCATTGTTCTACATATGTGATGACCATTTGAACCATCTCACTGTTACAGTTCTTTGTTCTCCACATATTGTGACAACCATTTGAACCATCTCACTGTTACAGTTCATTGTTCTCCACATATTGTGACGACCATTTGAACCATCTCACTGTTGCAGTTCTTATTTCTCCATATATTTTGACCACCATTTGACTTATTTATCCACATATTGTGACGACCATTTGATCTGTCTCACTGTTACAGTTCATTGTTCTCCACATATTGTGACAACCATTTGAACCATCTCACTGTTACAGTTCATTGTTCTCCACATATTGTGACAACCATTTGAACCATCTCACTGTTACAGTTCATTGTTCTCCACATATTGTGACAACCATTTGAACCATCTCACTGTTACAGTTCATTGTTCTCCACATATTGTGATGACCATTTGAACCATCTCACTGTTACAGTTCTTTGTTCTCCACATATTGTGACAACCATTTGAACCATCTCACTGTTACAGTTCATTGTTCTCCACATATTGTGACGACCATTTGAACCATCTCACTGTTGCAGTTCTTATTTCTCCATATATTTTGACCACCATTTGACTTATTTATCCACATATTGTGACGACCATTTGATCTGTCTCACTGTTACAGTTCTTATTTCTCCAATATTGTGACAACCATTTGAATAGTCTCACTGTTATAGTTCTTATTTCTCCATATATTGTGACAACCATTTGAACCGTCTTACTGTTACAGTTCTTATTTATCCACATATTGTGACAACCATTTGAACCATCTCACTGTTACAGTTCTTATTTCTCCACATATTGTGACAACCATTTGAACCGTCTCACTGTTACAGTTCTTATTTCTCCACATATTGTGACGACCATTTGACCATCATGTTCAGTTCTTATTTCTCTATTGTGACACCACAACCGTCTCATGTTACAGTTCTTATTTCTCCACATATTGTGATGACCATTTGAACCGTCTCAGTTAAAGTTCTTATCCACATATTGTGACGACCATTTTGAACGTCTCATGTTAGTTCTTATTTCTCCCAATATTGTGACGCCATTTGAACAGTCTCATGTTACAGTTTTATTTCTCCTATTGTGACAACCATTTAACTGTCTAGTTACAGCAGTTATTTCTCCACAAATTGTGGTCATTTGACGTCTCATGTTAAACTTATTTCTCCACATTGTGACAACCATTTGAAAACGTCTCATGTTACAGTTCTTATTTCTCCACTATTGTGATGACCATTTGAACCGTCTACTGTTAAAGTTCTATTTCCCTTTCATATTGTGTCACCATTTGACTGTCACTGTTACAGTTCTTATTTTCTCCATATTGTGATGACCATTTGAACCGCTCATGTTACAGTTCATTTCTCATTGTGAGCCCCATTTGAACCGTCTCACTGTTACAGTTCTTATTTCTCCACATATGATGACCATTTGAACCGTCTCACTGTTACAGTTCTTATTTCTACATTTTGTGACGACCATGAACAGCTCACTGTTCAGTTCTTATTTCTCCACATATTGTGATGACCATGAACGTCTCACTGTTACAGTTTTATTTCTCCACATTTTGTGACAACCATTTGAACTGTCTCACTGTTACAGCAGTTCTTATTTCTACACATATTGTGATGACCATTTGAAACCGTCTTTCTGTTAAGGTTCTATTTTCTCCCACATATTGGTGACGACCATTTGAAACAGTCTCACTTTGACAGTTCTATTTCGCCACATAAGTGACAACCTTTTGAACTGTCTCACTGTTACAGCATTTCTTATTTTCTCCACCTATTGTGATGACCATTTGAACCTCTTTCTGTTTACCAGTTCTTTTTCTCCAACATATTGTTGACGACCATTTGAACAGTCTCACTTGACAGTTTTATTTCTTTCCCACCACAATTGTGACAACCATTTGAACTGTCTCACTGTTTACAGCAAATTTTCTTATATTTCTCCAAATATTGTGATGACCCATTTGAAACCGTCTCACTTGTTACAGTTCTTATTTCTCCACATTATTTGATGACCATTTGGAAACCGTCTCACTTTTACAGTTCTTATTTCTCACGATTGTGGACGACCATTTGAAACAGTCTCACTGTTACTTTGAACAGTTCACTGTTACAGTTTTTCTTATTTCTCCACTATTTTGACAACCATTTTGAACGTCTCAATGTTACAGAGTTTTATTTCTTACCATATTTGTGATGCCATTTGAAACCGTCCCCACTGTTTCAAGTTCTTATTTCTCCCAATATTGTGACGACCATTTGAAACAGTCTCACGTACAGTTCTATTTCTCCACTTTTGTGACAACCATTTGAATTTGTCTCACTGTTACACAGTTCTTATTTCTCCACATATGTGAGACATTTAACCGTCCTCACAGTTTCAGTTCTTTTTTTCTCCACATTTTGTGACGGGACAGTAACAATCATGTTACAGTTCTTATTTCCACAAATATTGTGACAAACCTTTGAACCGTTCTCAATGTTACAGCTTATTTCCTCTACATATTGTTGACACCAATTTGAAACAGTCACTGTTACAGCAGTTCTTATTTCTCCACATATTGTGATGACCATTTGAACCGTCTCACTGTTACAGTTCTTATTTCTCCACATATTGTGACAACCATTTGAACCGTCTCACTGTTACAGTTCTTATTTCTCCACATATTGTGACAACCATTTGAACTGTCTCACTGTTACAGCAGTTCTTATTTCTCCACATATTGTGATGACCATTTGAACCGTCTCACAGTTACAGTTCTTATTTCTCCACATATTGTGACAACCATTTGAACCGTCTCACTGTTACAGTTCTTATTTCTCCACATATTGTGACGACCATTTGAACAGTCTCACTGTTACAGTTCTTATTTCTCCACATATTGTGACAACCATTTGAACCATCTCACTGTTACAGTTCTTATTTCTCCACATATTGTGATGACCATTTGAACCGTCTCACTGTTACAGTTCTTATTTCTCCACATATTGTGACAACCATTTGAACCGTCTCACTGTTACAGTTCTTATTTCTCCACATATTGTGACGACCATTTGAACCGTCTCACTGTTACAGTTCTTATTTCTCCACATATTGTGACAACCATTTGAACCATCTCACTGTTACAGTTCTTATTTCTCCACATATTGTGATGACCATTTGAACCGTCTCACTGTTACAGTTCTTATTTCTCCATATATCATGACGACCATTTGACTTATTTCTCCACATATTGTGACGACCATTTGAACCGTCTCACTGTTACAGTTCTTATTTCTCCATATATCATGACGACCATTTGACTTATTTCTCCACATATTGTGATGACCATTTGAACCATCTCATTGTTACAGTTCTTATTTCTCCACATATTTTGATGACCATTTGAACCGTCTCACTGTTAAAGTTCTTATTTCTCCACATATTGTGATGACCATTTGAACCGTCTCACTGTTACAGTTCTTATTTCTCCACATATTGTGATGACCATTTTAACCGTCTCACTGTTACAGTTCTTATTTCTCCACATATTGTGACAACCATTTGAACCATCTGACTGTTACAGTTCTTTTATTTTTTCTCCACAATATTGTGATGACCATTTGAAACCAATCCTCACTGTTACAGTTCTTTGTTCTCCACATATTGTGACAACCATTTGAACCATCTCACTGTTACAGTTCTTTGTTCTCCACATATTGTGACAACCATTTGAACCATCTCACTGTTACAGTTCATTGTTCTCCACATATTGAGACAATCATTTGAACCATCTCACTGTTACAGCTCTTTGTTCTCCACATATTGTACAACCAATAATTTGGGAATCCATTCTTTCACGTTCAGATTTTCAGTTTTTTTTCTCCACCAATATTGTGACAACCCTTTGAACCATTTCGATCCACTCCTTACATTTCTTGTTAAGTTTCTTATTTCCACACTATTGAGACAAAGGCCATTTTGAACCATCTCACTGGGTTACAGTTTCATTATTTCTCCACACAAATTGTGACAACCATTTGAACCCATCTCCACTTTGTTACAAAGTTCCTTTGTTCTCCAAAATTGAGACAGCCATTTGAACCAGTTCTTCACTTTCTTACCAAAGTGCTTTTGTTACTCCACCATATTGTTTGACAAGCCATTTTGAAACATCTCACTGTTCACCAGTTTTCTTTGTTCTTCACACATTATTTCTGACACATGTTACAGTTCATTATATCATCCACATATTGTGACACCTTTTTGAACAGTCCTCCACTGTTACAGTTCATATTTCTCCACAAATGGAGACAACCATTTTGAACTGTCTCAAACTGTTACAGAAGTTCTTATTTCTCCACGTTATTGTGATGACCATTTGAACCGTCTCACTGTTACAGTTCTTATTTCTCCATATATCATGTACATTATTTTTTTTTTTTCACCATTTGGACTTATTTCTCCACATATTGTGATGACCATTTGACCATCATGTTAACCAGTCTCACTGTTACAGTTCTTGTGCTCCACAATTGTTGACCATGACCATTTGAACCATTCTCATTGTACAGTTCTTATTTCTTCACATATTTTGAAATTTTGACATGACCACTTTGAACCGTGCTCACACTGTTTACAGTTCTTATTTTTTTTGTTTCTCCACCATATTGTGATGACCATTTGAACCGTCTCACATGTTACAGTTCTTATTTCTCCACATATTGTGATGACCATTTGAACCATCTCACTGTTACATCTTTCTTGTTCTCCACATATTGTGATGACCTATTTGAACCATCTCATTGTACACCGTTCTTATCCACATATTGTGACACACATTGTCCACATATTGTGAACCATTTGAACCATCTCACTGTTACAGTTCTTTGTCTCAACATGATTGTGACAACCATTTGAACCATCTCACTGTTACAGTTCTTTGTTCGCCACATATTAGTGACAACTCCATTTGAACCATCTCACTGTTTACAGTTCTTTTTTCATATTGTTACAACTTTGAACCATCTTCACTGTCCAGTTCTTTGTTTCTCATATTGTGACACACATGAACCATCTCAACATGTTACAGTTCTTTGTTCTTCTCCACATATGTTACAGTTCTGTTTTATCCACCATAGTGACAACCATGAACCATCACTTGTTAAATTTGTTCTTACAGTTCTTTGTCCCACATATTGTGCAACCTTTGAACCATCTCACTGTACAGTTCTTTGTTCTCCACATATTGTGACAACCATTTGAACCATCTCACTGTTACAGATTCTTTGTTCTCACACCACATATGTGACAACCATTTGAACCATCTCACTGTTACAGTTCTTGTTCTCCACATATTGTGACAACCATTTAACCATCTCATTGTTACAGTTCTTTGTCTCCAAAATGTGACAAACCATTTGAACCATCTCACTGTTACAGTTCTTTGTTCTCCACATATTGTGACAACCATTTGAACCATCTCACTGTACAGTTCTTTGTTCTCCACTATTGTGACAACATTTGAACCGTCTACTGTTCGTTTTCTTATCCACATATGAAAAACCATTTGTGTTCACATATTGTGACACATTTGAACCATCTCACTGTTACAGTTCTTTGTTCTTCACATATTGTGACAACTATTTGTTTACATCTCACTGTTACAGTATTCTTTGTTCTCCACATATTGTGACAACCATTTGAACCATCTCACTGTTACAGTTCTTTGTTCTCCACATATTGTGAAACCTTTGAACCTCTCACTTTGTTAACAGTTCTTTGTTACAATTGTGATTTAACATTTGAAAACCATTCTTACATTCTTTTGTCCACATATTGTGAAAACCATTTGAACCATCTCACTGTTAACCAGTTCTTTGTTCGCCACATATTGTGAAACCTGAACCATCATTACATTTCTCACTGTTACAGTTCATTTGTTCTCCACATATTGTGACATTTACCATTTGAACATCTCACTGTTACAGTTCTTTGTTCTCCACATATTGTGACAACCATTTGAACCAATCTCATGTTACAGTTCTTTGTCTCCACATATGTCACCAGTCTTCTTTGTTCATTCACCATATTGTGATGAACCAACATTTGAACCATCTCACCATGTCACAGTTTCTTTGTCTCCACATATTGTGACAACCATTTAAAACCGTCTACTGTTCAGTTTTATTTCTCCACATATTGTGAACCATTTGTTACATTCTCACTGTTACAGTTCTTTGTTCTCCACATATTGAGACAGCATTTGACAACCGTCTCACTGTTACAGTTCTTGTTCTCCACATATTGTGACAACCATTTGAACCATCTCACTGTTACAGTTCTTTTTCTATGTTGACAACATTTGAACCATCTATACTGTTACAGTTCTTTGTTCTCCACATATTGTGACAACCATTTGAACCATCTCACTGTACGTTTCTTTTTTCTCCACATATTGTGAAACATTTGAACCGTCTTACTGTTACAGTTCTTTTTTCTCCACATATTGTGACAACCATTTGAACCTCTCACTGTTAACAGTCTCTTTACTTTGTTCTCCACATATTGTGACAACCATTTGAAGTCTTACTGTTACAGTCTTATTTCTCCACATATTTGTGACCCTGAAACCATTTCCTCACTTTACAGTTCTTTGTTTTCTCCACATATTGTGACAACATTTGAAACCATCCTCCATCTGTTCAGTTCTTTGTTCTTCCACCATTATAGTTGGACCCATTGGTTACCGTCTCCCAACCTTTGTTACAGTTCTTGTTCTCCACATCTTGTTGATTAAACCTTTGAACCATCTCAATGTTACAGTTCTTTGTTCTCCACATATTGTGAAACCATTTGAACCATCTCACTGTTCCAGTTCTTTGTTCCTTTCCACCTATGTTTGATAACAATTTGAACCATCTCTGTTACTGTTCTTGTTATTCCACCATATTTGTGACAACCATTTGAACCATCTCCACTTTGCTACAGTCTTTTATTTCTCACCACATATTGTTTGACAACCATTTGAACCATCCTCACTGTTACAGTTCTTATTTCATTCCACATATTTGTGACAACCATCTTGAACCATCTCACTTGTACAGTTATTTGTTCTCACACCAATTGTGACAACCAATTGAACCATCTCACTTTTACAGTTCATTTTATTTCCTTCACAATTTTTGATTGTGACAACCCATTTGAAACCATCACACGGTGTTACAGTTCTTTAGATTTCTTCCACATATTGTGAATCAAACCATTTGAATCCATCTCCACTGTTACCAGTTTCTTTATTTCTCCACATATTGTGATCAACCATTTGAACCATCTCACAGTTACAGTTTTCTTTGTTCTCCACATATTGTGACAACATTTGAACCGTCTTACTGTTTACAAGTTCCTTTTTCTCCACATATTGTTTGAAAACCATTTGAACCACTTCACCTGTTTTTACAGTTCCTTTTTCTGCCACATATTGTGACCAACCATTTGAACCATCTCACTGTTGACAGGTTTCTTTGTTCTTCCCCATATTGCGACAACCATTTGAACCGTCTTACTTGTTAAAGTTTCTTATTTCTCCACCATATTGTGAAAACCATTTGAACCATTCTCACTGTTACAGTTTTCTTTTGTTCCACATATTGTGACACCATTTGAATAACCATCTCACTGTTACAAGTTCTTTGTTCACCAACCATTTGAATTGTTGAAACAAACATTTGAACCGTCTTCACTGTTAAAGTTCTTATTTCTCCACAATATTGTGATTGACCATTTGAACCGTCTCACAGTTGACAGATTCTTATTTCTCCGCCACATAATTGTGATCAACCATTTGAAACCTGTCTCACTGTTACAGTTTTCTTAATTTCTCCCACATAATAGGTTGATCAACCATTTGAACCTGTCCCTCACCTGTTATCAGTTCTTATTTCTCCAAACATAATGTGATCAACCAATTTGAACCGTCCCCTCACCAACAGTTAGTTTCTATTTCTACCACCATATTGTGATTTGACCATTTGAACTGTCTCCACTGTTTACAATACTTCTTATTTCCAGCCCACATATTGTGACAACATCCATTTGAACCGTCTCATCTTCACTACAAAGTTTCTTTATTTTCGCCACATATATTGTTGACAACCATTTGAACTGTCACACTGGTTACAGCAGTTCTTATTTTGCTTTTTCTCCACATATTGGTTGATGACCAATTTGAAACCATCCTCACCCTGGTTTACAGTTTCTTATTTCTCCACAATATTGTTGATCAAACCAATTTTTGAAAACCTGTCTCACTGGGTTTTTTTTGTTACAAGTTTTCATTTATTTCTCCACCATAATTGTGACCAACCAATTTTGAACCAAATTCTTCCCGGATCCTTTCACGTTGGCCAGATCTTAAAAAAAAAAAATTTCTCCAACATAATTGGGTGACGACCATTTGAATCCGTCCTCACTGTTTACAGTTCTTTTTCTTCCATATATTGTGACCACCATTTGACTTATTTATCCACATTATTGTTGACGACCATGATTGAAAAACCGTCCTCACTGTTACAGTTTCTATTTCGTATTTTCTCCCACATATTTAGTGAATTGACCATTTAGAACCATCTCACTGTATTACAGTTTCTTATTTACCTCCACATTATTGTGATGACCAATTGAACCATCTTCTACTTGTTACAATTTCCTTAATTCTTCCACATAATGTTGAACGAGTTTCATTGAAACCATCTTTCCTGTTACCAGTTTTCTATTTCTCCACATAATTCTCATAGAACCAATTTTGAACCGTCTCAACTGTTACAGTTCTTATTTCTCCACCCATATTGCGCATTGACCTATTTGAACCATCTCACTGTTTAACAGTTCTTATTTCCTCCACAGTCATTGTTACGAATCATTTGAACCATCTCACTGTATTTAACAGTTTCTTATTTCTCCACCATATTGTGACGAGCATTTTGAAACCGTCCTCAACTGTTACAGTTTTCTTATTTCTCCACCCCATAATTTGTGACAACCGCCATTGATAAACCGTCCTCACTGTTAACAGTTTTCTATTGTTTCCTCCCACAAATATTGTGATGGACCAATGTTTGAACCATCACACTGTTACAGTTCACTTATTTCACGCCACCATATTGTGGACGATCATGTTTGAACCATTCTCACTGGTTTACAGTTTCTTATTTCTCCACCCATATTGTGACGAGCATTTTGATCCGTCACAACTGTTACAGTTCTTAAGTTTCTCCACATAATAGGTTTTGACAACCATTTGTTCAACCGTCCTCACTGTTACAGTTTTTCTATTTCTTTCTCCACATATTAGTGATGACCATTTGAACCATAACTTCACCTGGTTACAGTTCTTTATTTCTCCACATATTTGGTCACGAATCATTTGAACAGTCTCATCTCAACAGTTACAGATTCTTATTTCTCCACATTTATTTGACAACCATTTGAACTGTCATCAATGTTACAGTTTCCTATTTTCTTCCACCCCATATTGGTGATGACTCCACTTTGAAAACCGTCCTCATAATTGTATTAACAGTTCTTTCCTTATTTCTCCACATAATTGTTACAAACCAATTTGAACCGTCACTCACTGTAAAACAGTTCTTATTATTTCTCCCACATATTGTTGATTAAAACCAATGTTTGAACCAATCCATTGTTATTACAGTTTTCCTTATTTCTTCCACATATTGTTACTTATTCATTTGAAACCATTTCTCCTGTTTACAGTTTTTATTTTCTCCACATATTGTGACAACCATTTTTTGAACCATCTCACTGTTACAGTTTTTAATTCTTTCCCACATATTGTGTAACAACCATTTTGAACCGAATCTCACTGTTACACAGTTATTATTTCTCCACAAAATGTTAATGACCATATGACACCATCTCACTTCACGAAGTTTTATTTCTCCACATATTGTGATACCCATTTGAACCATCTCACTGTTAAAGTTCTTATTTCTCCACATATTGTGATGACCATTTGAACCATCTCACTGTTACAGTTCCTATTTCTCCACATATTGTGACCACAATTTGAACCATCTTATTTCTCCACATATTGTAACGACCATTTGAACCGTCTCACTGTTACAGCAGTTCTTATTTCTCCACATATTGTAACGACCACTTCGCTACTAATATTTTAGAAATAGACATTTTGACTAATACAAAACTCAGAAATTATTTGAAAAGGTACTATGATTTTACAAATATTGGCAGAAATGTAAAACTTTACGGTCTTTTCCGTGTTATCACTAACTTATCAGTTCATTTTGGCTACTAATTTTAAAATCTTAGCACCAACCTATGTATGTAGTTTCCTTATAAAGTGTAGATGCGTAAATTTAAATTTAATGTTTTATTCAAACCCTGCGCCATTGGTTATCTACCCAATTTGGACTTAGAATTTCACCAGGTAATAAATATGTTACCTTGACCTTGGGACCAGTGGAGGTTGGACACTCGTGGATTTTTCACAGCATGATCATAGTAGAACCTTAGAGGAATGCATGCGTGAAATATTGAGAATTTTCGAAGCAGGCAATAGAAGTTATAACCAATTTCTACAATGTTAAGTTTTGTAAAGAGACTAAGTACGTGACCTTGAGCTTGACCTTGGGATCAGCGAGGGTTGGAAAGTCGTGTATTTGTCACAGCATGATAATAGAGCCTTAGAGGCATGCATGCATACTAATTTTCGATGAAGGAAATAGAAGTTATTTATCTGATATTTATCTGATGTTAAGTTTAGTGACTGACGCACGGACGGACAACGCGACTCCAGCATACCCACCCACACCACAACAAAAAATAAGCTAAATAATTTGTTTATCCCCTCCATATACTCCATTATAGTATCTTTATTAGCCGATCTATTTATAGATCGGCTATATGTTGGTTATCCATCGGTTTGTGAAAAAGTTTGTAACCACCCTTTTCTCCTATATTCGGTAATCTACAAACGCGAAATTTGTTGCCCTCCCATTTACGTTTACTTGTGTCAGCTAACATTACCTAAGTGTGAACAGAAAACGGAAAATGATAACTTACTGAAACTTTCACTAATATGAGACGCGATACCTTGTGACAAAATATTATAGCAAGGATACTTGCACGAGTTCCTCGCAACATCAATGACTTAGAAATGCTTCAGGCGCTGTACATTGTCGCATAACTGTCGTTCTTTGACATTTGTACTCTTTTTCGTCGGTTGTCCTTATGAATTCAAAATGGTGAACGCATAATTTAACTGGCCACATATCAGCGAAGTCTTCGCTTACACTGCACTTTGATTCCTAAACAATCTTAAATATGAACAACCTAGTGTATGCCAAAGATATTACCATATATTATCTTGGTAAATTGAGAATTTTGAACAATTATATCCAGTACTTAGCGAATGATATGCCATTTAATGCCACTCATTTTATCATAAATGGAGGTAGACACGCAGCTATATAATGACATAAATATCCGGGGTTTGTATTGAATTTAAAATAAATGCATCAACATATTAATTGGAAATGTGATGGTCATAAACTTGCTTTTGTAGTTGAAAGTGCTTGTGTAGTATCAAATCATCAGTTTATCACTTGACTGCATCATACTGTAGATCAGGCGATGGTAATGCGATCCTCAAGAAAGACACACGGCGACATTTATAAGGTATCACGCTACCAAATCTGCCCGGTATCGTGTTTTGTCACAAAGTTAATGTTATAAGCGGCCTACTGTCTACTTTAAAATATGTCGTGGCATACGAAATGTTAAATGATGACGCTATTATTCCCCAAACTTATTTCAGACATCAGCAAACAACAGGGAAACGCCTCACTGCCTTATTTGAAAAGTATTCATACGAAATTACGTTACTTGGGCCGCAATCCAAAACATAACGTTACATTAGCAACTGCAAAACGAGCCATAAACATTATTTTCATACTTTGTCTTGGCCTAAATGTGAGACACTTGGCCAGGCTACGAGATATCCAAATTTGGTTGACATGCGATCAAAGATGACAAATATATAGGACTTTTCCGGATCAACACCCCTTGTATACCGCCGTTGATAAAAACGTCGTAATTTCGACGTCATTGATCTAAAACGTATATATGTATTATAGCAGTCGCTACGTAAATATAATGTATTAATAAAATATATGGTTAGTTAACAGCACATGGTGGAGATTTGGGGTCAGAAAACGCCGACCCACCTGGCGAGACATCTTTCGGCTACCTTAAATCCCCCCACGCACTGGTAAATAACGATATTCAATGAGAAGATTTTGTCTAACAAATTTATTGCACGGATACAGTAGAAACCTGAGATAAGAATTATATATTGTGTTGTGTCTATTATAAGCTTGATACAAATACAATGACTTCACAATTTAATTCCAGACATTCCCCTTGATTAGTCCACAGACATGTACTCAATTACTTGCAGTCACGTGACCGTTTGAAACTGACAACACCAAACCGGCTTATTTCGCATGCAATCACTGGTTAACCAACCCGGCCTGCTCAGCTGCGCCGTCTTATTAATGTCTACAGTATGTGCTGTTCTAATATCGAGTCATCAGACATTTTGGGGTAGAGGATTAAACTACAACCTGGGTTTTTCAAATACGGGCTTTTCTGTTTCTGTGATTAGTACTAATCATATTACTTTTGGGGAGAGGGGCTAAGTGACTGGTATCTTGAGGACCTGGTATATATCAGGTCAGGTTATTTTAATTTCAGTGCCAAATATATATTTTTTCCTGTAAATATTCAGTACTGAATTTGGGATTCCGACACCCCCCACCTATGAGATGTCCATCCATTAAACTGGCCTAAAAATAACCGTAGCTATCATGTATATAGAAAATTAACAAGCTAGTTGGAAGTAAACATTTCATACGATAACAGTTCATGCTCAATGCGGTTCATGAGAACAAGACTTTGATGTGTTTCACATCACGAATGCAAACCAGCTTGGTAGTGGTTATATTTAGTTCATATAGGTGGGTGGCAGGTGGCAGCATGCGATGGGTAATTTAACTATCGGGGTTCATCCTTACCGTAACACCGACCGGAGACCTGGTTTGGCCCTAACGTACGTCGTTTGCATTCTTGTACGTGACAGTTGAATCTGGTTATACCCTTTATGTCAATGTCAAAACATCATTGCTTTGTCGCGCCATTAGAAAGGTCATTTGGAACGTCTTCATTTTATTCATTTGACATTATGTTGGCGCTTAAAGATACATGTCCACTCAGTAGGCATAAACAACATTCATTCACCATTACGCCACGTATTGATTGGCATTATTATCCGGCATACTTTTTATATCATACGTAAATTTCCACACTGATTAGTATACATAATTAAAAACTATCATGCCCCTCATTTGCATATGAAAATAGCCTGATACCACCACGAGTCATTATCAGTAAAATAAATATTACTAAATGATTATATCTGTATAGCAGGCACTCCTAATGTTTACAACTGGTGGAATAGTGACACAATTATACACTTATTGAATTCCTATCAACAACATTTTGTGCCTAATGAGTGGGCATGTAACTTTCATACGAATACATAATTATGGTTTTGCGGCCCGGCAATCATATTCCCTCCTGGTGTTATTACAAGTATGTCATATCACATCACGGCATAACGTGTTTTTTCTGTGATTTCATGTGAACATTTGTACCGTATGATTGGTATTATGTGTTCTGATTTGATGGCAATAAATTCATGTATACATATGCTTGTGAATGTGTCTTGTATGTCTAAATTTATTACACATTACAAAACATTTGTCATGCTGTTGTATTAGTTATTTCCCTATACATACACAATTCAACTATCAGAGGGCAGCTTTTTCTGAGCAAACTAAGAGTACTGTAATCTAACGATTTGGTTAATCCATTTCGGAATCCAGATATCCCTGGTTTAGTCCTCACATACATTTTAATATTGGCTTACTTGTTACTTGATAGTTGAATCCAGTTATTATGGAATGGGAATCTGGTGTGGTGAGGACCTGTCACCAGATCCGAATATTATAATTTCAGGGCTTGATGTATATTTTTGTGTAAATATTCAGTTATGATTTTTGGATGTGAAATATGGGATTCTACCCTAATCAGTACTAGTCGGGCTAAGTGACTCTGGTGTGGTGATGACCTGGCACAAGGTCCGGTTCTTCTAATTTCAGGGCTGAATATTATTTTTTTTCTGTTCATATTCATTCTGACAGAGATTTTCTCCCTATCGCAGAACTATGGAATTCCACCCTAAAATTACTTTAGCTGTTGACAGACCGTTAAACAACATTACTATGGTAATTTGTCGGCAGAATATATAAAATGGTTACCACTGTGACGGCCCTAGCCCCACATTTTCCATATTCAACAGCACAGTGCAGAAAGTAATGAATTAATTCTATCTAACAATGTATTTGTTTGTTGGGGTTTAACGGCATATCAACAGCTAATGTCATTTAAGGCCGGCTCAATGGGTTTAGTACTAAATCCCATATATTACCTGTACATGTTCAAGTACATATACAAATGTGTGGGGGGAATCCAAAAATCAGAACTGAAAATTTACAATAAAAAAAGTTATACATTCAGCCCTGAAATCAGAATAATCCTGATCTGATGCCAGGTCCTCGCTACACCAGAAGCACTTGCCCCCCTCACAAAAGCAGTAGGATCAGTAATAATCTTACTACTTGTATAATGAGCAATAACCCAATTCAACTCCCAGGTAACTAAAGAGCCAAAGATAAATACGTACCTGAGGGACAAACCATTCGCCCGACCACCACCCACCAACTAAGAAATGACTCATAATTGTTAGATGTTATTTTCACCGCTGGCATGCAAAGAGTTAAACTATCATAACTTTGCTGATCTCATTAGGGACACAATCTCATAGCTTGTCTCACACATGATATACAAGATTTATCATGCTAAACTACTCAATAGCACTTTGCATTTATCTTTTTGCATTTCAATAACAAATACATTTAACCCTTGCACCGCTATCTTATTTTTGTTGTTGTCTGCTGTTTATTTTCTATTTTACATTTTTGTCATCAAAAACATGACGGCACTTTGGAATAATTTACAACATGCTTTGACAGCACTTCAGAATCATTTCCATTGGAACAAAAAAGCCAACTTATATGCACCGATTTTCTGAACCAACATACACAGATGACATGCAAAATCAACATTCATTCACCATTACGCCACGTATTGATTGGCATTATTATACATTTTATATCATACGTCAATTTCCACACTGATAACGGGCGATAACCGTGTTTCCTTAAAATGTTAACTGAAATTACTATTTATTCTCTGTATTTATTTTTTATGTGCAATGACGTATTTTCAGGTGACGTATTTAATTAGTACAAATAATTACAAAAATATTGTGCCTCAGTTGCATACGAAAATAGCCTGATACCACTGCGAGTCACTATCAGTAAAATAAATATTACTAAATGGTTGCATCTGTATAGCGGGCACTCGTAATTTTTGTCCCACCTGCTTTAGCAGAAGTGGGACATAGACATAGCTTTTCCGTCGGCGTCGGCGGCGTCAACATTTCGCGTTAAGTTTTTGTGTTTAGCTCAGTTTCCAGAAAACTATAACTCCTACGATCTTCATACTTGGTATACATCAACACTGTGGTGTAACCATCTCACACAGACGGAGCCCATGTGATCTTCACCTACTTTTCATGGTTCATTGACCTACTTTTCACATGCATTCAACGTTAAGTTTTCGCGTTTAGCTCTGTTTCTAAAACTTAACACTCAGGTTAATTCATTGTAACTTCTGTTTCCCTCAATGGAATGCTTTAATATTCCATACATGCATTTGTAACAACATCCCGCATCATTATACACAATTTCCATGGTGCCCACTACCCGCACAGGTCAAGGTCACTGACTTAGACATTTCCGTGTTTGGAAAAGTTAACTCTCGGTTTAAAGATACATGCCCACGCAGTAGGCACAAAATGTTCTTCATGGGAATTAAATAAGTGTATAATTATGTCACTATTTCATCTTTCTAAAAATTACGAGTGCCCGCTATACAAATATAATCATTTATTAATTATCAATTTACTGTTAGCGACGCGCGGCGGTAACAGTCTATTTTGATAATGTGCGGGGACGACGACTTTCACATCATGACTTGCGGTGCGCAATCGCAGTATAATACGCGCGCCAGTAGGCTTCCCAATAAGTAAACAAGAATATCAACATGTCGAAACGTCCAGGACGGAAATTGTATGAAACGGCGTCGGCCAAAAAAAAGGCGAAATGTCTGAGGGACAGGCAGTACAGAGAGAGAGAGAGAGAGTGGTTAATATTGGCGACCAGATCATCAAATGGAAAGAGTTACGTGGAAATTTAGATTTGGACTCGAACAGAGATTTTTCTTCTCAACTTCCGATACTTCACTGCGCATGTCAAATATGTGATATCATTGACCATGTTGGTAAAAATAGCACGAGGTCGGAAAATACCCTTTCTGGTCGCGGCATATAAAATGCGATTTAACACCAATTAACACGCGCCGTAATTACAAATAACTCGTTAGTGGGTAGACAAATGGCTCATATAAGGCATGAAAGAAAATGAAAAGTAGTAGTACAGTGTAACCTGCTGCGTGGTCATGTACCTTTAATGTATTACAACTTCTGTTTCCCTTGATGGAATGCTTCGGAATACATCAACACTGTGGTATAACCATCTCACACAGAGGGAGCCCATGTGACCTTGACCTATTTTTGATGGTTCATTGACCTATTTTTCACATGCATTCAACATTATGTTTTTGCGTTTAGCTCTGTTTCTAAAACTTAACGCTCAGGTTCATTCATTGTAACTTCTGTTTCCCTCAATGGAATGCTTTAATATTCCATACATGCATTTGTAACAACATCCCGCATCATTCTACAGAAAGCCCATGGTGCCCGCAAACCCCAAAGGTCAAGGTCACTGACTTAGAAATTTACGTGTTTGGAAAAGTTAACGCTCAGTTTATGCTTTAATATTCCATACATGCATTTGTAACAACATCCCGCATCATTCTACAGAAAGCCCATGGTGCCCGCAATCCCCAAAGGGCAAGGTCACTGACTTAGAAATGTACGTGTTTGGAAAAGTTAACGCTCAGTTTATGCTTTATCATTGTTACGGTCCCCTAGAAAACATGTCCAATTTGTTTGGCCTTTCGTTACAGTCGTTACACCGTTACAGTGTAACGATGAAGATGTGCAGGATATTTTAAAATACAACTCTGTTGCACCTTGTTACGCTTTGTTACAGTATTTCCCCATACGTTACACACTTTATCATTGTTACGGTCCCCTGGAGAACATGTCCATTCTTTTTTGGCCTTTCGTTACAGTCGTTACACCGTTACAGTGTAACGATTAAGATGTGCAGGGTATTTTAAAAAAAAACTCTGTTACACCTTGTTACGCTTTGTTACAGTATTTCCCCATACGTTACACATTTTATCATTATTACGGTCCCATAGAAAACATGTCCAATTTTGTTGGCCTTTCGTTACAGTCGTTACACCGTTACAGTGTAACGATGAAGATGTGCAGGATATTTTGAAATACAACTCTGTTACACCTTGTTACGCTTTGTTACAGTATTTCCCCATACGTTACACATTGTATCATTGTTTCGGTCCCCTAGAAAACATGTCCTATGTTGTTGGCCTTTCGTTACAGTCGTTACACCGTTACAGTGTAACGATGAAGATGTACAGGATATGAAAAAATGCAACTCTGTTACATCTTGTTACGCTTTGTTACAGTATTTCCCCATACGCTACACACTTTAGCATTGTTACGGTCCCCTGGAAAACATGTGCAATTTGTTTGAAAATATGAAATAAAACAGAAAATATCAATAGTACTATACTATATGTCAGTTACTGGGGGAAAATATCAATAGTACTATACTAAGGTCAGTTATGGGGGAAATATCAAATTAGTACTATACTATATGTCAGTACTGGGGGAAAATATTCAAAATTAGTCTATATATATGTTAGTTACTGGGGGAAATATCATCGTACTATATATGTCAGTTACTGGGGAAAAATATCAATAGTACTATACTATATGTCAGTTACTGGGGGAAATATCAATAGTACTATACTATATGTCAGTTACTGGGGAAAATATCAATAGTACTATACTATATGTAAGTTACTTGAAAATATCAATAGTACTTATATATATGTCAGTTACTGGGGGGAAAATTATCAATAGTACTTATACTATATGTCAGTTACTGAAAAATACAATAGTCTATACTATATGTCAGTTACTGGGGGAAAATATCAATAGTACTATACTATATGTCAGTTACTGGGGGAAATATCAATAGTACTATACTATATGTCAGTTACTGGGGGAAATATCAATAGTACTATACTATAGTCAGTTTATGGGGGAAAATATCAATTGTTACTATACGTATATGTCAGTTACTGGGGGAATCTATCATAGTACTAGTACTATATGTCAGTGATACATGTACTACTATAGTCAGTTACTGGGGGAAAATATCAATAGTATACTATACTGATACAAGTTATGGGGGGACATATCAATTAGTACTATACTATATGTCAGTTACTAGTATATACATATGGGGTCAGTACTTACTCAGGGGTATGCGGGGGGAAAATATCAATAGTACTATACCATATGGGGGGGTCAGTTATGGGGAAAATATAATATATATACCATATGTCAGCTACTGGGGGAAAATATCAATAGTACTAGTTACTACAATGTCATATTACAGGGGGAAAATATCAATAGTCACTATACAATATATCAGTATACTGGGGGATATCATTAGTATCTATACTATATGTCAGTTACAGGGGGGAAAATATCAATAGTTACAAAATATCAATGCAGATTACTGGGGGAAAATATCAATAGTTAACTATACTATGTCATACAGTGTAAACAATCAGTACTAATACTACATGTCAGTTACTGGGGAAAATATCAATGTCTATACTATAGTATTACTGGGGGCAGTATACTAATATCATTAGTACTATACTATATGTTCAGTTACTGGGGGAAAATATCAATAGTACTATACTATAGTCAGTTACTGAAAATATCATTAGTACTATACTATATGTCAGTTACTGGGGAAAATATCAATAGTACTACTATGTCAGTTACTGGGGAAAATACAATAGTACTATACTATATGTCAGTACTGGGGGAAAATATCATAGTACTACTATTATGATCAGTTCTAAATATCAGTAAGGTACTAACTTAATGTCAGTTCTGGGGGAAAATATCAATAGTACATAACTATTATGTCAATGTTACTGGGGAAAATATCAATAGTACTATCTGATATGTTCAGTTAACTGGGGGAAAATATCAATAGTACTATACTATAAGTCAGTTACTGGGGGGAAATATCAATAGTACTATACTATAGTCAGTTACTGGGGGAAAATATCATAGTACATACTATATGTCAGTTTACTGGGGAAAATATCAATAGTACTATACTATATGTCAGTTACTGGGGGAAATATCAATAGTACTATACTATATGTCAGTTACGGGGGAAAATATCAAGAGTACTATACTATATGTCAGTTACTGGGGGAAAATATCAATAGTACTATACTATATGTCAGTTACTGGTGGAAAATATCAATAGTACTATACTATATGTCAGTTACTGGTGGAAAATATCAATAGTACTATACTATATGTCAGTTACTGGGGAAATATCAATAGTACTATACTATATGTCAGTTACTGGGGGAAAATATCAATAGTACTATACTATATGTCAGTTACTGGGGGAAATATCAATAGTACTATACTATATGTCAGTTACTGGGGGAAAATATCAATAGTACTATACTATATGTCAGTTACTGGGGGAAAATATCAATAGTACTATACCATTAATGTCAGTTACTGGGGGAAATATCAATAGTACTATACTATATGTCAGTTACTGGGGAAAGGTAATCTAATTAGTACTATACTATATGTCAGTTACTGGGGGAAATATCAATAGTACTATACTATATGTCAGTTACTGGGGGAAAATATCCTTCGCTACAATGTTACACCGTTACACTGTAACACAATGGGCACCTCCTGCCAGTTGCTATCTTTTTGTGCAGTATCTAACTTCCTTAGTGTGACACTGGCCTGGCATGCACACGATTTACTGGCAGTATCAACATTTTCCACTTCCATCACACATTCTTCACCATAACTGGATAATTTCATCAGAGCTATAGCAGCAAAAGATTTTGATTTTTGTTCACCTCTGTCGTTTAAACGGTTGTACACGTTCACTTTCATTTGTAGAGTTTTCTTGTTCAAAGGGGTGTGCTGGAATATGGTTGGCAGATAGTCTGTATCAGTTACCTCTGAAGAAGGTCTACCTGCAACAACATATTGATCTTTGAGTATGCTTCATCAGCTACATGTATATATATGGGTGTGACTGGAGAAATGGGGCTTATGGAATTTGTGACTAGTGTAGCTCCTGATCAAATAGCATACTCATGTATCCATATTGCTTGTTAGAAGCATCACAGACGTTTCATTGATGGAATGTCGAACAGTGCAGATCCTGATCAGACTGCAGGTGCACTAGCTGATCTGGATATACACTGGTCACAAAACCCATACACCACGTTTCTCCAGTCACCACCACATACAATTATGTAAACAGGAGAAAAGCATTTTCTAAGTAATTTGGCATAAAAGCCACATGTGTGGGCGACAGAATGAACATATGGATGTATATTAAAGGTACATGCCCACTCAGTAGGCACAAACTGTTCTTATTAGGAATTAAATAAGTGTATAAATGTGTCACTATTCCACCAGGTCTAACAATTACGAGTGCCCGCTATACAGATATAATCATTTAGTAATATTTATTTTAATGATAGTGATGTGCGGTGGTATCAGGCTATTTTCATATGCAAATGAGGCATGACATGTTTTACTTATTTATACTAATTAAATGTGTCACCTGAAAAAATAATATTTTTGACAGATTATAAGGTATGATCCATTGCACATCCAAAATAAAATACAGTGAATAAATATTAATGTCTGGACATTTTAAGGAAACACGGTTATCGCCCCTGATATCAATGTGGAAATTTACATCTGATATAAAATGTAAAATGTGGTAATGGTGAATGATTGTTTGCCAGAAAATGTATCAGATGATGTCTCTGATATAAACTGTGCGCATATACTGATCATAAGGAAGCTACATACCAGGTTTCACGTGTGTAGCTATTAGGGTATAAAAGTGTTACCACTTACAAGGCAAAATTGCCAAATTCTAAGCCAAAAAGGGGAAGATAATCCATCACCCAGGGGTCAAATCAAAATAGACTTTGCGCATCCACTCATCATAAGGAAGCTACATACCAAGTTTCAGGTCTGTATCTACAACGGTTTAAAAGTTTTACGAGTTTTCTTATTCCAGCTTGGGTTAGCTCGATTTAAACTCAAATTTATGATGGGGTGACAAAGTCTTTGGACACAGAGGTGAGCTGTCCAATCATATATTTTCTATTTAAGCTGTTTAACATTACCTTGAACAAAATGCTTGCTGTATATTCTATCATGAGGCTTTGGTTCCCACAGACCATCTGAACGTGAGCTAGTCTGGTCAGCTGCAGGAAAACGACTGACTTTCTGGATCCATTTGTCGCGCCTGTCCGAGTCCACAGATTGGTTCGGAAACCGAAACATTTTCACCGCTGATCCCGTCTCCCACCTCGCAGTGCAGCCAACAGCACAGCATGATGATGGCATTGTGAATATGTCAGTGTCTCATATAGATCTACACAATATTTGTATGATTAATTCGAGGCATGCCATAATTCTACCAGTTTAATGCCAGAAATTTACTTAGCATATACCTACCAGAAAATAGGAAAATGTTCATAAAAATGGGCATTGCATCTCTCGTGGCAGCACACTTTACTCAAATATTCTTTAAAAATAACATTTATAATTATAATATTTAATTTCTCTACAATATATCAATAGTATATCATATAACAGGCACATATTGACAGAAAATAAGATTAAGAGGCACAATCGATAGTGCACCATCACACTGTACCCACTTTTCCCAAAATTTAATTCGAAAACGGGGAGATAATCGATGAAAGGGAAAGCGACTGATATAGCATTATTATAACGGATCGTTCCTCAATAAATATGTCTCAGTTGTCGAATTTGATCGTGATCACCTATTGCACATATTTGCATGTGACTGGAAAAATGGGCTTTATGGGTTTTGTAACCAGTGTAAATCCAGATTAGGTCGTACATCCGCACAGACTGATCAGCATATGCAACATGCACCATTCCATAAATGAAAAACCAGTCACACTTAGAACAAGGAATATACATGTTACAGGGATTAATTTACCATAAACACAGGTGTTTCTAGCATGTCTTGGATGGTCAACTATTGTCTGTACATACACGAAACACATTCCTAAACAATATACAAAACAATTAAAATGCGCATAGTGCATAAACTATATACATGTTATACGTACTATAAACATTACAACCGGGCGCATTTGAATTGTTTTGTACATAAGACACGCTAGAAACACATGTGCACGCAGAGGCAGAACTTCTGATGTGCTAAAAGTATAAAAAGGTTTCATATATAAATTTGCCTCAAAACATTAAAATGGGTCCTGGTATGTGCAAATTCATGACTGATATTATATAAGTACAGTTTAAGCATTGTTATTATGATGTATACATCTTTAATTATTAACACATATAATGATTACGTGAAGATTTGGGTAAATCGTGCCATCCCATTTCAGGTGTTGTCAACGAGAGGGTGGACATTATTATCTCTATATCAAATCGAATTAAGCTTTCACAGCGGAGAAGAGAATATTAATCAATAAATTAACTCACATCGTATAATTATCTCGCAAACTAGTGATTTGTGTCGACAAATTGCCGGATGTTTGAACACCAATACACATACGCGGGTAATATGAACACAAAGTTGGTAATCGGGCACAACACGGGGAGAAATGGCAGGCCTGTAATTCGTATTAATTAGCTAAATTATCGATGACAGCAAACGTCAACATTTTACTTCCTTTTTTTCTTTTGCCCTACAGGCTAATGCGCATGCGTAGCATTCCGGTGTTTCAGTAGAATTCTGCCTAGCGAAACACTACGTGCTGGATAGGACTATATCAGCTATTTTAATACAGCAAGAAGGAATGACGTGCACGTGATAGAACTGTGGAACTTCATGTCCTCAATATTAAGAAGTAACAACTCAAATTCATCAGGCTCGGCACGGAAACGTTAGGAATTCCTCTGCGAGCCTCGGAATTCCTACGCGTTTCCTAGCCTTGCCTGATAAACTTGATATCAAAATAATCTAGCATTGTATTCTCTTTTTATTTTCGATGATGCCTTTTCTATAAGACCCACCATGACCTTAGAGTGCTCAAATGTATACATTTCTACATTAAGTTGTCCTCAGTGTCCGATATAGAGCTGTGACTGTACATTCACGTTTATTGCTCTATTGTCTGTTCCACGTAGTAGTATATAGGGTATGAGATCGTTACCGCGACTAAGGGGAAACGAATTGGAGGGCGTTTAAGTAACCACCACTACCAAAATGGGTCATACTTCATATGGCGAAAAAATATAAAAATATGCCGCCATCCTCAATTCGCGAATTGAATTTGGGTGGATTCATTTTTCGAATTTCTAATAAATTCGAAAAAATGATTAACTCGTAATTATTTAATAATTTAGAAAAAATTTAAAATTTAATGAATTAATTTTGTAATTTTATAAATTTTAAATTTAATTTTGAAATTATGGGAATCTTCAGAACTTAACCGGCAGCTGGGTGTCAGAAGGCACTGCAAGAAGTTCTTCGCCAACAAACCCGCGCGATGGACCATCATCCAAATAGTAGAGCACGGGCTCATCGGGTTTGGTAATATATCAATCCAGTTGATATACATTGAGAGACCACACGGGATCAGTCTCGCGGCGGCGACCACGCTCGAGCTCTCCCGGTTGATAGAGGTACCGGACGGTAAATTCCGATGGAAGCCGTTTCTCCGCTAAACCAACGGGTCGACCGCGCGAGACGGCGGATGGTTTATGCGACACCGTTTTCGCCTTTGTGGCATCTACGGGCTTCTTACCGATCAATCTGGTCACCTCGCCGTTCAGTGCTGAGACCACGGCGGGCAGCCTGGTCGCCCACTCGGTCGACCGCGTATGAGGGTCTACAAGCTCTTTGGCGAATTGGTGTCCGAACAGCCTCTAAGCCAGGGTTCGATTGAACCGCTCCACGATCCCTTGGTCCCGGTGGATGTCGACGCGGCCGTGTCTAACAGAAACGTCGTGTTTAGCCAATAGATCTGAGACCTCGCCCATGAACTCGCGGCCGCGATCGACCTGGAGAAGATTCGGCCATTTGAGAGGACTCCTCTTATATATTCGGGAAAGCGTCTAGGCCAAGTCCTTAGATTCTTTCGTGGCCAGCGGCTCAGCCCCTTTATAGCGACTCGCTACGTCAACGATTGTCAGCGCGTACTTGTACGTCTTGCGACCGACGCGATCGTGAGGGAGAAACAGGAGGTCCGCTTGGTGGACTTCGTTCGGCACCGGCACGTCGAATTTCGGGCGCGGAATATTGTGAGGCGCGGGGAAATGGATCTGCCATATGGCCTGCTTCTTAAGCCATTCCTTGGCGGCGTTTTCGGCAACCTTGGTCGCCGCCGCAAGGTTCTTGATGGCCGCGAGGCCCTTCCAGTAGCCGCGGGGGCTGTAGTATGTGTTCGCTAGCTTGCGCGTTAGGTGAACCGATAGTTTGGTATTAAGTTTGCGCGTGTCCATCGTATGAGAGGTATTCTAGTAGGTCGAACAGTCTCCTACATGCCCTCGCCAGATCGTCCGGTAACTGCGTCTTCGATACTAAAGCTTTGTTGGAAGTTTCGCTGCAGCTTCCGGTTAAGTTTTGAAGGAACTCGGGGGGAATCTAACATCCGCTTTGCGAAAAGGGTGGCCGCTTTTTCATCCTAGCGCTACGTCTCTAGAGAGTCTTGGGCCAGACTGATCAGACCCTTTGCGCCAGCTAAACGGTGTTTAAGGGCCGTGTAGCCTACATCGATCAGAGCAAAATAAAGCTCGTCAACTAACATCGTTCTATATATATATATATATATACATATATTATTTAAAAAAGTTTTTTAAAAATAATTATTGCTTTTGCTTATTGCTTTTTCTTATTGCTTTCCCAATATAGTAGCTGACGAGACCCGTCGCACCCATTCCCACGACGATGAACGCGATCTCGCGTTTTTTTGGGCCTCTGACGGTACATAGAAATCTGAAAGTTGGGGCTCGGGATCCAGCGGCGCGAGAATTTTCTGCGGATGTGCCAGATTGTACTCGCGCATGTCTTCGTCAACGTTCCGGAAAGTTTGCGCGGCATGATTCTCGCGGCGAAGCTCTTCGTTGATCCAGTCCAGACGGGTGGTTCGTTTTTCCGACCGTGCTTCCTTTGCGCTATTGAGTTATTCTACAGCTAAATCGTGACGTTTGCGCTCCTCATCCGAGTATTTTCCTATTAACGAGACATTTATTTCCATATATTAGCAGGTAGAATTCAAGCTTTAATTAGATAATCTCGAGTCCCAACTGCGGACGCTACATTCAAGGTCACGAGTCCTACGTCTCTCACGGTCATATCCAATTTGGGAGCGGGCCCTCCGAACGCCATCTTTGATAGTCGAGCAAACCAGATACTAAGACCCGATATCACCACGGCGTGATAAAGCGCATTCACTATCATTTTACCATCGTTTTCAGCCATTACATATAGTGATTATTGCATATAAAAGGGATAGCGATTAATGTTTAAATGGGGCGCAATCGGTTTCGGAACCGCGGCTGGTTGTCTCGAAAGGTAGATCCGCACACACAGGGTGCCAACAACTGCCAGACCACCACCAACAACCCACGGGATGATCCAGGTAGGAGCTACAGCACTCCACGATTGCTCTTCCAACTCCAATTGCGATTGGTGCTCCAGTTCCAATTCGCGAATTGGGGGTGCAGCTGGAACCGATAACGACTGTTTGGCCTCTCGAAGCTCGGCGAGTATTTTATCTTGTTTAGCTTTTCGGGTGGCAGCCGCTGCCCGCCCAGCTGCCTGTCCTTTTGGGTTTTTGTGTCGTGCAATCGGGTTCAACAGTGTTGAGGGTTCATTCAACCGCACCTGTGCAGTTGGGGGATCAATCGGAGTTGGAAGTGCAATCGGGGATTGCTGTTCCGTCACTCTCGCAGGTGCGTCTTGTATCATCATTTTCTGAGCTTATTGTTCGTGGGCATATATATCCAAATTGACAGTGCTTAGCCGTGGTCAACGCGGTTGTCAGCGGAGCTAAGTACATTCTAAACGTGTGATTAATTGAGCAGCAGGCTGTTCTAAGAGTGTGTCCCACAAAAGGGTCAGTCTCTAAATCACCAATCAACCACGCGGTGTTAGATATAGGAAGAATTGCACTGACAGCGGTAGCGTACAAATGAATAGCCGACCCCCCCCCCCGAGAGTTTTCGTAATCTCGGCCCCCAATTCAGATTCGTATCGCGCATACATTTTATCAACCACGACATCTGACATTTTATCCACCTGACAAACTGAGAGACGCCTACCGAATTACTGCTCCGATTGTCCCCCAGCAACCAGCGCAGCTAGCCGCTCGTGTCGCGTCGTGTTTTCATTTTCGTTCTTCCCACTGTTCCAATTCGTGAATTGGGGGTGCGGTTGGGGTAGATACCGTGTCGGCAGTCGGGCCATCTTTCAGGAAAGATACCGTGTCGGCATTCGTGCCATCTTTCAGGAAATATATCGGAGCGACTGTTTCTTCCATTAGCTGATCGAGAAGTTCGTCGCAGTTCATTATTTCAACAGCACAGGTGCGGTTGGGTGTACTATTCTGAATAGTCTTATAAGTTTAACATCAAACTGTTTTTTTTTAAATTACGAGTAACTAGTAATAATTCAGTAATTCAGTCATTCAGTAATAATTCAGTAATTAATTGATAACTTCATAATTTGTAGGTTGATCAGTCTTTAGCAGAAGCTTGGCGTGCTTAGTTCCCGAAAGCATCTGTCTAACCTCCAGGCGCTCCTAGCGCTTTGGGATAACGTCGTTCTCTCGAAGACAGTCATCGAATGAGTCTTGGTCCTTTCAGTGAAAGAGGGCGACCCATTTCGTTTGATCGCGCAGATCCTTGAGGACGGCGTTGTACTTCTGAGTGGAGATCCATACGCTTTGCCCCGCATGGCGCCCGAAAATGCGAGCTGGGAGAGCATGTCCTTCTTTTTGGTCATCACCGCCTTGGCCGAGCAGTCGTCAATCACGTATAGAGCGGGCTCGCCCTGGAATCTTTGGTAGAAGCCGCGCAGCCAATCGTGAAGCCTGTCGCCGGGGTCAAAGACGTATACCTCAGGGTCAGTTAATATCCACGGGCGCCGCTGATAAGTATCGTTGTGCCGCACAGTGGGACACAGGATCACAATGTGTCGAAAGACATCGCGATAGGACCCCTCGAGCAAGTCGAGGATGAAAACCTGTTTTTCCGCATCCTGTCTGCCCACATATTATGGCAGACTGGGCATCACAAACTTTATTTTTATTTTCAGTAGAGTGCTGAGACGTATCGACCATCTTCGATGTTGAGTTGTGCGTCTGTGATTATATATAAGTACACATTCAATGGCGCAGCTCTATCCGTCTCTTATCTG
>CM055274.1:21228868-21372900 GCA_029237695.1 Conchocele bisecta | reverse complement strand
TCTACAATTCACCAAACATTTTGATAAACGACAAGGTACATCTGTCGTGTTAAAAAGCGTGACTCATTAGGCATCAGGGATTAGGGATCAATTGAAGTGCTAAATCACACCGCCGATGTACTTTGAACTCGATCTGAGGGTATGTATTCGCGATATTTTAAAAGGGACGAAACAAGGACGCCTCGAAGCGATCGGGGCCGAACAGGTATTTGCGTTAAAACGTGTAACCGTTGTACACGTTTCAACGCTTTCATATAGCTACACGCTTCCAGGTAAAGCGTTGTACACGTTTCAACTCTTTCACCTCGCTACATATGTATACGCCAAAGCGTGTTATACGCATTGAATCTAAACGTATTACACGCTTTAAAACTAAACGGTGTGACAATGTGTATTACACGTGTACGAACCGTATTATACGTTTAAACAACGTATACAACGCTTTTAAACTAAACGGTTTGACAATGTGTATTACACGTGTACGAACCGTATTATACGTTTAAACAACGTATACAACGCTTTTAAACTAAATGGTTTGACAATGTGTATTACACGTGTACGAACCGTATTATACGTTTAAACAACGTATACAACGCTACAGTAAACCGTTGCGTTCGCGTTGCGTTCGCGTTGAGTTTGCAAGTGTTGTCTACGGTGGAACAAAAACGGAGACTGCACTGTATCGCTAAGGTTAAAGAGCTTGATGTTAGCCCTATTTCACCAACATTGCAAAGTTTGAGGGAGAAATTTTCAATTTTAGGATAAATTGATTAATTTGTATTATACTGAATGTATTACATTATCACAGCCTGTAATAAATTCAGTATAATAATTCTGCATACTTTTAATCATCAAATATATGCAGCCGTTAGTTCTAAATGAAATAATGCATTTCACGAAAAATAAATGATCACTCCCTTAAAGTATACTTTGCTAGAAAAGTATACTTTGCAATGTTGGTGAAATCGGCTACTGGTGCCAGACCCTCACCACACCAGTCGCTTAGCCCCACTTCCTAAAAGTAATAGGATTAGTACCAATCTTACAACTTTTATAATGGGTATATCCAGATTCAACTGTAACGTACCAGAAAGCCAAAAATGTACGGGAGAGCCAAACCAGGGATTCCATTAAGGATGAAACCCATTGTTAAATTTACCGTTCACCTGCTCCCAACCAACTGCCTACTGCCCAGAATGTAACTTACTGCCAGATTGTAGCATACTGAGCACAAAGTCCTTTTCCTGTTCACTATTGGGGGATGCCAGGTCTGAGCCTGCCTTCTTGCAGTTGGCACGTGCGTCATACCAGGACCGTCGATCCAGCAACAGCACATAGCATTGGTCCCTATACGCCCGCCAATCTGCCGGGCATACCTTGAACTGCGAGCCTAAGGAATAGATTAAAGGTCTTATATGTGGCTGTGACTGGAGAAATGGTGCTTATGAGTTTTGCGACCAATGTAGATTCAGACAAGAGTGCCGAAGGTCACAATATACGCCCGTCGAGGCAAGGCCAGTCAACAAGGGGAGATAACATTGAAATCCAATAGGGTTCTTCATCTTGACATGCAAACCGAATTTGGTTATGATCCGTCAAGTAGAACTGGAGTTCTTGTGTGGACAAGGATACAGAGTGCGAAAATTAAAAATTACCGCCAAGGGGAGATAAGTCATGGGAAATTTTTTAATGTAATCATTACAGTTCTTCGTCTTACCGTGATAAACATATAAACTGAATTTGGTTACGACCCGTGAAGCATAACTGGAGTTATTCCATGGACAAGGATAAGAGTACGGAAATTACAAATGGCTGCCAAGGGATGATAAGTCATCGGAAATGTTTGAAAATCACTAGGCTTCTTCATCTTGCTGTGCTAAAATGTTACGATCCATGAAGTAGAACTTTAGTTATTGCATGGACAAGGATACAGAGTGCGAAAATTAAAAATGGCCACCAAGGGGGAGATAAGTCATCGAAAACCTTCGAAAATCAATAGGCTTTTTTGTCTTGCCGTGATAAACATGTATACCGAATCTGGTTACGATCCGTCAAGTAGAACTCTTGTTACAACGTGGACAAGCTGTGTCCACTCCAACCGCCCGCCCGAAGTACAAGGTGAATACAAAATACGTCACGTTTTTTTCAAATGCGCGTATAATAATTATACTAAATATTGTTATGGGATTTTTTCCATCAAATTCTGCTAAATGTCGCGAAAGTTGTACTAAAGGAAAGTAGGGCATAAAATGATCTGCGAGCCTGAGGAATAGACCAGCCTTATATGTGGTTGTGACTGGAGAAATGGGGCTTATGGGATTGGTGACCAGTGTAGCTCCCGATCAAATAGCACATTCCTGTAACCTGATAACAATATAAATTGCTTGTTAGAAGCATGAAGGATGTTTCCTTGATGGAATAGCGACCAGTGCAGATCCTGATCAGACAGTGCAATTGCAGGCTGATCTGGATCTACACTGGTTGCAAAACCCGTAAGCCCCATTTCTACAGTCGCAGCCACATATCAGCGCCATTTTTCCAGAAAGTGTGAAGGGCCCTGGGCCGTCTGATTTTGTGTAAAATAAACGTGACTTTTGCTAAAATTGTGAAAGAGCAAGATTTTCGCCAAAATTGTAAAAATTTGCAACACATTGAACATCAAATAATTACCATGGTAATAATAAAATGTCACCGAATTACAAATTTCAATGGTTTCAATTGTGACTGAGCAAATGAATAAGGATGGCACAAGTCTGATCGGGATCTGCACTGCTTGCCACTCGAATATCAAGTCACCCCTGGGTAACAGTGATTTATTTACCCGCGTGTCATGCGTCAAATACCGACACATATTTTGGATTTTACACAACAAAATTTAGAAATTTTTATATTTTTCCACTGTATGCCACGTCATGTTTTCAGAAGAGAGGCATGCCATGTGATTTTGTACCTAAGAACATGTGTGATATTTCATAATATACATTTACAGAAACTGTGATATTTTCTGTAAATGACATCAAAAGATGACAGAATTTTAGAATAGAATTATAATACCGCATTTTCTATGAACATTTTGTCTTAATTTTGTAAACATTTTTTATGAAATGTCGCACATGTTCTTAGGTACAAAATCACATGGAGTGCCTCAAAGACCAATTATTACATGACTGCCGTTGTTCGACACTGCTCACAGCCATGTTCAAACGTAAAGCGCGTGCTGTTTGACCATGGCTGTAGACAATGCTCATTCCGGGGTCAAGCCAACACCTACGTAATGCATGCATCTCATGACGTTACTAGAATGCGCCATTACGTCACAAGACCAGTTCACAACGGTCGCACTGAATATTTTAAATTGATGCGTACGATGGGGCACCTGCATCATGCGACGTGTTGTACTGTGGCCCCGGAATATGTATGTGTAAATCAGCTGTTTAAATGGAACGGGTTATCAAAGTACCGAAAGTACTGCATATATGCTCAAATTACACAATATTTCCGACGGAAATGTAAAAATAAAGTTCGACCATGTCCAACCGTGGGAACTGTTCAAATCCCAAGGCTGTAGGCAAACGTTTACCCATGACTGGACATGGTCGAACCTAAAAATTGACACACCAACTCAAAATGGTAGATAATTTTTTAATGGGGAAAATTCAGTGACCAGTGCAGCCCGATACGTACTCAGGCCGGTGGTGTAGATGATGTTAGACGAGCGACCCCCACAGATGGAGTGGGTCTGCGGGATACAGGGCAGACTACAGTCGTTGGCCGGACCATATCTGCCGTACGAATTGCCGCAGTAGCACTTGTCAACACTCTGAAATTGGCGATTGAAATATTTACGTTTGGGTATACGGATCTCCAGATAAGTGCGTATTGGCGTATTTTACGCAATTATTTTAGAAGAATACGCATTGATTATCAAAAGGGGCAGTGCACTTTCCGCCAAAGCAAATCGTCGAAATTGAGACTGTGCAGATGCAACCTGATTAAGCCTCTTTTAGTTGTGATGTTACTTTATATGCTGTATTTTCTACGTGTTATACTCTTATAATTATATGCTATAGATTTATATAATTGTTTGCCGATGTTTTTTGTATAGAAATTGAAAAAATAGTTTACAGTCTGGATCACAAGTCTGGGTTTGTGATTAGATTTTTCTCCAGATATGTTCTCCAAATTTGTGCTCGATATCAGGCAGCTTGATCAAACTTCCGAATCCCGAGATTGAGAATTGAGTATATTTTCAGATATTATTTATGATATACCCAGAGCTGCAGATAAGTTTTGTATTTAAAGAGTATTATACCCCCAGATATACAATTCAATGCGTATTTTACTTTTACAAATGTATTATTAATTTTCTTCCGTATTGAATAGGGAATAAATGATAAAAAAGAAAACAAATTAAAAAAAACACTTATCTGTGTTTGCTTTTTGCAGCTCAAATAAGTGAAACTTTATTACAGTATTTTCACTATACTCAATTTGAAAATCAATGCATATTTTCTCATTACTTTCAGTATTTTGCACATATGTGTTTATTTGAGAAGCTTTGTTATCTTGCTGAAACATAGAGAATAGTAGGTTAGTGCCGTGAATGGGAAAAAATATCTGGCAAGGCTCAGGAAACGGGATGGGCGAGGCTCTGCCGAGCACATCCCGTTTCCGTGCCGCGCCAGATATTTTTCCCATTCACGGCACTAACCAACTATTCTATTTATCCCGTCAACACATACAAATGGCTTTAAAATACAAAGAAATAACCCCAGCAACCCCACATATTCATACGCAGTGAGTAGGTCGTATTGACAGGATATCAAAAATGTTTCACGGCACCGTGTTTCACGGCACATACGCACTGTGTTGATGGGATAAAACATATTTAGAGCACAAGGCGATCGCCCCGAGAGTGTCTCTCGAATGAGCCAGGGCGGCTATTTATCAATGTCAAGCAGCTCCTAATGAACTTTAGTGAATATCCAACCAGCTTATCAGGAGTTTGTTTGTTTGTTTATTGGTGTTAATGGCCTATCAACAGCTAACGTCATGTAAGGCCAGGCAAACAGGTTCGATCCCATTTTAACCTGCTGCATTGGGGGGGGAATTTCAAAATCAGAACGGAATATTGACATCGAGAAAAAATATATTCAGCCCTGAAATTAGAATAATCTGAACTGGTGCCAGGTCCATACCACACCAAAGTCACTTGGCCCCTTAATCCCCTAAAATAGGATTACGATTAATTGTAATACTCACATTTAGGGGTATAACTAGTTCTGTGTGACAAAATGTCAGTAACTTTGTTTGTTGTTGTTGCTGGTGTGCAAATAAAGAGAATAACAGATTGCAAAAATATATTTGCTGCCGTTCTATCACAGAGAACTAGGGCATAACCAGATTGACCTGTCACATACAAAATGCCAAAGACTTATGTGAGAGCCAAACCTGGGGGCCGTTTCACTAAACTTCTACGACTAAAATGTTCATAAGTGCAAATTTAAGATCTTCTGTAAATTTCAATTGATGGATTTACATTTATTGAGCATAGGCTGCATATGCAGCCTATGCTCAATAAATGTAAATCCATTAATTATTTACAAGAAAACATTGTTAATGTGAAATTTACAGACTATCATAATTTTGCACTTACGAACATTTTAGTCGTACAAAGTTTAGTGAAACGGCCCCCAGGTCTCCAGTTGGAATTCCGGTAAGGATGAACACCGATCGTTAAATACAAAATTTTGAAGTACGTCCAAGTGGACATGACCTATATTTCAAGGAAAGTAGGTCGAGGTTACCTGAATGACCCAGAATATTTAGGTATCAATGTAAGCAAGCTACTGATGAACATTGGCATAGATCTGACTAACGTATGAGAAGATATGCAACATTTGGACGTATGACCTATATTTCGAGAAAGGTAGGTCAAAGTCAATAAGACACAGCGTGGTTAGGTATCAATGTAAGGAAGCTACTGATTCAACCATTCAACTAACTTATGAGGAGATATGCGAAATTTAGTCGTACATCCAGTTTGATGAACACGACATATATTTCTAAAAC
This sequence comes from Conchocele bisecta, assembly GCA_029237695.1. Classification (NCBI taxonomy): domain Eukaryota; kingdom Metazoa; phylum Mollusca; class Bivalvia; order Lucinida; family Thyasiridae; genus Conchocele; species Conchocele bisecta. Next base: position 21,366,828 of record CM055274.1, on the reverse strand, counting down.
GTAGGTCAAGGTCACTTGAATGACCCAGGGTGGTTAGCAATTAGCGTAAGGAAGCAACTGATGATGTTTGGAGGATACACGACTAACATATCACGGGATATACAAAATTTGGACGTAAGTAAGATTTTGATGGTTGTGACCTATATTTCAAGACAATGCGATCGCCGGGGAGTTTCTCACCTAAACAAGGTAATCGCTACGAAGGTCAAGGTCAATATGAGGAAGTCTAAATTTATTTATATGAACGTCATGGTCAATAAGGTCACACAAATGACACTGGGTGGATAGCCATCAATGTGAAGAAGCTATTGATGACGCTTGGAGATGATCCGTGATATTCAACAATTGGATGTACATCCACAATTATTGACATGAAGGTCAAGGCCACCAAAATGACATTGGGTGGATAGCCATCAATATGAGGAAATTACTGATGAAGTTTGGTAATTATCCGACTAACAGATCAGGAAATATTCAACAGTTGGACGTACATGTACATTCAAAATTATTGCCACAAAAGTCAAGGTCTCCAAGGTCACTGGAATGACACTGGCTGAATAATTCCAGCACAAAAATATTCACACAATTCCCTAGCATTTGATTGGTCCGTAGCAAGTCTCTGTCCAAAATTTATATCCCAGTAAACTCCCATGCCGAACTACTTTCCGTAACCGTCAGGCGCAGTTAAAATAATTCTTAAGAAAACAGAAAATAAACACATTTTCTTGATGAATTTAATTCAAATGCTGGAATTATAAGGAATGAATGGCCTTTTTATGGAATTTATCGGGGATATAAACTTGGAAAAGTCGCGGGAATACTGGACGAGGCCTTCCGGCCTTCGTCCAGTATTCACGTGACTTTTCCAAGTTTATACCCCAATAAATTCCACAAAAAGACCATTCATTCCTATAATAACTATCAATGTGATAAAGCTATTTGTTAAGTTTTGTAAGGATCCGACTAACCGATCAAGAGATATGCGAAATTTGGATTATGTCCAAAATTTACGTCGCATTTCTATTCCGCATTTGCTATGAAAATTCCATCATCTTTTGATAAATGACATCAAAAGTGAAGAAATTTTCATAACAAATGCGGAATTCCGCATTTGCTATGGATATTTTGTCATCTTTTGACATCATTTACAGAAAATATCACAGTTTCTGTAAATGTATCTCATGAAAAATCGCACATGTTCAGGTACAAAATCACATGGCGTGCCTCTATTCTGAAAACATGACATGTAATACTGTGGAAAAATATAAAATTATCTCATGAAAAATATTTACAAATATTTACGATATTTTTTGTAAATGACGTCAAAAGTTGATAAAATGTTCAGCATGGCCCACCATATATACATATATTTATTACACTCTTGCGAGTTATTTTCATGGGTTTTGCTGTGAGAGAAATACCTGAATGCCAGCATAATAATAGCCATTGCGGAAGCAGTGATCGACACACATGGGCGGCCACATTCCCACACTGGGGTCGGAGTAGGGCTCGTACTGAAGGTCGGGGGCATTGCGGTTGTCCGCGAAGCAGCCAATCCTTGTACCAGTGATCGCTCCTGAAATATATACGAGACACGCCATGTTATATTGTACATAGGAACATGTGCGATTTTTCATGACACATATTTACAGAAACTGTGATCTTTTCTGTAAATGATGTCAAAAGATGACAAAATATCCATAGCAAATGCGGAATTCCGCATTTGCTATGAATATTTCGTCAACTTTCGACGTCATTTACGGAAACTATCGTAAATTTTATAAATCTTTTTCATGAAAAATTGCACAATGTCAGGTTTTGAGGTACAAAATTACATGGTGTCGCTGGTATATGTCAGAGCTCCAGATAAGTTTTGTATCTAAAGAGTATTATACCCCCATACGTCAAATTCAATGCATATTTTACATTTACAAATGTATAATTGATTTTCTTCCTATAATATTAAATAGGAAACAAATGATAATACAATATAAAACAAATTTAAAAATTCACTTGCAAAAAAGATGCTGAACAAAGTAAATTTTCAAATGTATTACAGTATTTTCACTTCTCAATTTGAAAATCAATGTGTATTTTCCCATTGCTGTGAGTATTTTGTACTCCCACTTTTGATAATCAATGCGTATTCTGCTAAAATAAGTGTGTACATACACCAATATGCACCTTGTCTGGAGCTCTGTAGCCTATTTCATCAACATTGCAAAGTATACTTTAGTAGCAAAGTATACTTTGAGGGAGAAATTTTCAATTTTATGATAAATTTATTAATTTTTATTATACTGAATTTATTACATTATCACAGCCATTATGGCTGTGATAATGTAATAAATTCAGTATAATAATTCTGCATACTTTTAATCATGAAATACATGCATTTGTTAGTTCTATATGAAATAATGCATTTCAGGAAAAATAAATGATTACTCCCTCAAAGTATACTTTGCTAGTAAAGTATACTTTGCAATGTTGATGAAATCGGCTACTGATATGTAGTCACAGGGAACCGGCTAGACATAGATCTATGGCCAACCCACTCCTGCTACTCTCTAACGAGGCTATAGATCACTGCCACTAGCCAGTGTGTAGCGGTACAGATTGTGGAAATGGAAATCTAACAATTATCTATCTAATACCCGTTTAGTGGCAATAAGCGCATCATTATCACTATTAATATAATCCCCTCGCTGGCAGCCGTGATAATAAACAAGAGGGCCATGATGGCCCTAATTCGCTCACCTGACTCCATGAACACCAGAGGAGAATGTGACATTGAGTTCATAAGTGTTTTAAAACAAGAGGGCCATGATGGCCCTAATTCGCTCACCTGACTCCATGAACACCAGAGGAGAATTTGACATTGAGTTCATGTGTTTTAAAAAAATTGTGCTATTTTTAGATGGCGGTCATCTTGGATAAAGCGATGACTCTCATTTTACCAAATCTAAAAATGCTTCACCCAAGGATCTTAACTTACTATGAAGTTTGGCCAGCATCGGCCATGTGGTTCCTGAGAAAAAGACGTCCAAAATCTCGAATAAATGGACCTTTTGGAGGCCATCATGGATGACCTAATCATCCGATTCCGGAGCAATCGCCTCATCGGTACCTTCAATTTGATATATGGCATGAGCATATTCGGTCAAAAATAAAATTTGACCCCAATTTGACCCCATTGGCCATGCCCATTTTTGACCCCAGGGTCACCATTTTCACTACTTTGAAAGAGCATTGTAATCGATCATTCCTACCAAGTGAGTCGAAATACAGCCAGCGGTTCATGAGAAGAAGATTTTTTAAGAATTTGTGATATTTTTAGACGGCGGACATCTTGGATTAGCGACGACCTCCGTTTTAACAAATCTAAAAAGGCTTCACCCATGGACATAACTGTGAAGTTTGGCCACCATGGGCCAAGCTGTTCGTGTGAAGAAGAATTTTGATATCTCTAATAAAATAACGACCTTTTGACCTTTCCGTGGCCATCTTGGATGACATGACCATTCAATTTCGACAAATAATGTACCAGAGCGATCGCCTCTTTGATACCTTTGATCTGATATAGACATGACCATATTCGATCAAAAATAAAATTTGACCCCGGGGTCACCATTTTAACAACTTTGAAAGAGCATTGTACATCGATCATTCCTACCAAGTTTTGTCGAAATCCGGTTGGCGGTTCTTGAGAAGTAGATTTTTGAAGAATTTGTGCTATTTTTAGACGGCGGCCATCTTGGATTACGTGATGACGTCATTTTAACAATTTTGTAATCCCCCTACCTAAGGACCATGACCATGAAGTTTGGTGACTATAGGCCCAATGGTTACCGAGGAGAAGACGTTTGAAAATGTTCACGGACGACGGACGGACGACGGACACATTGCGGTAACAATAGCTCACATGAGCTTCGCTCAGGTGAGCTAAAAAAATATAGAGACATTATGTTTGTAAAACATGGATATGCCCCCTCTGGCATACTGGATTCTAACTGGAGAAACACTTACAAACTTTTTGACGTTTCGATGTAAATATGCACGGACTGACGGAAATACGAAATCTCAAGAGCGATGCAATATGCCCAACCCCCCACCACCACCCCCCCCCCCCTATGTTATCGCATGGGGCATACAAAACATGTTTGCCTTACAAACAAGGTGAAAGTCCTCAGTGACCTAGACCTTGGGCGATCGGACGTGTGTTGTAAGCAAAACAAAGCACCAGCCCAAATAGTATCAACATAGGTGAAGAGGTTCGTCAGTTATTGAATGCACACACATGCACACACATACACTACCGGGGCAGCCATAAATACCTGGGTAGCCATAAATACTTTTGTCAGCCATAAATACCTGGGCAGAAATAAATACATTTATATCCATAAATAACGGGGTAGCTATAAATACCTTGATATCCATAAATACCTGGGCATCCATAAATACCTGGGCATCCTTAAATAATTGGGCAGCCATAAATAATTGAGAAGCCATGTTTGTTTGTTTGTTTGTTAATTGGTGTTTAACTGCCTATCAACAGCTAAGGTCATGTAAGGCCGGGCAAACGGGTTCGATCCCGTTTTAACCTGCTGCATTGGGGGGAAAATTCCAAAATCAGAACTGAATATTTACATCGAGAAACAATATATTCAGCCCTGAAATTAGAATAACCTGACCTGGTGGCAGGTCCATACCACACCAAAGTCACTTGGCCCCTTCCCCTAAAATAGGATTACGAATAATCGTAATACTCACATAAGGGGTATAACCAGATTCAACTGTCACATACAAAATGCCAAAGACATATGTGAGGGCCAAACCAGGTCTCCAGTCGGAATTCCGGTAAGGATGAACCCCGATCGTTAAATTACCCATCGCTTGCACCCACCTTCCATAGAGAAGCCATAAATACCTCCATAAATACATGGGTATCCTTAAATAACTGGGCAGCCGTAATATCTCAATAAATACCTGGGCAGCCATAAATATGTGGGTAGTCAGAAACACCTGGGTATCCATAAATACCTGGACATCCACCTGGACATCCACCTACATCCATTAATTCATCCAATAATACCTGGACATCCATAAATTAATCTAATAATACCTGGACATCCATACATTCATCCATTAATACATGGGCAGCCATAAATACATCCATTAATATCTGGACATCCATAAATACCCGGGCATCCATAAATAAACTGGGCAGTTATAAATATCTGGGCATCCATAAATACTGGGGCAGTCATAAATACTGGGGCAGTCATAACTACTTGGAAAGTCATAAATACCTGGGCATCCATAAATACTGGGGCAGTCATAAATACTTGGAAAGTCATAAATACCTGGGCATCCATAAATACTGGGGCAGTCATAAATACTTGGAAAGTCATAAATACTTGGAAAGTCATTAATATCTGGGCATCCATAAATACTGGGGCAGTCATAAATACTTGGAAAGTCATAAATATCAGGGCAGTCATAAATATCAGGGCATCCATAAATACTGGGGCAGTCATAAATACTTGGAAAGTCATAAATACTTGGAAAGTCATAAATATCTGGACATCCATAAATACTGGGGCAGTCATAATACATTGGAAGTCATAAATAATTGGAAAGTCATAAATACTTGGAAAGTCATAAATACTGGGACAGTCATAAATACCTGGGCAACCATAAATACCTGGGCATCCATAAATACCTGGGCACTCATAAATACATGGACATCCATAAATACTGGGGCAGTCATAAATACATGGACATCCATAAATACTGGAGCAGTCATATATGGCATCCATATGGGGCAGTCATAAATATGGGCATCCAAATACATGTCGCCATAAACTGGCAGTCATACCTGGGCAGCCAAATACTGCGCCATAAATACCTAGGCAGTCATAAATACCTGGGCAGCCATAAATACATGGGCAGTCATAAATACCTTGACATCCATAAATACATGTGCAGCCATAAATACATGGGCAGTCATAAATACCTTGACATCCATAAATACATGTGCAGCCATAAATACCTAGGCAGTCATAAATACCTGGGCAGCCATAAATACATGGGCAGTCATAAATACCTTGACATCCATAAATACATGTGCAGCCATAAATACATGGGCAGTTATAAATACCTTGACATCCATAAATACATGTGCAGCCATAAATACATGGGCAGTCATAAATACCTTGACATCCATAAATACATGTGCAGCCATAAATACCTTGACATCCATAAATACATGGGCAGTCATAAATACCTTGACATCCATACAGTTCCCAGCGTAGAGCAATCATGTTGTGGTAAGCTTGCGGCCAGAGGCGGACAAACCTGGCAATGACCGGAATTATCAGATTGTGCTTTCTCACCATTTGATTGTCCCAGTTACCATCAAAATTCTGTGGAGTATACAGTAACCCATTAATCAGGGTAATTGACAGTAACTGAATAAATATTTGAAAGTGAGGATTCAAATAAAACAATATTGTTTCATAATAACACATTAAAATAAAATATTGTTGACATATATATTTAACCCTTTCAACACCAGTGGTATTGGCAAAAAGTGTAGATTCCGATGAGCCGGCTCCTAATGAGCCGTCTCATCAGGATCTGCACTTTTTGCAAGTAATTTTACTATTTTTGAGAACAAAAACACACCCGTTTCATAAATGGACTAGTCTGAAAATAATTTTGTGACAATTGGATTTAGTAGGAAAATTAACATATTACAGTCCATTCCAGTTAGTTAGGGGTGTAAGGGTGAAAGGGTTAAATGCTGGAAGACTACTTTTGTTGTGTATGTATTTTTCCCTTATTTTCAAAATTTCTCAACAAACACAACTCTATAGCAGAGCTCCAGATAAGGCGCGTATTGGGGTATTTTATGCACTTATTTTAGCAGAATACACATTGATTATCAAAAGTGTGAGTACAAAATACTCACAGCAATGTGAAAATATGCATTCATTTTCAAATTGAGTAGTGAAAATACTGCAATAAAGTTGAACATTTACTTAGTTGGGCTGCAAAAAGCAAACAATGTTTGCTTTTTGCAGCTCAAATAAGTGAATTTTTAAATATGTTATATGTTTTATTATTTGTTCCCTATTTAATAGGGAAGAAAATCAATAATACATTTGTAAAAATAAAATACGCATTGAATTTGAATATGGAAGTATAATAATCTTTAGATGCAAAACTAATCATGGAAGCATGTCTGAAGAAAACTTGATTATTGAATCTATCCCATGTCTGGCTGATATACTATAAAATAGGGACTACATAAGCAAAAAAAAATAACAAATTGAAAATTCACTGATTTGAGCCACAATTTAGCTAAATTGTGGCTCAAATCAGTGAATTTTCAATTTTTTAATTTTTTTTGCTTATGTAGTCCCTATTTTATAATATATCAGCCAGACATAGGATAGATTCAATAATCCATAGTAAAATAAAAAATTGCTCTGAATATTAAATCACGGAGTAATACTCGTGTGGATGGCAGGTAGGAGTATGCGATGGGTAATTTAAAGGTGCATGCCCACTCAGTATGCACAAAATGTTCTTTTACATTACGCAAACACGTCTTATTTGGAATTAATAAATCACTGAACTACTTTCGGCAAGGGAGATAATCAATATACTGTACACCACTACCACGTATGGGAACTATTTTCATTTATATAGTTTTAATCTATCTCCTGTGATATATAATGATACATTATTGTGTTATGTTATGTGTACTAATACATGTTGTTTCAATAGCGTACCACTGTAACGGTACCGTTGTAGACGGAGTTGCAACTAATTTAATAATTATTACGTTAAAATGTTTGCATAATACTGATAGAACTTCTGTACAAATGTAATCATCGTAAACGGTACAATAGTCGTGAGGTTAAGTCGCCAACTTTTATGATTGAATTACCGATTCCCGAAAGGGTCGCGGGTTGAAACCTTGACTTGGTATAAAAAAAAAATTCCCATTAATTTTGAGATTTTAATAATTTTTTACTGTCCCAAAATATATTTATTTGGCTGTCACAATTAAAGCGACTCCACTCCAGATGAGGGGTAAAACGGATACTATTTTAAATAAATAAGTACCTAATGATGTAACTATTGCGACAGGTTTAAAAATTATAAGTGGCCAGTATAGATATTTATTTATTTAATATTAATTAATTTGTTGGGAGTGGCGCGCGTTACTCCCATTTATTTTTATAATTCGCGCTATACTGATATTGCCCGTCACGTGGCACATGCGCAGTTGACTGTCTTGGCTACCAAAATGGCGACTCGCAGAGCGGAAGATGAGACGAGCATGGTTTTGACATGTTCAGAATACATACTTTCTACATATTTAAACAACATCTGTGGTCTGCCCTAGGTAAAAGTAAGTTATTTGGAAATGTATTGATGTTGAAACACATTCGTTTCATATAGAACGCCTGTGTATAACGCTAATATGTATCGACTTACCTCAGAGTCGGACATTGTTGTTGATATAGCTGGACGCGATGTGCGCATGCCCGGAAGTATGATTTGTGGGCCATTTGTGTCACGTGGCATTACGTACGGCAAGCAGGTCGTAAGTAAAAATAGAATTGGAAACGGAAAAGCCCTTTCGTATAGGGACGTATAAAGTACGATTTAACGCGAATATAAACATCCACCAACCGAAAATGAGCTCGCAATGTGTAGATATATAGCAAATGCAGGTAAACATCGCGTGAAAAAAATACAGTACACTGTAATCCCATCTGGAGTGGAGCCGCTTTAATATTGCATTAAATTTTGGCTCTTTTAGAATAAGCTAACTTTACGTACAGCAAAACATTTTTTTTTTATGAATTTGAAATAATTTATGTCCTCCATCTGATAATAACACTGTTCGAACTGCGCCTGTGGCTCTCACGACCAGAATTCACTGGCCGCAAACACAGTAGCCTTCGGTGTCTATTTATTAAATTATTATTTTATTTGAATTCCGCGTTAGCGCTGAATTTTGTGTCAACACATTTACGAAAAATATTGGTGATTTTCTAAACTAATATCGGCGAAATCTGGCGATATATTTTGTGTCAATTTTCAACACCATTTACGGAAAATATTACTGATTTTGTAAAACAATATCGGCAAAACTAAATACGGTGATAGAATTTTGTTGTCAACTTTTCCAACACCATTTTACGTAACGTATTACTGATTTTCTAAAAACAATACTGAACAACTTAAAATATGTCTCACGCTTTTAACATTCCGGCCTCCGAAAATCAATATTTTTTTAAAAATAACCATTCGTCTAATAGATCTGCGTATAATCAAGAGTGTATTGTCTCTGACACCGAGGTGTGGGCAAACATCAAAACCACGTGACAATTTCAAAACATTGCCTAAGGGTCAAAATTTAGAGCTAGTCATCAGATCAACAAGTCGTCACACTGCTACGCGTTATCAATTTTTTCCACACAAAGCCACACGTGTATTTATAATTAGATGTTGGGGTACATATTATCACGATTAGCACACCGTCTCACGAAGCGGGGGCTACTCAGGGAATGGGATCACGTGGTCTTTTGTTTACACTGGATTAATGGCGGCCCCCATGAGGTCTCGGGAAAATCTTATTGTTCATCGATACAACTGTGTTTTCTTGCTTTTAATGATGACCATGTTCTGACACTTATTTAGCAGCATTACCTATGTAGTTAGTCTGAACATTCTGCAGAGATATTTGAATCGGACGGAATCGAACGTTGTTGTTTAAACCTGGTCCGGTTCATATGCACAAGTCAAAATATGAACTGACAAGAAACGAGGCAAAGCCACGAAGGCCAGGTTTTTTCCAAGCATAGACACTTGGATAACATAATTATACCCACTTTTTGTAGACTAGATGGCCGTGGCCTGCATGTCGCGCCTTGGGGCGAGGCATGGACACTAAAAAAATAGATATAGTAGATGGAAAAACTTTAACCAAAAAACTTTAACCGGACACACGGACGTACGGACGGACGGACATATGCCAAAATGCCGACGATATCGCGCTTTCCGCAAACGGGCGCGACAATGATGATAAACACCCATATGAAGTATCAAGGTAATGGGTGAAGCAGTTGCAGAGATATAGTACGCAAAAAAACTTTAACAAAAAATTCAAAGTAATTTGACCTTGACATTGGGCACGGTTGGGGGGTAGAATGAAAATATGGATGATGAAGGTAATGGGCGAAGCAGTTGCAGAGATATAGTATAACGAAAAACTTTTAACCAAAAAACTTTAACCAGACGTACGTTAAAAAGTTAATGTTGAAAATGGCTAAGTCAGTTACGTAGAAATAATAGGTGAAGGTAAAAATAATGGTCACATGTTGGATAGTTGTATGTGGTAGGCACCACTTGGTTATGAAGCTGTGAAAGTTTGGTGGTCCTAGGTGGTACAGTACCAAAGAAATGGACTTGAACAGGAAAACTTAACATTGTAAATGCGAAAAGTTAACATTGAAAATGGCTAAGTCGACTGCGCGGAAAAAATGGGTCAAGTTCAAAAAAAGGTAACATGTTGGATAGTGATATGTGGTGGGCACCCCTTGATTATGAAGCTGTGAAAGTTTGGTGGTCCTAGGTGGTACAGTAACAAAGAAATGGACTCAAACACGAAAACTTAACATTGATTGTGGACGCCGCCCGCCGCCCGCCGCCCGCCGCCCGCCGCCCGCCGCCCGCCCGCCCGGCTTTCGCCAATCCAATAGCGTGGATATTTTTCTCCAAAAAAACCTGGCTAAAAATGGCACTTTGTGTGACAGAAATCCGTATGCGGACGAATAAAATAAATGTTTTGTTATAAATATCACAGCGATAGCATCTATTGTTTTAATAATATGCATACATAGTGTAATTAATGTTTAATAGCGATATACTATAATAGTGTTTATACTCCAGCACTATGTTTTAAGGCTGTGTGATTTGACTTCAAAATAGGCTGGATCAGTTAATACTTATATTCATACGCTTCATGAGAACATCAACACATTTAAAATATACAAATATTACTTAAAGGAGTACCGATATGATACATTTTAAAAATAAAAATATTGAAAATACACATTACAATCGCTTACAACATACTTTATTGATCGAAAATAGTCACTGCATCGTGGCCTATTTGACCGCATTACCTATTGCGCGGGTACCTCACCAGATCCCCTGTTTATGTAGGTAACTGGGGGTGTAGTGGGGTACGCTCGCTCATACAATGATTGCGTAATGTATCAGAGACATCATCCGAGACATTTTCTGGCAAAATATACAGTCATTCACCATTACACCACGTATTGATTGGCATTTTTATACATTTTATATCAGACGTAACTTTCCACACTGATATCAGGGGCGATAACCGTGTTTCCTTAAAATGTTACGGACATTACTATTTATACTCTGTATTTACCACCGAGCGTCACTATCATTAAAATAAATATTAATAAATGATTATATCTGTATAGCGGGCACTCGTAATCTTTAGAACTGGTGCCTACTGAGTGGGCGTGTACCTTTAAGAGTTTGAGGTAACAAGTGTAGACTTCAGAACTGCAGATAAGGTGCGTATTTGCGTAAATACCCAATTAAAATTGCCAAAAACCCAATTGAAATCAGCAGTAGTGAGTATCAAAAAGCAATGAAAAATTTGTGGTATCTTTATCATGCTACAGAAAACAATAAAGTCCAGGACTCCAGATAAGGAATTAGTAATTGAGTATTGTCACTCCATCATTTCTGAAGCAATTGGGTATTTCAAAAATTTAATTGTGTAAAATAGAAGCAAACTATTCAATAAGTGCGGTCTGCTGATGTGTAAACAATAGTGTGATTCTATTTTACAGAATTAAAATTTTGAAATACCCAACTGCTTCAGAAATGATGGAGTGACAATACTCAATTACTAATTCCATATCTGGAGCCCTGGACTTTATACCAGTTCCTACCCGGGGTAAATGTGAATCTCCATAATATGACGACCATGATTTTCCGTCGTCCGAGTGGCTCAGAGCGTATGATGTCACCCAATTCAGACTGTCAGAGGCACCTTGGGTGGCGATGGCTGAAATCTGTATACTGTATCCCAGGTCCACCTGGTAGGGAAAAATAGAGAATAGTAGGTTAGTGCCGTGAATGGGAAAAAATATCCGGCAAGGCTCAAGAATTTCTTTATTTCTCATCAGAAGTATATGTTGTGACCACTCATTTGAACCGTCTCGCCGAGACGGTTCAAATGAGTGGTCACAACGTATACTTTGGTTCAGAAATAAGGAAAATAGATGGAGAATAGTAGGTTAGTGCCGTGAATGGGAAAATATATCTGGCAAGGCTCAGGAAACGGGATGAGCGAGGCTCTGCCGAGCACATCCCGTTTCCGTGCCGCGCCAGATATTTTTTCCCATTCACGGCACTAACCTACTATTCTATTTATCCCGTCAACACCTAAAAATGGCTTTAAAATGCAAAAATAGTATTGACTGGATATCAAAAATGTTTCACGGCACTGTGTTTCACGGCACATACGCACTGTGTTGACGGGATAAAATAGAAAGTATAACAAATTTCGCTCAAGGTTAAGTTTATGAATGCACCAAGATTTACATTGGGGTTAGCGGGTGTATGACGGTCGTGGATTTGTCACAGCATGATAGAGAATCATTAGAGAAAGGCATAGACGTTTGGTGACAAGAAACTGAAATTATAACAAATTTCCCCAAGTTTAAGTTTATGAATGCACTAAGATTGTGACCTTGACCTTGGAGTTAACAGGGGTATGATGGTCGTGGTTATCTCACAGCATGATAAATAATCATTAGAGACAGGCACATGTGAACTATCAAGAAGTTTCGTGTAAGGAAACAGAAATTAGAACAAATTCCCCTCAAGGTTAAGTTTATGAATGCACCAAGATTGTGACCTTGACATTGGGGTTAACGGGGGTATGACGGTCGTGGATTTGTCAGAGCATGATAGTGAATCATTAGAGAAAGGCATGTGTGAAATGCTTGATGAAAAGAAACAGAAATTATAAAGACGGACAGACGGGAAGGACAGACGCTGACTACGATGTCAGGGGTATGTCATAAGCACTCCTTCCTTCGGAAAGTGCGCTAAAAATGGGCATTTTAAGCATACAATCTGTGACTGGAGAAATGGGACTTACAGATTGTGCGACCAGTGCAGATCCAATCCAGCCGCATTCTGATCAGGATCTGCACTATTCGCCATTCAATTAAAACAACATCCAACAGTCTTATAAACAGCAATATAGATAGTTATCAGGTTACAGGGGCCCGTTTCACTAAACTTCTTACGACTAAAATGTTCGTAAGTTCAAATTTAAGATCGTCTGTAACTTTCAATTTATGGATTTACATTTATTGAGCATAGGCTGCATAGCAGCCTATGCTCAATAAATGTAAATCCAATAATTGTTTTCAAGAAAACATATTAATGCAAAATTTACAGACTATCATAATTTTGCACTTACGAACATTTTAGTCGTAAGAAGTTTAGTGAAACGGGCCCCAGGAGTGTGCTATTTAATCAGGAGCTACACTGGTCACAAATCCCATAAATGTCGCTGTGACTGGAGAAATGGCGCATATGGGTGTTGCGACCAGTGTAGATCCAGACCAGCCTGTGCATCCGCACAGTCTGATCAGGATCAGCACTGTCCGTTCCATCAATACAGCACCCGGTAACAAGCCACATAGACCATCATCAGGCTAAAGGAGTGAGCTATTTGATCAGGTTCTTCTACATTGGTCAGAAATCCCAAAACGCCCATTTCTCCAGTCAATACACAGATAAGCCCCATTTCTCCAGTCACAGCCACAGATAAGCCCCATTTCTCCAGTCACAGCCACAGATAAGACCCATTTCTTCAGTCACAGCCACAGATAAGCCCCATTTCTCCAGTCACAGCCACAAAAATAAGCCCATTTCGCCAGTCCCACACAAATAGCAAATTTTCTCCAGTCCACAAGCCCACCAAATAGACAAATATTTTCTCCAGTCGCAGTCACAGATAAGTCCAGGGGTGATAACAAGACCTGAACACCAATCCTGAAAAATAATATCTCGATGCGACGCAATCGCCCGAATCACGTGAAATGTGGTGAGTTGCTAGGAGGGTCTGGGGACATGACCCACCCCAGGGGCATTTTGATTTCTGGAAGCTCTGTAGTGCATTCTGAGGTATATTTATTACTTAATAAAAGTATATTTTCCCTTGTTAATTGTGGAGATTTTTGTCAAAAATAGAGAAATAAATAACATCTAGAGCACTCCCCCACACCGACCAACAAATAAAAACAACAACATGTGCCTGACGTGGTGCAACTTCACTAATACTTCAGACTGTTTCAAATTTTTTCATCCCCCCATCCCTCGTACCCCGAACCCAAGTTGAGAAAGTTTGGGCAAGAAGAAAGGAAATGGAAGTGGGTGGGGTAACGTATGAATTCCAAAATTATTACAAGATCATTTAAATCTACGGAATGCATACTAACCCTCTTCCGTTGCTAAGCTAGACAGATATATGTACCTTGTGTCAGCACACTGAATCGGTTTTGTGTTGAAACACGAGTGATGTGTCAAACCTCTTTTGATCAGTGTTGATGCAAATCAGCATCCATCGCGCGTTCAATTTAACCCTCATGACGTAAATTTAGTCCAATCAAAAGTAGGCATAATTAATCTCCGATATCTTCGTAACGTCCCGCTAGTTTATGTGCAATTACGTGTAATTCCGAAAACCAAATTTTCTGCAGTGCAGTAGCACTAAGAAATAACATTTTAAACCCCACCGCATAAAAATAATGTTCCGTAAATATATCGGAATTGGAACGTACAGTAAGTTGGGAATGAACTCCGACATTATAGTTTCGTATTACATGTATGCGTATTATGAGCCAACAAAAGTTGTTTCCCACAAACACTAGGACATTTAACGTTGTCATACATTAAAATCTCCGTGACGAAGTAAAGCAACTTGTTCTCCAGTCACAGCCACAGATAAGCCCCATATCTCCAGTCACAGCCACAAATAAGTCCCATTTCTCCAGGCACAGCAACAGATAATACCCATTTATCCAGTAACAGCCACAGATAAGCCCCACTTCTCCAGTCACAGCCATAAATAAGCCACATTCCTCCAGTCACAGCCACAGATAAGCCCCATTTTTCTAGGCACAGCCACAGATAAGCCCCATTTCTCCAGTCACAGCCACATATAAGCCTCATTTCTCCAGTCACAGCCACAAATAATCCACATTTCTCCAGTCACAGCCACAGATAAGCCACATTTCACCAGGCATGGCAACAAATAAGCCCCATTTCTCCAGTCACAGATAAGCCCCATTTCTCCAGGCACAGTCACAGATAAGCCCCATTTCTCCAGGCACAGCAACAAATAAGCCTCATTTCTCCAGTCAGCCATAAATAAGCACCATTTCTCCAGTCACAGCCACAAATAAGTCCCATTTATCCAGGCACAGCAACAGATAAGCCCCATTTATCCAGTCACAGCCACAGATAAGCCCCATTTCTCCAGGCACAGCAACAAATAAGCCACATTTCTCCAGTCACAGATAAGCCCCATTTCTCCAGGCACAGCAACAAATAAGCCCCATTTCTCCAGTCAGTCACAGATAAGCCCCATTTCTCCAGGCAAAGCAACAAATAAGCCCCATTTATCCAGTCACAGCCATAAATAAGCACCATTTCTCCAGTCACAGCCACAAATAAGCCCCATTTATCCAGGCACAGCAACAGATAAGCCTCATTTCTCCAGTCACAGCCACATATAAGCCCCATTTCTCCAGTCACATCCAAAAATAAGACCCATTTCTCCAGGCACAGCAACAAATAAGCCCCAATTCTCCAGTCACAGCAACAAATAAGCCCCATTTCTCCAGTCACAGCCACAGATAAGACAATTTCTCCAGTCACAGCCACAGATAAGCCCCATTTATCCAGTCACATCCATAAATAAGCCACATTTATCCAGTCACAGCCACAGATATGTCCAATTTCTCCAGGCACAGCAACAAATAAGCCCCATTTCTCCAGTCACAGCCACAGATAAACCCCATTTCTCCAGGCACAGCAACAAATAAGCCCCATTTCTCCAGTCACAGCCACAGATAAGCCCCATTTCTCCAGTCACAGCCACAGATAAGCCCCATTTCTCCAGGCACAGCAACAAATAAGACCCATTTCTCCAGTCACAGCCACGGATAAGCCCCATTTCTCCAGTCACAGCCATAAATAAGCACCATTTCTCCAGTCACAGCCACAAATAAGCCCCATTTATCCAAGCACAGCAACAGATAAGCCTCATTTCTCCAGTCACAGCCACAGATAAGCCCCATTTCTCCAGTCACAGCCACAAATAAGACCCATTTATCCAGGCACAGCAACAGATAAGCCTCATTTCTCCAGTCACAACCACATATGAGCCCCATTTCTCCAGTCACATCCAAAAATAAGACCCATTTCTCCAGGCACAGCAACAAATAAGCCCCAATTCTCCAGTCACAGCAACAAATAAGCCCCATTTCTCCAGTCACAACCACAGACAAGCGCCATTTCTCCAGTCACAGCCATAAATAAGCACCATTTCTCCAGTCACAACCACAGATATGTAACCGTACCTGTATATACTGATGTCTGTCGTTGAACCTAGGAATCCAGGCTCCAGCATAGCCCCCCGACGCCGCATGTTGTAGCCGGGACCTGAATGCACCATGGTTCCCATCTACGACAGTGGACGCAGTCAGCTGGTCATCGTCCACAGGCATTGACCCACTGATCATGGGAACACCAGCACAGCCTGCAAATTCAATTCAATTCTACATTTTGACGTCATTTACAGAAAATATCACGGTCTCTGTAAATATATTTCATGACAAATTCCACATGGTGTGTCTCATATTTGAAAGAATATCAAATGAAACTACTGTCTGTTCCACATTTTGCTGCCAACAAACTAGTTGCTATTAAACACATTAAATAAAAAAAATATTATGTGGAACAGACAGTATTGTCTGGTAGAGATTGGTATTTGTGGCCGTGACTTTAGAAATTGGGCTTATAATGAGTATTGCGACCAATGTAGATCCAAATCAGCCTGTGCATCCGCACAGTCTGATCAGGATCTGCACTGTTCGTCCTTCTAACAATGAATACAATTCATGCTGCAGGAGTGTGTTATCAGGAGCTACACTGGTCACTAATCCCATAAGCTCCCAGAGCTCCAGATAGGTCTTGTATCTAAAGAGTATTATACCCCCACATTCCCAATTCAATGCGTATTTTACTTTAATAAATGTATTATTGATTTTCTTCCTTATTAAATAGGGAACAAATGATAAACAAATATAAAACATTTAAAAATTCACTTATTTGAGCTGCAAAAAGCAAACAGTGAAGAAGGTGTCTTACCTTGTGGGCAAACCAACACATCAAAAGCGAGGGCAATGTATCCGCCTTTGTTTGATGCCTTCGGCTCTATCCGGACAAAGCGAGCCAGTAGGTGTGACTTGAAGATATATGTGATAGGCGTTCTGTTGTCTCGGTTACCTGGTATGACCTGCAGTGTAGCCAAGTGAAGGTGTCAGTGGGAGAAGAAGGTATATGGGACTTAGTCCCCTGCTTACGGTGGGGTCAGCGTGTAAGTGCACACACGAACGAACACGACAGGTTGGTTCGCTACCCACCCAATGTGTATGTTGTTACCACTCAGTTGAACCGTCTCGCCGAGACGGTTCAACTGAGTGGTAACAACATACACTTTTGATGCGAAATGGAAAAAAATGCCGAAAAATATTTACATTTTTTTTTTTATACATGAATTACAGTGGGGTCAGCGTGTAAGTGCGCACACGAACGAACACGACAGGTTACACGCTGACCCCACTGTACATACACTTTCAATTACTGATTGATTGGCTGATGTGTTCATTCCATCATTCATTATCTCAAGTCATTCATCCATTCCTTTGATCATTCATTCATTCATTAATTAATTAATTCATTCTGTCATCATTCAATTATTCAGTTAAAAAAGAACCAAAATAACTTGACAATGAGCGCCAGCTTACCATATGAGACACGACATGCAATTTTGTACGTTCAGACATCTGCGTAATTTCATTAAATACGTTACAAAATTTACAATCTTTTTCACAAATAAAATCAAAATTTGACAAAATGTTCAGAGGACATGCGGAATATAATTCCGCATGTACTTTGAAAATGTCATATGCACATGCAGCCTATGCTCAATAAATGTAAATCCATCAAATTGAAATTTCCAGACGATCATAAATTTTCACTTACCAACATTTTTGTCGTACAAAGTTTAATAATTCCAGCACAAAAATATTTACACAATTCCCTAACATTTGATTGGCCCGTAGCAAGTCTCTGTCCAAAATTTATATCCCAGTAAACTCCCATGCCGAACTACTTTCCGTAACCGTGAGGCGCAGTTAAAATAATTCTTATGAAAACGGAAAATAAACACATTTTCTTGATGAATTTATTTCAAATGCTGGAATTATAAGGAATGAATGGCCTTTTAGTGGAATTTATCGGGGATATAAACTTGGAAAAGTCGCAGGAATACTGGACGAGGCCTTCCGGCCTTCGTCCAGTATTCCCGCGACTTTTCCAAGTTTATACCCCGATAAATTCCACAAAAAGGCCATTCATTCCCATAGTGAAAGTGCAACAGCCCCCAGTTACATAGGGGTGAAAAGGTTAATGAGAGGCCCACCTTCGCTATGCCATACGGCTCCTGGTAATATCTGAATGTGCTGGGACCTCCACTCTCACTGTACGACACTTGAAATGCGGTGACCCACTCACTCGCGGAGGGATTGCCGCGTATCGTCACCCCCTGTATCACCATTATGGATGTCAGGTCAACCTGAAATGGGCGTCAACTAGAAAAAGTGGCCTATCAATGCAATTAGGGCCCCTATTTGAGAAACTCTTACAAAAACGTTCAAAAAAATAAACAGACAGACGGAAGGACGTACAATCAGTAGGGAGGATAAATGTATTAATGTGGAAAGATGTATCATTACTAAGTAATGCATGTGTGCAATACGAAAATATTAGCTGAAGGCAAACCAAAATTATAGGTGATTGAGAAACTTACAAAAACTTTCAAATAAATAAACAGACAGACGGACGGATGTACGATCAGTAGCGAGGGCAATTGTATTACCTAATGTGGAAGGATGTATCGTTACTCAAGTAAGGCATGCCACATCTATTTTAGCTGATTATACAGTGATTTTGAAAAGTGTGAGTATGCAAATATAAATACCAGTGAAATCTGTCTAAACCGGACACCCTCCCCCGGTTTAGAGAGGCTTCTCCGAGAATTGTGCATTTGATCATCAAAGCCATAGCTGTGTGCTATATGATCATGAACGGACACTATCCCCAGAGATAAATGGCCAAGAAGCTCATCAAAAATAAGAACACAAATGTTTTCTTGTGATTAGAGAGGTTTCACTGCATACCAACACTTTTTCAAAACACTACAAAATAGGCACAACAAACTGAAACTACTAATTGATGGGGGCGTATCGGATTTGTGATCAATGTAGCTTCTGATCAAATAGCACACACCTGTAACCTAATAAACGATATATATTTCTTGTTGTAAGCATGACGAGTGTTTCATTGATGGAATGGCGAACAGTGCAGATCCGGATCAGACCGTGCGGATCTCCAGTCACAGCCACAAATTTTCAATGACATACTAATAGACAAACAAACAAACGGACAGACAGACAGACAATCAGGGCGGTGATAAAATGTAGCCTGATATTAGAAGCCTGAAATAAACTATTCACATACAAATCTTGTGTATAACTAGAAATGGACGCTTGTCGACAAGCGCATGTGTATAACCCTCCCCAGATACACAAGGGTGTTCGAGTTATGCTCCGGAGACAAAATCAGTGACGGAAAAACAAAGGGAGATAACTAAAGAATTGGTGATGCAAGAGTTGTCATTCTTGCGGGACACACCTTTAGGGTCGTGGTCTATGCATGTGTAAAGTTTCATGAAAATATTCCAAAGGGTGTTCGAGTTATGCTCCAGACAAGAAATCAGTGCACGAAACAACAAAGGGAGATAACTAAGAAATTAACGACGCAAGAGTTGTCATTCTTACGTGCCACACCTTTGGGTCGTCTTCTATGCATGTGTGAAGTTTAATAAACTAGAAAATGTGTTCATAGAACACGGATGTCCCACATATCGCTTTGATAATAAATGAGGCCAAATTGCAAGTCAAAATTTTCTTTTACCTGAGTTAAAGTTTTTGAAGCACCAAGTATGTGACCTTGACCTGGGCTTGGCGGGGGCAGGACAAACGTGGATTTGGCACAGGGTGGTAGAGGACCATTAGAGCAATGCACATATGAAATATGAAGCTGATCCGTGAAAGAAAACAGAAATTATAAGATATTTACCCGAGCGTTAAAGTTTTTGAAGCACTAAGTATATGATGTTAACCCTGGGCTTGGCGGGTGCGGGACGAACGTGGATTTGGCACAGGGCGGTAGAGGACCATTAGAGCAACGCATATATGAAATATGAAGTTGATCCGTGAATGGAAAGAAAAATTATAAGATATTTACCTGAGCATTAAAGTTTTTGAAGCACCAAGTATGTGACCTTGACCCTGGGATTGGCGGGGGCAGGACGAACGTGGATTTGGCACAGGACGGTAGAGGACCATTAGAGCAATGCATATATGAAATATGAAGATGATCCATGAAAGAAAACAGAAATTATAAGATATTTACCCGAGCGTTAAAGTTTTTGAAGCACTAAGTATGTGACCTTGACCCTGGGCTTGGCGGGGGCAGGACGAACGTGGATTTGGCACAGGGCGGTAGACGACCATTAGAGCAACGCGTATATGAAATATGAAGTTGATCCGTGAATGGAAATAAAAATTATAAGATATTTACCCGAGCGTTAAAGTTTTTGAAGCACCAAGTATGTGACCTTGACCCTGGGATTGGTGGGGCAGGACGAACGTGGATTTGGCACAGGGCGGTAGAGGACCATTAGAGCAATGCGTATATGAAATATGAAGATGATCCATGAAAGAAAACAGAAAGTATAAGATATTTACCCGAGCGTTAAAGTTTTTGAAGCACCAAGTATGTGACCTTGACCCTGGACTTGGCGGGGGCAGAACGAACGTGGATTTGGCACAGGGCGGTAGAGGACCATTAGAGCAATGCGTATATGAAATATGAAGCAGATCGGTCGAAGGATGAAGAAATTAAGAGACATTTACCAGAGTGTTAAAGTTTTGTGACGGACGGACGGACGGACGGACGGGAGGACGGGACGCACGTTCCTACGAATGAATACTTGTTGGGTTTTTACTGTATAAAAATACCCAACAAGAGTACCCAACACTATCCTAACCCTACCCAATAAGATCCCCGTACGCTTACAACAAGTACCCATTCGTGTGCGGACGGACGGACGGAGGACGGACGGACGGACGGACGGACGGACGGACAAGGGTAACACTAAATGCCCCCTCCACTATCGTGGTGGGGCATAAAAATATTCCAAAGGGTGTTCGAGTTATGCTCTGGATACAAAATCAGAGCACAAAACAACAAAGGGAGATAAGTAAACAAGAATTCCGCGGAATCAGATGCCTCGCCTTGTCCCGCCTTGACCTCGAGCCTGGGCCCGAAAGCAATTTTCACTGGCCCGAACATATTATACAATTATTGACTAGTGAACCATAGAATATCAGATTATATTCGATGGCTCACTAGTCAATAATTGTTTTATTATATGATAATAGTCTGTATATAGCACTTACGACCTTATGCTACTAGACACAAAAATTTAAAAAGAATTTGAAAAAAAAAAAATGAAAAAAAAAAAATGGAAAAAAAGGAAAAAAAGTTAAAAATTAAAAATAATAATGCTTGCTACTGGAGCCCAGAATTTTTTTTAATAGTCCTATATTTATCTACATATATCTGCACAGGTCCACATAATGCCACAATATTTTCAACACATTTAAGGAAATGTAATATACAAAAAAAAATAAAATAATAATGCTCGCTATTGGAGCCCAGAATTTTTGTTAATAGTCCTATATTTATCTACATATATCTGCACAGGTCCACACTGCCACAATATTGTCAACACAGTTTACGGAAATGTAATAATGTACCTGTATAAATTACCTGTAATAAGTTAGTGGTCAGTTAAAAAATTGAAAAAGAATGTAAAAAAAAAAATAAAAAAAAAAGAAAAAAAAAAATTAAATTAAAAAAAAAAAAAGAATAATGCTCCCTACTGGAGCCCAGAATGTTTTTTAATAGTCCTACATTTATCTACATATCATATATACACAGGTCCACATATTCCCACAATATTTTCAACACAGTTTACGGAAATGTAATATAATCATTTACCTGTATAAATTACCTGTAAGTGGTCAGTGGTCATGCACATGTGAATAGTCTGTATATAGCACTTACGACCTTATGCTACTGGACAAAAATTGAAAAATAATTTGAAGAAAAAAAATGAAAAAAAAAATGAAAAAAAAAAAATGGAAAAAAAAAAAAAAAAAGTTTAAAAATAATAATGCTTGCTACTGGAGCCCAGATTTTTTTTTTAATAGTCCTATATTCATCTACATATATCTGCATAGGTCCACATAATGCCACAATATTTTCAATGTAATATCCAATGTAGTAATTTACCAGTATAAATTACCTGGTCAACAGTGGTCAAGCACTGGACATCTGCACATGCTAGCCCATGCTAGCACATGGTTCTCCCAGTCTCTATTGTTCTCTCCACAGGAAAGGTGTACAGAACACAAGAGAAAAGGTGTACAGAGCAGACGACAAAACAGGTCTTCATGCATTATTGTCCAGTTTGTAGTGCGCAAAACAAAAAAGGGAGATAACTCAAAAATTAGCTACGCAAGAGTTGTCATTCTTGTGCGCGACACACCTCCGGGTCGTGGTCTATGCATGTGTGAAGTTTCATGAAAATATTCCAAAGGGTGGTCGAGTTATGCTCCGGACAGGAAATCAGTGAGCGAAAACAAAAAAGGAAGATAACTCAAAAATTAGCTATGCAAGAGTTGTCATTCTTGTGCACGACACACCTTCGGTTCGTGGTCTAATTGAATGTGTTAAGTTTCATAAAAATATTCCAAAGGGTGGTCGAGTTATGGTCAATCAGTGCGCGAAACAAAAAAGGGAGATAACTAAAAAATTAGCTATGCAAGAGTTGTCATTCTTGTGCGCGACACACCTTCGGGTCGTGGTCTATGCATGTGTGAAGTTTCATGAAAATATTCCAAAGGGTGGTGGAGTTATGCTCCGGACACGAAATCAGTGCGAGAAACAAAAAAGGGAGATAACTCAAAAATTAGCTATGCAAGAGTTGTCATTCTTGTGCGCGACACACCTTCGGGTCGTGGTCTATGCATGTGTGAAGTTTCATGAAAATATTCCAAAGGGTGTTCGAGTTATGCTCCGGACAAGAAGTGTCTGCGGCGGACGCGGACGCGGCGCGCTGTCAAATCCATAGTATCCCCCGACGGAGTCCGGGGGATACAATTAATATCGGCCACTGATGGCATTACACAAGTTTGCCCACATTTTGATGTCATAGTGTACAGAACAATCTGAAATTTCTTCAAATACTGAATTTTCTACGAGATATTAACCCTTAGACCGCTACTCACAACAATTGTCGTCTGCTGTTGCTGTTATATCTTGCCTTATTTCTCAATAAAAACATGGTTTGACGGATTTATTAAAAATAATTTGGGAAGTTGTGGTTCAATTTTCAAAATATATGCTTTCTTAGTTACATCAATTCCAAGCTATCTAGCCATGTTTCGGAGTCACTTTCCAAAATGTTTTTTTTTTTTTCGACCCTCCTCATCACTTTACAGAACACTGGTCACAGTTACACACATCTGTGACTGGTGAAAACAGGCTTATTTTTTGCGACCAGTGTAGATCCATATCCGCACAGTCTGATCAGGATCTGCACTGTTCGCCATTCCATCAATGAAACACCCGACATGCTTCTAGCAAGCAATATAGATTATCAGTATCAGGCTACGGGAGGTTACTATTGAATAGTCACAAATCCAGTAAGCCCCATTTCACAGCCACATATACATATAACCATGTGATATGATTCACTTGGTCACAGTTTCATACTAGTTGCGAACGGTAACTCTTGCAATTTACTCCCGCACGGAAGTAGATTGCAAGAGTTACCGTTTGCAACTAAGTTTCATACCTGAATCCACGGAGCTGTGTCGTTGACATGAGGGCGCCAACACGAGACTGGCGTATTCGGGTAGACAGGGTGGAGGCGGGCAGAGGGGGCGGAGTATGTCTCGTTGGAGTAGCTGGTGGAGGTGGAGGTGAGATCTGGGTCGGCCACAACAAGAGGACCACTCACGGCATAGTCCGCGTGACAGCTCTCTACACAGGGTATAGAATGTACAACAAGAGGACCACTCACGGCATAGTCCGCGTGACAGCTCTCTACACAGGGTATAGAATGTACAACAAGAGGACCACTCACGGCATAGTCCGCGTGACAGCTCTCTCACAGGGTATAGAATGTACAACAAGAGGACCACTCACGGCATAGTCCGCGTGACAGCTCTCTACACAGGGTATATAATGTACAACAAGAGGACCACTCACGGCATAGTCCGCGTCAGCTCTCTACACAGGGTATATAATGTACAACAAGAGGACCACTCACGGCATAGTCTGTATGACCGATGACAGCTCTCTACACAGGGTATAGAATGTACAACAAGAGGACCACTCACGGCATAGTCCGCGTGACAGCTCTCTACACAGGGTATATAATGTACAACAAGAGGACCACTCACGGCATAGTCCGCGTCAGCTCTCTACACAGGGTATATAATGTACAACAAGAGGACCGACCACTCACGGCATAGTCTGTATGACCGATGACAGCTCTCTACACAGGGTATAGAATGTACAACAAGAGGACCACTCACGGCATAGTCCGCGTGACAGCTCTCTACACAGGGTATAGAATGTACAACAAGAGGACCACTCACGGCATAGTCCGCGTGACAGCTCTCTACACAGGGTATATAATGTACAACAAGAGGACCACTCACGGAATAGTCCGCGTGACAGCTCTCTACACAGGGTATATAATGTACAAGAGGACCACTCACGGAATAGTCCGCGTGACAGCTCTCTACACTAGTCTGTGTCAGAATGTGAAAATATTTGCATTCACTGAAATTTTTGCTATAGTCTTGCATTTTGTGTTTAGTTTCATACTGAGACACAATAAAACAAAAAACAAATTGGTACCATTTTTTTCCATCACTATCTGGGCCGCCATCTTGAATTCAAAATTGCCACTATTATTGTCATCAATCATACTGCATAGGTGTGGGGTTTGCTAGATAATTTTGTTATAATTATGTTATAACATTGTTCACTCTATGACATAGAATTAATTTTTCAACACCATTCCACTTGATACTATTTACAAATAGTGTGTCAACAAAGAGTAGTGCTTAAATATGACATTATAGTTTGTCAAAATGGCCGCCAGTATAAGTATAGTGTAATACTGTTTTTAAGAATTAAGTGTTTCTCTTCCTTAAATGATACATATCTGTATATGACTACCAGCACAGACACTGTTTATGTTATCATTATTACATATTAACTGTATTACTAAGTAACAGACAATTTGGAATGCCGTAAATAATTCAAAATGGCCGCCATATAAACACGTCTTTCTTTAGCCTTACTGCAGGTTCAAATAATGCACTTGATACAACATCAACATGATGTTGTTACAAGTGCATCTATATGTGTTATCAATCAATTATATATATATAATATATAATTATATTCTATAATATAGACCGGAATAAATGGCTACAGATAGTAGAAATCTAATATGGCTGCCAATATTTAACACATATATTTCTTCTGTCAAACGCTTTTGGTATCATCATTATATATGTAGTCTCATTGAGTTCATGCATGAAACATGAAGTACATGTCTTTAATAATATAACTAAGATAACCCTTGAGTGATTTAAATCAATAAACAAGTGAGAAATCCAAATATGGTCCAAAAAAAATTCACCATTTTAAAATATATATAATGTACCTAATATGGCCTTCTATGGCAAATATTCAACATGTTCATAACTGCTGTGTTTGGTGAATAATAAGCTATTTGATGTTCTTAAACATTGAGTATATTAGCAGAATTGTCAGTTATGTATGTCAGTTATGTAAATAGTGTTTGCAGCCTGTCAACAGCTAAGGTCATTGTAGGCTGGGGTAATTGGATCAAATCAACATATTCCACCTAATCAGTCCTAAAATCAGAACAGAATATTTACAGGAAAATAATTATAGTTTCAACCCTGAAATTCGAATAACGTGATCTGGTGCCAGGTCCTCGCCATCCCAGTCACTTAGCTCCAAACCCCTAACGCTAATAAGATTAGTACTAATCCTACTACATTCACAATGGGTATCTGTCGAGTAACTAGAGAGCCAAAACTAGATGGCCGCGGCCTGCATGTCGTGCCTTGGGGCGAGGCATGGACACTAAAAACAAGAGGGCCATGATGGCCCTAATTCGCTCACCTGACTCCATGAACACCAGAGGAGAATGTGACATTGAGTTCATGTGTTTTAAAAAAATTGTGCTATTTTTAGATGGCGGTCATCTTGGATTAAGCGATGACTCATTTTACCAAATCTGAAAATGCTTCACCCAAGGATCTTAACTTCCTATGAAGTTTGGCCAGCATCGGCCATGTGGTTCCTGAGAAAAAGACGTTCAAAATCTTGAATAAATGGACCTTTTGGTGGCCATCATGGATGACATAATCATCAAATATTGCACCAGAGCAATCGCCTCATCGATACCTTCAATTTGATATATGGCATGAGCATATCCGGTCAAAAATAAAAGTTGACCCCAATTTGACCCCACGGGCCATGCCCATTTTTGACCTCGGGGTCACCACTTTCACAACTTTGAAAGAGCATTGTAAATCGATCATTCCTACCAAGTTTAGTCGAAATCCGGCCAGCGGTTCATGAGAAGAAGATTTTTAAAAAATTTATGCTATTTTTAGACGGCGGCCAACTTGGATTAGCGATGACCTCCATTTTAACAAATCTGAAAAGGCTTCACCCATGGAACATAATTTTTAAGTTCAATTTGACCCCACGGGCTATGCCCATATTTGACACCGGGGTCACCATTTTAACAACTTTGAAAGTTTCGTCGAAATGTGGCTAGTGGTTCATGAGAAGATTTTTTAAGAATTTATGCTATTTTTAGGCGGCGGCCATCTTGGATTAGCGATGACCTCCATTTTAGCAAATCTGAAAAGGCTTCACCCATGGACCATAACTTTTAAGTTTGGCTACCATGGGCCAAGCGGTTCATGTGAAGAAGAATTTTGAAATCTCTAATAAAAGAACGACCTTTTGACCTTTCGGCGGCCATCTCGGATGACATAACCATCAGATTTCGACAAGAAATGCACCAGAGTGATCGCCTCTTTGATACCTTCAATTCGATATATAACTTGACCATATTCGGTCAAAAATAAAATTTGACCCCAATTTGACCCCACGGGCCACGCCCAGTTTTGACCCCAGGGTCATCATTTTAACAACTTTGAAAGAGCATTGTACATCGATCATTCCTACCAAGTTTTGTCGAAATCCGGTTGGCGGTTCTTGAGAAGAAGATTTTTGAAGAATTTGTGCTATTTTTAGATGGCGGCCATCTTGGATTACGCAATGATGTCATTTTAACAATTTTGTAATCCCCCTACCTAAGGACCATGATCATTAAGTTTGGTGACTATAGGCCCAATGGTTACCGAGGAGAAGACGTTTGAAAATGTTCACGGACGACGACGGACACGGACGACGGACGACGGACACATTGCGGTAACAAAAGCTCACATGAGCTTCGCTTAGGTGAGCTAAAAAGCATATCCGTTGTATATACAAATGTGCTTGTCTATATATTTATATTTGAGTACATGTATGCCAAATACCACTTGTCAGAGTGGACATTTGGCCAGGTCATCAACAGTGTCAGCAGTTCTGACTGATGTCACTGTAATCTGTAATAAAAGGTGTGCAAGTATGGAGTTGGCTAAGTGATCATGTTTGTAAGGATGAACCCCATCGTTAAATTGGCCTTGCTCCCAACAATCCACCCGCACAACTAACAGGATATAATTGGAATAGTTTACACGAATGCCACCCCCAACTGGTAGATGTGAAATATGGGATTCAATCCATTTAAACTGGCATAAAATGACCTTAGCTGTTAACAGGCGTTAAACACAATTAAAATAATTTATACAGATTAAAAAGAAATGAAGATTTTCGTGACAATCATCATTCAAGATTTTGTAAAAGTAATTTGATGTGAAAAGGTATACCAGCCTGACATTAAATTTGAATATCAAGACAAAACGTTATATGTTGTATACAATGCCCTATGTATTTTATATTTCATCAAATACGAGGTAGTGGGGGACATACGCCAGTGCTTTACATGTACGTATAGGCCAGCAATCAGAATATTCCCTGTTATAAGACTCAATACATTTAAAGGTCATACATAGAAATAAATGTGCATTAGTGTTGACCAACAGAGTGGTCATCACAAGAACATAAATGTCTGTGTACAAGGTGTTTAGCTGATAGGAATGTGTCATATAATGTGTCACGTGGAGAGTCCTGGACTGTCATGGTTAACAAGAATTCCGCCACGGAAGCGGTGTCGCGCCTACCGAGGCATTTGACCGTGAACATTACAAGTAAATAAATTACATTGACCTTCAGAATTTGGATGTGGGGATGTGTGTAATGAAGCATCATCCGTAGACAAACATTGATGTGAAATATTATCAATGTCTGGAAAGGGGTTAAAGAGATATTGTGAAAAAACAATAACTTTAACGCATTTCTGTTACAAATCCGGTGAACATTACAAGGAAATAAATGACCTTGAGCTTCAAAATTTGGATGTAATGAAGCATCATCCCTAGAATCATCATCCGTAGACAAACATTGATGTGAAATATTATCAAAGTCTGGCAAGGGGTTAAAGAGATATTGTGAAAAAACAATAACTTTAACGTATTTCTGTTACAAAACCAGTGAACATTACAAGTAAATAAATGACCTTGACCTTGATAATTTGGATGTGGGGGTGTGCGTAATGAAGCATCATCCCTAGACAAACATTGATGTGAAATATTATCAATGTCTGGCAAGGGGTTAAAGAGATATTGTGAAAAAACAATAACTTTAACGCATTTGCCTTACAAATAAACCGGACGACGCGGACGACGACGCGGACGACAACGGAAAATACGACGACTATAGTCGCGCCTCTGCTAAAGCAGGCGTGACAAAAATCATATCAATGTGAATATAACATAGTAAAACAAATATATTCCATCATTTTCTGCCTGAGCTCATAAATAATGATATTGCTAATTTAAAATTCAGATACCCATTACATTACGTGACATAGACTTTAGTGATACAGGTTGCAATGGAAAATTGCATTTACTGCATGATTCTGTAAATAATAATCCATTTTACCAACGAAATTGCTTGTGTTCAATTGGAAATAACACAAAATGTATTGTTATGACGGTCATTTTTAATTGTAAAATGGCAGACATATTTGTTATTGAACAGAAATATTATTATTTTATTGTTTGAATATATCCCATAAATAATTTGACTAAAATGCGGTAAAAATATGTTTATTCTTTTGACAAAAAGAGGATATGGGTCTTGAATGGTGGCCATTTTGAAATTCAAGATGGCCACCACATGTGTGACCCAAACAAATGGTACTAATTTGTTTTTTGTACTACGTCTCATACTCTATCATAAAAACACATTTCCGAAGACTACAGGAGTCGTACCAGTTATCCGGACAATCAGTTATTCGGACAAATGAAAATACCTGTTAATTAAGCGCATTATTTTGATCCGATTTTGCAAAGAATACATCTAAGTCACGCAGGTGTTTGCTGTCAAAATGTCAAAAGTCGCGTTGAGGGGGGGGGGGGGGCTCAATCAAGTGTGCCCATTACGTCATTGCCGAGCTGTTCTATAAATACAATAAATTCTATAAATATGGTGTTTTCCAAGAAGTGAAGGTCGACTGATTTTTCTGCAGACACAATGCTGTTTACACTGGTTTACAGGCGATAAACTTATGTACATGTAATATGATTTCAATGCGAGAATATAAGTTATAAGGCGATTATACGTTTGTCCGGATAACTGATTGGTGATGTTAATTTTGGGGCAACCTTACATCTGAGGATCTGACCCAATTTTAAGTGGGAAAGATGGCACATTTTGCTAAATAGTTTACATGCGCTGAGAAAGCAAGAACCGAGGATTGTTCTGTGAGAAATGCCCGTAGCTGCTATTTTAAGAAAAATATCATAAAAAACACTGCCATTTTTGTCCGATATTCTGGAGGATCCCTGTAATGTATAGCAAATTTTCAGCAGATTCACATTCTGACACCGACCACACAGGGTATACACAACCGCCTGAATTAATCTTGCACAGATGTCAACGTTTCGGAACATCTATTGGCAATCTCAACTCGCAATCAAGCACAATATTCCCAAGTATTTTGAAATAAAAATATATTCAGTCTGTAGCACGTACAGAGCTCAATGATTTGTGGCTATAACTGGAGAAATGGGGCTTATGGGATTTGTGTCCAGTGTAGCTCCTGTAGCCTATTTCACCAACATTGCAAAGTATACTTTTCTAGCAAAGTATACTTTGAGGCAGAATTTTTCAATTTAAGGATAAATTTATTAATTGTTATTATACTGAATTTATTACATTATCACAGCCATTTTGGCTGTGATAATGCAATAAATTCAGTATAATAATTCTGCATACTTATAATCATCAATTATATGCAGTGGTTAGTTCTATATGAAATAATGCATTTTGGCAAAAATAAATGATTACTCCCTCAAAGTATACTTTGGTAGATAAATATACTTTGCAATTTTGATAAAATCGGCTACAGATCAAATAGCAAACTCATGTCACCTGATAACGAGCTATATTGCTTGTTAGAAGCATCATGGGCCTACACAGCCTACCTATACTACCATGACCGGGGTATAAAAATTCCCTGATTCGAGACGAACCTTCGACACAGCCTACCTATACTACCAAGACGGGCGGTATACAAATCTCCAGATTTGATACTAACCTTCAACGCAACCTACCTATACTACCAAGACCGGCGGTATAGAAATTCCCCAATTCAAGACTAACCTTCGACACAGCCTACCTATACTACCAAGACCGGGGGTATAAAAATCCCCTGATTCGAGATGAACTTACAACACAACCTACCTATACCAGGGTTCAAGCTAGGCCAAAAATGTAGGGAGAAGTGACTTCTCCCTCCTGGCAAAATAGGGAGAAGTGAGGCAAAATTAGGGAGAAGTGATAAAAATCATAATTTCACTGAACATTTCTCTTACGGTTATCGCGTAACTTTAAACTCTATGTGTACACACCAGGGGTCATCAAACAATCGATGCGATCCAATTGTACACGCCTATTTGGTGGGATTAGCGCATTTATGACATGCACTCGCCCCTAGGGTCTGAAATTCATAGTAAAAAAAAATAAAAAAAATAAAAAAAAAAAAAATCCAGAAAATTCCAGGGCGACTTGACTTCCCCCTACGGGAAAAATAAGGCGACTTGGCCAGAAAAAAAGCGACCACTTCGCCCATGTCGCCCTCAAACATGAACCCTGATTCGAGATGAACTTACAACACAACCTACCTATACTACCAAGACCGGGGGTATAAAACTTCCCTGATTCAATACTAACCTTCAACACAACCTACCTATACTACCAAGACCGGCGGTATAAAAATTCCCTGATTCGATACTAACCTTCAACACAACCTACCTATACTACCAAGACCGGCGGTATAAAAATTCCCTGATTCGATACTAACCTTCAACACAACCTACTTATACTACCAAGGCCGGCGGTATAAAAATTAATTCCCTGATTCGAGATGAACCTTCAACACAACCTACCTATACTACCAAGGCCGGGGGTATACAAATTAATTCCCTGATTCGAGATGAACCTTCAACACAACCTACTTATACTACCAAGGCCGGGGGTATACAAATTAATTCCCTGATTCGAGATGAACCTTCAACACAACCTACTTATACTACCAAGGCCAGGGGTATAAAAATTAATTCCCTGATTCGAGATGAACCTTCAACACAACCTACTTATACTACCAAGGCCGGGGGTATACAAATTAATTCCCTGATTCGAGATGAACCTTCAACACAACCTACCTATACTACCAAGACAGGGGGTATAAAAATTAATTCCCTGATTCGAGATGAACCTTCAACGCAACCTACCTATACTACCAAGACAGGGGGTATAAAAATTCCCTGATTCGAGACTAAACTTTGACACAACCTACGTATACTACCAAGACCGGAGGTATAATAGTTGCCAATTTCGAGACGAACCTTCGACACAGCCGAGAATCTCCCACCGAAGAGAGATGCCTTTGTTCCACTCGGTGGGGACTAATCTCACATTCTTCGCCTCCACCGGGAACTCTAGCTTGTTGGTGACTGGTATGGATGCATCTGTGTTACCGGTAAACACCTGCAATAGACATGGACATGTCCTGTAGCCGATTTCACCAACATTGCAAAGTATGCTTTTCAGGCAAAGTATACTTTGAGGGAGTAATCATTTATTTTTCCTGAAATGCATTATTTCATATAAAACTAACAACTGCATATATTTGATGATTAAAAGTATGCAGAATTATTATACTGAATTTATTACATTATCAGAGCCAAAATGGCTGTGATAATGTAATAAATTCAGTATAATAACAAGAGCTCCGCGGAGCAAAATGTCCCGCCTAGCGCAGTTTGATAGTACATAAGGAGCTTGTAATAACCTTGGGGTTAGTGAGCAACATGGGCTTTCTGTAGAATGATGGGCTTTCTGTAGAATGATGCGGGATGTTGCTACAAATGCATGTATGGAATATTAAAGCATAAACTGAGCGTTAACTTTTCCAAACACGGAAATTTCTAATTCAGTGACCTTGACCTTTAGGGTTAGCGGGTACCATGGGCTTTCTGTAGAATGATACGGGATGTTGTTACAAATGCATGTATGGCATATTAAAGCATAAACTGAGCGTTAAAACTGAGCGTTCTTTTCCAAACACAGAAATTTCTAAGTCAGCGACCTTGACCTTTGGGGTTTGCGGGCATCATGGGCTTTCTGTAGAATGATGCGGGATGTTGTTACAAATGCATGTATGGAATATTAAAGCATAAACTGAGCGCTAACTTTTGCAAACACGATAATTTCTACTTCAGTGACCTTGACCTTTGGGGTTAGCGGGCACCATGGGCTTTCTGTAGAATGATGCGGGATGTTGTTACAAATGCATGTATGGAATATTAAAGCATAAACTGAGCGTTAACTTTTGCAAACACGATAATTTCTACTTCAGTGACCTTGACCTTTGGGGTTAGCGGGCACCATGGGCTTTCTGTAGAACGATGCGGGATGTTGTTACAAATGCATGTATGGAATATTAAAGCATAAACTGAGTGTTAACTTTTGCAAACACAGAAAATTCTAATTCAGTGACCTTGACCTTTGGGGTTAGCGGGCACCATGGGCTTTCTGTAGAATGATGCGGGATGTTGTTACAAATGCATGTATGGAATATTAAAGCATAAACTGAGCGTTAACTTTTCCAAACACGGAAATTTTTATGTCAGTGACCTTGACCTTTGGGGTTAGCGGGCACCATGGGCTTTCTGTAGAATGATGCGGGATGTTGTTACAAATGCATGTATGGAATATTAAAGCATAAACTGAGCGTTAACTTTTGCAAACACGATAATTTCTACTTCAGTGACCTTGACCTTTGGGGTTAGCGGGCACCATGGGCTTTCTGTAGAATGATGTGGGATGTTGTTACAAATGCATGTATGGAATATTAAAGCATAAACTGAGCGTTAACTTTTGCAACACGGAAATTTCTAATTCAGTGACCTTGACCTTTGGGGTTAGCGGGCACCATGGGCTTTCTGTAGAATGATGCGGGATGTTGTTACAAATGCATGTATGGAATATTAAAGCATAAACTGAGCGTTAACTTTTCCAAACACGATAATTTCTAAGTCGGTGACCTTGACCTTTGGGGTTAGCGGGCACCATGGGCTTTCTGTAGAATGATGCGGGATGTTGTTACAAATGCATGTATGAAATATTAAAGCATAAACTGAGCGTTAACTTTTGCAAACACGATAATTTTGACTTCAGTGACCTTGACTTTTGGGGTTAGCGGGCACCATGGGCTTTCTGTGGAATGATGCGGGATGTTGTTACAAATGCATGTATGGAATATTAAAGCATAAACTGAGCGTTAACTTTTCCAAACACGGAAATTTCTAAGTCAGTGACCTTGACCTTTGGGGTTAGCGGGCAACATGGGCTTTCTGTAGAATGATGCGGGATGTTGTTACAAATGCATGTATGGAATATCCAAGCATAAACTGAGTGTTAACTTTTACAAGCACGGAAATTTCTAAGTCGGCGACCTTGACCTTTGGGGTTAGCGGGCAACATGGGCTTTCTGTAGAATGATGCGGGATGTTGTTACAAATGCATGTATGGAATATTAAAGCATAAACTGAGCGTTAACTTTTGCAAACACGATAATTTCTACTTCAGTGACCTTGACCTTTGGGTTTAGCGGGCACCATGGGCTTTCTGTAGAATGATGGGCTTTCTGTAGAATGATGTGGGATGTTGTTACAAATGCATGTATGGAATATTAAAGCATAAACTGAGCGTTAACTTTTCCAAACACGGAAATTTCTAATTCAGTGACCTTGACCTTTGGGGTTAGCGGGCACCATGGGCTTTCTGTAGAATGATGCGGGATGTTGTTACAAATGCATGTATGGAATATTAAAGCATAAACTGAGCGTTAACTTTTCCAAACACGGAAATTTCTAAGTCAGTGACCTTGACCTTTGGGGTTAGCGGGCACCATGGGCTTTCTGTAGAATGATGCGGGATGTTGTTACAAATGCATGTATTGAATATTAAAGCATAAAATGAGCGTTAACTTTTCCAAACACGGAAATTTCTAAGTCAGTGACCTTGACCTTTGGGGTTAGCGGGCAACATGGGCTTTCTGTAGAATGATGCGGGATGTTGTTACAAATACATGTATGGAATATCCAAGCATAAACTGAGTGTTAACTTTTACAAGCACGGAAATTTCTAAGTCGGCGACCTTGACCTTTGGGGTTAGCGGGTACCATGGGCTTTCTGTAGAATGATGCGGGATGTTGTTACAAATGCATGTATGGAATATTAAAGCATTCCATTGAGGGAAACAGAAGTTACAATGAATTAACCTGAGCGTTAAGTTTTAGAAACAGAGCTAAACGCAAAAACTTAACGTTGAATGCATGTGAAAAGTAGGTCAATGAACCATGAAAAGTAGGTGAAGGTCACATGGGCTCCCTCTGTGTGAGATGGTTACACCACAGTGTTGATGTATACCAAGTATGGAGGTCGTAGGAGTTATAGTTTTCTGGAAACTGAGCTAAACGCAAAAACTTAACGTGAAATGTTGACGCCGCCGCCGCCGCCGCCGCCGCCGCCGCCACCGCCGCCGCCGCCACCGACGACGACGCCGACGACGACGCCGACTACGACGCCGACGGAAAAGCTATGCCTATGTCCCGCTTCTGCTAAAGCAGGCGGGACAAAAATTAATAAATTTATAAAAAAATTGAAAATTTCTCCCTCAAAGTATACTTTGTTAGAAAAGTATATTTTGCAATTTTGATGAAATCGGCTACTGTGACTGATTGATTGATTGATTATACACTAGCTTGTTGTGACAGTTATGTCAGCTATATTGCTGGTGACAGATTCTGTGTTGCCAGCAAACACCAGTGATATAGCTGACATAACCACGTCCGACGATTATAAAACCTTTTTCACACTCTGACTCGTCTCCAATCCTTGCTGAAGGGCTCGGTAAAGGTTTGCCCCCCAAGGCCCGTATCCCTATGTACATAAATGTGGCGTTGACTGGAGAAATGGATTTGCGACTGGTGTAGCTCCTAATCAAATAGCACACTCCTATAGCCTTTTAATGATCTTTGTCATACCGCAGATAAATTTCTCTCATTTTGATTGGTCAGCTTGACGGGTAATATAAGCCCTTGTCATACCGCAGATAAGTTTCTCGGCTTTTGATTGGCTAGCTTGCCTGGTAATATATATTATATGACCTGCCAAGGCCGTCAGACATACAGGAATTGCGATTCCCCTCCGGCGCCTCGCGTCCAATGAAGACACATTTTGCAAGCGTCTACCGATTGCGAATTGTATTCCTCACTAAACACAATAAAACCCCGAATTGATCAATAAAAGTAACAAATTGTACACTCAAAACCAGTCTTTATTGTTTATTTTTCCATAAATATTCTTCGCTCATCAAAATATGAGCAAAAAATGCCACAAACTGTCCCGTTTAGTGTTTTCAAATGTCAACACAATTGGCTTCGTGACACGGCTATATTTAGGTCATAAACTATGGGTTCCACGCACGAAAAACGCGGCGTAGCAATGACAGCGAATATTTGGGAACCAGTCGCATTCTTCTAGAGGCGCCAGATGGAGAGCAGATCGATAGAGCAGTGGAATATAAATTAAATTACACGATATAAAAAAACTGTCATAAAGTCGTTTTCGATGGATTTCTTACTCCATATTTAGTTTGTTTTCGTTTAATAAAAAAACAAAATGTTAATTTACGCCTTTAAATTAAGACTGACGTTAGAAAATCGAATCTCGGATTATTTTTCTTCCTGAAAAAACACAAAGAGCAAAAGAACAGATATGTTTATACGGCCAAATAACGGATCTGCGGTATGCTATCGCCTCGGGTGAACATACCTCCAGACGGGCAATATTACACCATATAGCCTGTGTAGAATCACAATAACTTATAATATTACCTGTCAAGCCTGTCCATATTAGCTTGAATCAAACTGGTGGCATATCAAGGAGGAGTCGAAAACAAACAATTTTGGAAATCACCTCCGAAACATAGTCGTATGTATCGGTAATGACCTAACCAAGAGAACAAAAGTTATTAACAAATTTCTACTTGTTTATGTCGAGATGACGTGAGGTAATATTTGTATTTGTAATTTAAAAAAGGTGATAAGTTTGTGAAAAATAAATTCTGTGTAGAAGAAATGTGTATAGTTTCAGCTCGACTGACTGAAAGGTTTCTAGACGAGTAGTTGAAAAATGGACATTTTATTTGGCATAAAAACACTAAGGTCCATCAATATGTGTATAAGACATGTGTAAATTTTCAGATTGATTGACTAAATGGTTATAGAGGAGTAGTGTACACACTCTATACCCTATATAGAATTGCAGACAAAAAATATAGAAAAATGACTAAAGTTAAAGTCTTTATTTATGTTAAACAAGAAATGCGTCTGTCGAACGCGGATGCCACCTGCAGAATATTTGAGAAACTGTGACAAATTGGTTAACCGAAAAGTGTGACGAACGGACAGACGGACAGACAGACAGACAAACGGACAGACGGTCCAAACACTTTATCCCGTCAACACAGTGCGTATGTGCCGTGAAACATTTTTGATATCCAGTCAATACTATTTTTGCATTTTAAAGCCATTTTTAGGTGTTGACGGGATAAATAAAATAGTAGGTTAGTGCCGTGAATGAGAAAAAATATCTGGCGCGGCACAGAAACGGGATGTGCTCGGCAGAGCCTTACCCATCCCGTTTCCTGAGCCTTGCCAGATATTTTTTCCCATTCACGGCACTAACCTACTATTCTCTATATATGCCACCCGTTTCTTCGAAACCCGGTGGCATAAAAAAAGAAGAAATTGTCAGCACAAAAACATCAAGGTGCACATTTACAACATGTGTAGAAGACGTGTGAAAAGTTTCAGGGGCCGTTTCACTAAACTTCGTACAACTAAAATGTTCGTAAGTACAAAGTTATGATTAATTTCACATTAACAATGTTTTCTTGTAAACAATTATTGGATTTACATTTATTGAGCATAGGCTGCATATGCATATATTTCCAGACGATCCTAAATTTGCACTTACGAACATGTTAGTCATATGAAGTTTAGTGAAACGGGCCCCTGATCGCTCGACTGAAAGATTTTAGATGAGTAGTGTACACAAACTATATACCGTATATAGAATTGCAAACAAAAATGAAGTTAAAAAGGTAATATTTTTGTTAAAAAACATTTTTTCGACATAAAACTACCAAAGTGCACATCTTCAATATGTGTAGAAGACGTGTGTATAGTTTCAGATTGATTGATTGAAAGGTTTTAGAGGAGTAGTGTACACAAAGTGAAACGTTTGTCTCTCCACCATCCACCCGCCCGGCAATAAAACATAATACGTCCCGTTATTTTTTTAAAACGTGCATATAAAAATGGCTGCCACAGCGGGATATTTTGTATAGTTTCTAGATTATTCATCAATTTGTGGGTATTGTGTATAACTTCTAGATTATCCATCAATTGGCAAGATAAATTTGTATAACTTTGAGATTACCCATAAATTGTCAAAATATTTTGTATAACTTCGGGGTTTACCCATCAATTGGCAAGATATTTTGTTTAACTTCGAGATTCCCATCAATTAACGGGATATTTTATATATCTTCGAGATTCCCATGAATCAGCGGGATATTTTATATACCTTCTAGATTACCCATCAATTAGCAAAATATTTTGTATACCGTCGACATTGCACATCAATTAGCGGGATATTTTGTATAGCTTCTAGATTACCCATCAATTAAAGATACCTTTGCCTTTCCGGGTGGGTAGTTATAGGTGAGCCATTCGGCATAGTAGCTATCTTGATACTGTATCTTGTACTTCGTCACCCATTCGTTATTGTCGGCACGGCCCGCTGTCGTCACACCAACCATCACTATAGTGTTGAAAAAACTGGCCGATATCCACTGCTGGGCATCATTAGATATCGCAGACCACGCTCCTATAGGATACACATATGGAAAATATAAGGTTTGATCATGTCCAGCCATGTGCAAACGTTTGCTGTGGCCCGAGGGAACTGTTTGAACCCCAAGGCCGCAGGCCGCGGGTTCAAACAGTTCCCTCGGGCCACAGCAAACGTTTGTACACGGCTGGATATGATCAAACGTTATTGTTACATTTCCAACAAAAAACGGATGTAATTTGAGCATTATATTCAGTATTTTCAGTACTTTTATAAATCGTCCCATTCAAGTAGATAATTTTCGTAGTGATGTCATGAAGGCACTTCCGCGTAGTGAAGTCATGAAGGCATTTCGTCTACGCACAGCCCCGGAATGAGCATTGCCTAAAGCCATATGAAAACAGCACGCACTATATGTTTGCACATATGTGCAAACAACGGAAACCATGTAACAATAGTCAATCAATAATTCTTAAAATGAGACAAGCAATGTGATTTTGTACCTAAGAAGCTATGTACAGTGGGGTCAGCGTGTAAGTGCACACACGAACGAACACGACAGGTTGGAACCAACTTGT
Source organism: Conchocele bisecta (assembly GCA_029237695.1). Taxonomy (NCBI): domain Eukaryota; kingdom Metazoa; phylum Mollusca; class Bivalvia; order Lucinida; family Thyasiridae; genus Conchocele; species Conchocele bisecta. The sequence goes on along the minus strand of CM055274.1, from coordinate 21,326,896 downwards.
CGTGTTCTTTCGTGAGTGTACTTACACGCTGACCCCACTGTAATATCTCTGACCTGAAAAATATTTACAATATATTCCATAAATGACGTCGAAAGTTGACGAATGTTCACAGCAAATGCGGAATAGAAGCACATCTTCATCTGTAAAAAATCACATGGCTCATTTCAAATATGGATCACCAGCTAAGGAAAGGGTATCTTAGGAATTTGCGACAATTGTAGATCCTGATTCACTTGTTTGTAAACACAGCCACACAGTGCGAGTATTGTCTAATATCAGAGCTCCAGATAAGGTGTGTATTGGCGCTTATTTTAGCAGAATACGCATTGATTATCCAGGAGTACAAAATACTCACAGCAATGTGAAAACAAGCATTGAATAAAAGTTGAAAATTTACTTACTCTTTGAGTTCAAATAAGTAAATTTTCAACTTTGTTTTATCATTTTATCATTTGTTCCCTATTTAATCAGGAAGAAAAGCAAAAATACATTTTGTTGTTTGTTGTTGGTGTTTAACATCCTATCAACAGCTAAAGTCATTTAAGGCCGGGCCAACGGGTTCGATCCCGTATTCAACCTGCTGCATTGGGGGGAAATCCCAAAATAAGAACAGACTTATTCAGCCCTGAAATTAGAATAACCTATAGCCGATTTCATCAACATTGCAAAGTATACTTTTGTATCAAAGTATACTTTGAGGGAGTAATCATTTATTTTTCCCACAATGCATTATTTCATATAGAACTAACAAATGCATATATTTCATGATTAAAAGTATGCAGAATTATTATACTGAATTTATTACATTATCACAGCCAAATTGGCTGTGATAATGTAATAAATTCAGTATAATAAAAATTAATAAATTTATCATAAAATTGAAAATTTCTCCCTCAAAGTATACTTTGCAATATTGGTGAAATAGGCTACTGACCTGAAGTCAATCCTACTTACCGTTGCAGAGATAAAGGGTACCCAAAAACTTTAACGCAAATCTTATGGATGCAAATTTCTAAGTAATTTTACCTTGAACTTGAACATAAGGCCACATGAGTGTGGTATCAAATGAAACAAGAGCTGTAGGAGAACAGCATAGCTCGACTACGAGGGTTGTCGATGTACACATAGCTTGACAAAGAAGGTGGTTGCGGCCTGCATAAAAACCTTAACCAAGGTTGACTAAAAACATTAACCAATGGAAATTAAGTAAGTAATTCGAGGTTAAATGTAGGTCAATGTCAGATATAGGTCAGGGGTTATTGATGTACATCACTAGGAGATAAAGTTTTCCAAGTATGGTTGCTGTAGGCCCAGGAGTATTCCATATACAAGCTCGAGTAAAAACCGTAACCAAGGGGAGATAACTAAGTAATCCAAGGATAAAAGTAGGTCAAGGTCAAATATAGGTTACAGATTATTGATGTACATCACTAGGAGATGAAGTTGTCCAAGTATGGTTGATGTAGGCCCAGAAATATTCCATATACAAGCTTGACTATAAACATTAAGCAAGTAATTCAAGGTTAAATGTAGGTGAAGGTCTGTATGCACAATAGTATTCCATCTACAAGCTTGACTAAAAACCTTAACCAAGGTTGAGTAAAAACCTTAACCAAGGGGGAATTAAGTAAGTAATTTAAGGTTAAATGTAGGTCAAGGTCAAATATAGGTCAGGGGTTGTTGATGTACATCACTAGGAGATGAAGTTGTCCAAGTATGGTTGGTGTAGGGCCAGGAGTATTCCATCTACAAGCTTGACTAAAAAGGTTAACCAAGGGGAATTAAGTAAGTAATTCAAGAGGAAATGTAGGTCAAGGTCAAATATAGATCAGGGGTTGTTGATGTACATCACTAGGAGATGAAGTTGTCCAAATATGGTGGGTGTAGGGCCAGTAGTATTCCATATAGAAGGTTGACTAAAAACCTTAACCAAAAGGAATTAAGTAAGTAATTGAAGAGGAAATGTAGGTCAAGGTCAAATATAGATCAGGGGTTATTGATGTACATACGTATGAGAAAAGGTTGTCGAAGTATGGTGTCTGGATGCACAATAGTATGCAATGTACAAGCTTGAAAAAAAACCTAGGAGATGAAGTTGTCCAAGTATGGTGGGTGTAGGGCCAGTAGTATTGCATATACAAGCTTGACTAAAAACCTTAACCAAGGTTGACTAAAAACCTTAACCAAGGGGAATTAACCAAGTAATTCAAGAGGAAATGTAGGTCAAGGTCAAATATAGATCAGGGGTTATTGATGTACATCACTAGGAGATGAAGTTGTCCAAGTATGGTGGGTGTAGGGCAAGTAGTATTCCATATACAAACTTGACTAAAAACCTTAACCAAGGCGTGACGGTGATGCCGACGCCGCCGCCGACGCCGGGGTGACAACATAAGCTCTACTTATTCTTCGAATAGTCGAGCTAAAAATGGATAATGATAAGGAGGTATATGAAGTTTGAGGTCAATCCGACATACCGTTACAAATATAATGGTTACCCAAAAGCTTTAAAGCGGACAGACGGACGGACGTTCTTACATTAGGGTACTTATGTGGCTTATCACATGTTAAATATTAGCCACATAAAACGATTTTTAGCCACATAAAACGATTTTTTAGGTGGCTAATTGTAACCAACCCTATCCTTTAACAAGTCCATAACCCTGTGGGGCTAGCCACATAAGTACCCTAATGTGTGCCCGAACAAACAGACAAACGGACGGACAGAAAGACGGACGGAATTACGAACTACCGTAATAACCCTATATATTCGGACACAATTTGCTTTGGGTTTCCCAAAGCAAATTGTATCCAAATACATGGCGATTGTGATTAAATCAGTACTGTCATACTAATCGTAAACATTGGCACGACCTCTGTTACGTGGAAACCATATGTTTTTATGCATTTCCCAAAATTACTGGTGTCCGAATATTTAGAGTTATTACAGTATATACCCATTATAGGTGAAGCTCAAGAGTAAGCATGAAAGCATACCTGTGGCTGCCGGTAGTAGGCGCGAATAAATGGGCAGGTGCCGGGCATCCCTAGATGTTGAGGCCCCGAAGTCCCGACTGTCCACGATACTGTAGTTGCCCGATATCATCGCCTCGCCCACACACGACTCTGTTGATTGATCGATTGATTTCTTGGTATGTAACGGTCTATCAACAACTAAGGTCATTCAAGGCCGGGCCAACGGGTTCGATCCCGTATGTAACCTGCTGCATTCCAAAAGCAGAACGGAATATTTACATCGAAAAAAACAACGTATATTCAGCCCTGAAATTAGAATAACCTGACCTGGTGCCAGGTCCATACCACACCACAGTCGCTTGGGCCCTTCCCCAACTAGATTGGTCAGTAAGCAAGGGTTACGGAATATCCCCCCCACACACCCCCCCCCCCCCCGCGTGGCCCCAGGTACCCCCTAAATATGTTAAAAAAAAAATCCAAGTGTGTGGGCTTGTGACCTTGAGTCACAGCATGATAGTAGGGCCTTAGAGGAATGCATGCATGAAATATTAAGAATTTTCGATGAAAGAAATAGAAGTTATAACATATTTCTCTGATGTTAAGTTTCGTAAAGAGACTAAGTATTTGACCTTGACCTTGGGATCAGCGGTGGTTGAACAGTCGTGGATCTGGCACAGCATGGTAGTAGTGCCTTACAGGAATGCATGTGTGAAATATTAAGCATTTTAGATGAAGGAAATAGAAGTTATAACATATTTCTCTGATGTTAAGTTTTGTAAAGAGACTAAGTATTTGACCTTGGGATCAGCAGGGGTTGGACGGTCGTGGATTTGGCACACCATGGTAGTAGAGCCTTACAGGAATGCAGGTGTGAACTATTAAGCATTTTAGATGAAGGAAATAGAAGTTATAACAATATTTCTCTGATGTTAAGTTTTGTAAAGAGACTAAGTATTTGACCTTGACCTTGGGATCAGCGGGGTTCGACGGTCGTGGATTTGGCACATCATTGTAGTAGAGCCTTACAGGAATGCATGTGTGAACTATTAAGCATTTTAGAAGAAGGAAATAGAAGTTATAACACTATTTCTCTGATGTTAAGTTTAGTGATGGACGGACGGACGGACGGACGGACAACCTGACTCCAGTATACCCCCCCATAACTCGTTGCCGGGGGAGTATAAAAAAGTGAAAGTGAAAGGGTTTAACGTCCCACCAACAGCTAAGGTCTTACAGAGACGGGACGACAGTTTAAAGTCTCATTTGACAGACCAGTGGGATGGAAATACTATGAAAGTATTTTTGATGCCCTAGGAGAGGTTTGAACCCACAACTTCCGGATTGGAATTCAGGTGTTCTAACCCCTAGGCCACGACCTTAGCTTGAACTAAACATGATACGAAACATAGTCGGCCAATTCTAATGTCAAGTTGTTCTAATGGAAGTCACTTTTGATTTTTCAAGCTTGGTAACCTATTTATAGGACTATATGTGGTTGTGACTGGAGAAATGTCGCTTATGGGTTTTGAGACCAGTGTAGATCCAGAATCTGATCAGGATTTGCACTGGTCGCCATTCCATCAATGAAACACCCCACGTGATTCTAAAAACAATACAGATCATTATAAGGCTACTGGAGTGTGCTATTTGATCAGGCGTTATACTAGTCACAAATCGCATAAGCCCCATTTCTCCAGTCCCAGCCACATCTGGTTGATTGACCTTCTCACCCTGGCAGTGGCCAACTGTATTAGAACCGAGTCAAAAGTTATTACACAATGCTCATGATGCTTTGAACATACATACATTATTTTCACATGAGATACGCCATCCGATTTAGTGCCTAAGAAAACGTGCAATATTTAATGAACAATATTTACAAAATTTATGATGGTTTCCGAAAATGGAGTCGAAAGATGACGAAATTTTCATACCAAATGCAATTCCGCATTTGCATTTGGTATGAAAATGTTGTCATCTTCTGACGTCATTTACATAAAATATCACAGTTTCTCATGAAAACTCGCGAATGTTCTTAGATACAAAAGCACAAGGTGTGTCATATATTTGTCACGGGTTGATACTGACTCGAGATTTGCTGCCTGGGGGGGGGGGGGGGGGGGGGGGGGGGGGGGGGGTGGGGGGGGGGGGGGAGGTGGTGTGGCATGAATTATGCAGTAATGGGCTCAAATATCAACTCAACACATGATAAATTCATTTTTTTATTTGTCCCTCAAATGTCGACTTGAAAAATGAAAAATGAATACGGGGACATTTTTTCCCCTGCAGAAAATGGCCTAGGCCCAACACTGCTCAAGGTGCATGATCACGTGGTTACAACAACAACAACAATGGCTGAAACTGTTGAAAGCGCGCCCACTCCAAAGTAAGTATTATTTGATATTTTTCTTAATAGCAAACGGCTTTTGATGAAATATGGCGCAGCAAACACATCTTTATGAGCTGCATTTGGTGGTCCTGGGAGTTCGGCATATACTTATGTCGTTTTTGCGAAGAATCGATTTCCGTGTCTGTCTAAATCGATTCTTCACAAAAACGACAGAAGTTTGGCCCAACGTACCGAGACCACCAAATGCAGCTTAACAAGACATGTTTGATGCGCATTATTTCATAAACATCAGTTACATAATAAGGACAAAATAAACGAATACGTGTACTTTGAATCGGAGGGCTTCTGGAAGGGTCAGTACTTGTTGTTGTTGTAACCACAAGATCATACACCTTGATCAGAGCTCTAGATAAGGTGCATATTTTATGCAATTATTTTAGCTGAATACGCATTGATTATCAAAAGTGGGAGTACACAATACGCACAGCAATGTGAAAATAAACATTGATTTTTAAATTGAGTAGTGAAAATACTGTCATAAAGTTGAAAATTCACTTAGTTGAGCTGCAAAAAAACAACAACTGTTTGCTTTTTGCAGCTCAAATAAGTGAATGTTTCAATTTGTTATATTTTTTCTATCGTTTGTTCCCTATTCAGTTTTTTTATTATTAATAATCCATTTGTAAAAGCAAAATACGCAATGATTTTGAAATTAGTTCGCTTTAGACACAAATCTTATCTGGAGCTCTGCTTGATAATGCTATTAAACTTGGATTGGCTTGAAATCACTTATTGAAATCCTCTCCAAATGAACAAGAATTCCGCGGAATCAAATGTCTCGCATTATTCTGCCTTGACCTCGACCCTGGGGCCCCGAGAATAGTCCTATATTCATCTACATATCATAGTAAAGGTATGTATAAAGTTTGATGATTGTAGCTGATAAGGTGTTGAAGTAATGACCGTAACACGAAAACTTAACATTGAATGCCGCCGCACAGCCGCACCGCCGCACCGCCGCACCGCCGCACAGCCGCCGCCGCCGCCGCCGCCACCAAAGCAAAACCTATGTCTCGCTTTCCGCTTTCGCGGGCGAGACAAAAACCACAAATTCTATAGTTATGGGCCAATCTTGCAACAAAGAGGACTTACTGGTGATCGGAGCCGTGGTGGGTGGAGTGAGGGTGGAGCCTGTAGCCACGTTGGCTGAAACAGAATACACTCGGATCAATAATAAAGTGTCATATTCTACATTGACTACTATGTCCGAAGTAGATGTTAAATAAATGTTGTGGACATTAATCATGTTAATAGCAAACAAGAAACGAGGCAAAGCCACGAAGGCCAGGTTTTTTCCAAGCATGGACATTTGGATAACATAATTATACCCACTTTTTGTAGACTAGATGGCCGTGGCCTGCATGTCGCGCCTTGGGGCGAGGCATGGACACTAAAAAAATAGATATAGTAGATGGAAAAACTTTAACGAAAAAACTTTAACCGGACACACGGACGTACGGACGTACGGACGTACGGACGGACGGACGGACGGACGCCAAAACTGCCGATATCACGCTTTCCGCAAGCGGGTGCGACAATGATGATAAACACCCATGTGAAGTATCAAGGTAATGGGTGAAGCAGTTGCAGAGATATAGTACACGAAAAAGTTTTAACCAAAAAATTTAACCTGACGTACATTAAAAAGTTAACGTTGAAAATGGCTAAGTCAATTACGTAGAAATAATAGGTGAAGGTATAAAAATGGTCACATGTTGGATAGTTGTATGTGGTAGGCACCCCTTGGTTATGAAGCTGTGAAAGTTTGGTGGTCCTAGGTCGTACAGTACCAAAGAAATGGACTTAAACACGAAAACTTAACATTGTAAACGCGAAAAGTTAACATTGAAAATGGCTAAGTCGACTGCGCGGAAAAAATGGGTCAAGTTAAAAAAAAAGTAACATGTTGGATAGTGATATGTGGTGGGCACCCCTTGATTATGAAGCTGTGAAAGTTTGGTGGTCCTAGGTGGTACAGTAACAAAGAAATGGACTCAAACACGAAAACTTAACATTGATTGTGGACGCTGCCCGCCGCCGCCCGCCCGCCCGCCCGCCGCGCCCGCCCGCCCGCCCGGCTTTCGCCAATCCAATAGCCTGGATTTAATTTTTTAAAAAAAAACCTGGCTAAAAACGGAAAATAAACACATTTTCTTGATGAATTTATTTCAAATGCTGGAATTATAAGGAATGAATGGCCTTTTTGTGGAATTTATCGGGGATATAAACTTGGAAAAGTCGCGGGAATACTGAACGAGGCCTTCCGGCCTTCGTCCAGTATTCCCGCGACTTTTCCAAGTTTATACCCCGATAAATTCCACAAAAAGGCCATTCATTCCTATAATATTTACAATACAGGTATAATCATGTTGAATATCCTACATATAATTCCACGTATAATGTTATTACTGTATCCAGTTACCAGGCTTTTTGCAGATGTAGAGTTGTTCCTCGTCACATTTCCGGTCGTTCCACTGGTAGTTCCAGCTGGAAACCAGCTCACCACAGTCCTCGGGCCGGGAACCAATCACCTGGTTATTTGGCTCCCCTTGGTGCCAGTTCAGATAGCTGCAGTAAATACGTTATGAGACACGCCATGTGATTTTGTACCTTCGGAAATATGCATAATTTCATGAAATATGTTTACAAAATTTACATTTTCCATAAATGGCGTCAAAAGTCCCTTAATAGAAGATGTGCGATATCTCATGAAAAATATTAACAAAATTTACGATATTTTCCGTAAATTATGTATAAAATTTACGAAATGTTCAGAGCAAATGTGGAATAGAATGCCACATTTGCTATGAAGATTTTGTCAACTTTCCACGTCAATTTACAGAAGATATCACGGTTTCTATAAATATTTGTCATGAAAAATGACACATCTTCTTAGGTACAAAATCACATGGCTCGTCTTATATGTGACAGTGACCGGAGAAATGGTACTTATGGGCTTTGAGACTATTGTAAATCCAGATCAGCCTGTGCATCCGCACAGTTTGATCAGGATCTGCACTGTTAGTCATTGAAATTGCTGTCGAACACTCACCGGAAAGGGCTGTTGTCCGTCCACATCCAGCCCCCTTCCCTGGACTGGTCAGTGGCCCCGATCCACAGGCTGGTCTGTATAGCGGCATACTGCCCCGTACCCAGCATACCTGCACACGAGGGGGCACAATCTCAGTAGCCCATTTTACCAACATTGCAAAGTATACTTTTCCAGCAAAGTTTGGCTGTGATAATGTAATACATTCAGTATAATAATTCTGCATACTTTTAATCATGAAATATATGCATTTGTTAGTTATATGAAATAATGCATTTCAGGAAAAATAAATGGTTACTCCCTCAAAGTATACTTTGCAATGTTGGTGAAATAGGCTACTGATCAACTCTGGCTTTTAATTTAATCCACGAGCCAGTTGAAACCGGACTATCAAACAAGAGTGCTGTAAGTCACAAAATAATTTGAATTTGAAAATCTATAGCATTATTTCTTCCTCTTGTTGTGATAAACAGGTATACTAATTTAGATAGATGTGTAAAGTAGAAATTACATAGAATTACATACAACTAGACATTTTGTTTGTAAAACATTGATATGCCCCCATGCCATACTGGACTCTTAACTAGAGAAACTCTTACAAACTTTTTGACGGACATACAGACAGACGGATGTACGGAACCTCAAGAACAATGCAATATACCCACCCTTGCTATCGCATAGGGGGCATAAAGATGTAGAAAAAATGGCTATGTTAAAAAGATGATATTTTTGGTAAAAAATAGTTTTTCACCATAAATACACCAAGGTGTACATGTACAATATGTGTAGAAGACATGTGTATATTTTCAGATCGATTTAACTGAAAGGTATTAGAGTAGCAGCATGAGCAGTGTACACAAACTATGTACCCTAATATAGAATTGCTTACAAAAATGTAGAAACATGGTGATATTTTGGTTAAAAACAGTTTTCAGCATAAAAACACCAAGGTGCACATCTTCAATATGTGTAGAAGACGTGTGTATAATTTCAGATCAATTGACTGAAAGGTTTTCGAGGAATAATGTACACAAACTGTGCACTTTTTCTGTCCGCTGCCTGCTTGTCTGCGGTAAAACATAATATGTACCATTTTTTTAAACGGTCGTTTAAAAAGTGGGAAAGTCGCCACTATACTTTTAAATTTTTAAAGCTAATGTGTAACGTGTCTGAAAAGCGAGTTTCAAAATGGCCGCCAGCATTTTATCACATTTCTTAAAAATTTCCATAATATTCAATTGATTTGTGTCCGAGATTTACTCAGCAATAAAAAATGTCCGTAATGCATCGATTTTACATAGCATATCAAAATTACCTGGTTTAACTTAGTGACAAGATAACTGTCAAATTGTGCAAGAACCGTGTTATTTTCACACAATAAAGGGTTTAATTATCTGTTTGAAATGTTGTCACGTCTCTGGATATTTACAGTATTGATTGCAATTTGTATCACATATGGACTTGATTACACAAGTAGTATAATGATATCTCTTCTAAAATGGGCCGTATTCTGACAAAACAGGGGTCCATTTCACTAAAACTTCTTTATACGATAAAAATGTTCATATCAAGATTTTTACATCAACATGGTTTAAGCAATGTTGCCATTTTGCACATACAGTCGAACCTCCATGAACGGCCACCTACAACAACACCCTCTCTGTAACAGCCGCTATTTTATATCCCAAATGGATGATTTCCTCTATATCTAACCCCGAGACTGAACATTGTTGCTTTTGCATTCTTTCTCAATAAAAACATGTTTTGACAGCACTTTAGAATCATTTTCATTGGAAATGATTCTAAAATGCTGTCAAAGCATGTATTTGATGAGAATTATCGAAGAAAATAAATAAAACTCAGACGATAAAATTGAATTCAGCATCAACCTCCCTACAACAGCCACCTCTCTACAACAGCCAGTTTTACGTCTTCCAATGGGTGGCTGTTGTAGAGGTTGCAATGTTACACACACATCGTCGCATCTGAACACATCCAATAAAGAGTTTCCAACATCAGCTTTCAGTGTAAATGTTAATTTAAAATTAAATTTTGCAATTACAAACTTCATACGTCAGTTTAGTGAAACTGGCCCCCGGGAGCCGTTTCGCTAAACTTCGTACGACTAAAATGTTCTTAAGTGCAAAATTATGATAGTCTGTAAATTTCACATTAACAACGTTTTCTTGCAAATAATTATTGAAACATGCTCAATAAATGTAAATCCATAAATTGAAATTTACAGACGATCTTAAATTAAGAAGTTTAGTGAAACGGGCCCCCGGTCTATAGATTTAGCGGAAATTGTTCATGCGAAAATGAAATTAACAGTTTGATTGGTTGTCAAATAGGTCAACAAAGAGTAAGACTAGACTACATAAGACTATGGTACAGCTATTTCTCACCTTGTATAAAATTCTGTTCGCGGATGCCAGACACGCTGGTCAGGTCGCCCCCTTTCTGTACACAGTCGGCACGGGCTTGGGCCCACGTCTTGGGACTGTTCAGCACAACTTGGTAGCACGCGCTCACGATGGAGTTGTACACCCAGTTCGGCCCACACCATGCCGACCACAAACCTGAATACCGATATGTGGCTGTGACTGGAGAATGGGGCTTATGGGTTTTGCGACCAGAATAGCTCCTAAACAAATGGCAAACTCATGTGGCCTGATAATGATCTATAATCAATATGTTACAAGCATGACGGGTATTTTATTGAGAGATTTTCTATGTTCCGGTAACCTATATATGTGACTGTGACTGGAGAAATGGGGCTTATTGGTTTTGCGACCAGTGTAGATCCAGATCAGCCTGTGCATCCGCACAGTCTGATCAGGATCTGCACTGTCCGCCATTGCATCAGTGAAACACCTGACGTGCTTCTAACAAGCAATATAAATCGTTATCAGGCTACAGGGAGTGTGCTATTTGATCAGGAGCAACACTGATCACAAATTCCATAAGTTTTGGCAGATGCACATATTGAATATGGATACAATGCTCCAGATAAGCTGTGTATTTGCGTCAATACCCAATTAAAATTGCCAAAAACCCAATTGAAATCAGAACTAGCGAGTATCAAAAAGCAATACCAGTTTTACCTTTGTCATGCTGCAGAAAACAATAAACAGACAAGAAAAATAGTATATTTTTCTTATTTTCTAAGAAAATACATCTTGGAGACAATTCTAATGAAATGCCAAGATATGTTTTCATTTCGAAGCAAACTATTCAATAAATGCTGTCTGTTGATGTGTAAACAGTAGTGTGATTTTATTTTACCCAATTAAAATTTTGAAATACCCAATTGCGTAATTTGGAGGTAAATTTCTTATTTCTCCATCAAAAATGGCAAGTTGGGCAGTGTATTAGAATTGGCTCAATGAAACGATTCTAAAGCACTCCCAACTTGCCATTTTTGATGAAGAAATAACAAAATTTCAACATAAGTGGGTCAAATTACGCACCTTAACTGTAGCTCTGCTGAATACATGTGACTGTCACTCGGTGAAATGGGTCCTATGGTGTTTGTGGCAAGTATTTATTCTGAATGTAATTGTATGGATCTGTAATATTTGATAAGAGCATGATGTGTTTCACTGACTGACTGGTGAACAGTGTAGGCCGTGATCAGACACTGCACAGATGCATAAGCCACATTTCTCCAGCCACACGTGTGTAACCAAAATTGATTAATTAAAAGGGGTTTTATGTGAATATGTTGTTGTACACCACCAGCAAACAGAATGTTATGATTTAGTGATGTTTAGCGGCCTGTCAACAGCTAAGGTCCTTTTCAGCCACGTTTACGGGTTCGATTCCCATATATTTTACCTGTTGTGATGGGGGTAAATCCTAAAATCAGAAGTGAATATTTACAGAAAAATATATACTCAGCCCTGAAATTGGAATAACCCCAAAAGTAATATGATTAGCACTAATCTTATATTTTTTTAATGGTTATAACCGGATTGAATTCTCATGTACCAGAAAGCCAAAAATAAACCGGAGGGTATCAATCAACACAGGAATATCTAGATTCTGGTAAGGAGCTTGGTGTCATACAGACAAAAAACAAACAAATATAGAGCAAAGCCATATTCCTGCTTTGTTATTGAAAAAGAGTATCAACCCATTTCTAGCGGTATACCCATTCACACATTCACAGGTATCTAACTTTACAATTTTGTTTATTATTTTCTCCATTTCTCAGTGAAAGTATATGTTGTCACCACTCATTTGAAACGTCTTGGCGAGACGGTTCAAATGAGTGGTGACAACATATACTTATATGCTGAAATAAGAAAAATGTGTAAAATTTTCAGTCAGAAAAATTGTGCATCTTCAGCATGAACATGGGTAACTAATGAACAACAATGGTTGATCACTTACTGGCCGGGGGTATCGTTGTTGGTGCTGCCACCTGGCCTGTATCTAGAAGAAAAGACATAGTGACATGAATGTGCATTTCAGAAATTGGAAATTGTTAGAAATTACATGTCTAATTTTGTCCACTGTCTGTTCCACGTTTTTCTACCGACAAACTTTTGGCTATTAAACACATTAAATCTAAAAAATATTTAATTTTAAATATTTTTTCATCAATAACAAAAAAGTCACCCTCCCCAAAAAATTGTATTTGATGAAATTACAACAAATATTGATTTTATTGCACAAAAAAAAAATTCCTATGGGAATTTAACATGGAGGCTAAAAATATTAAATATTGTTTTATTTGTGGACCGATTTTTTAAAATCTAACCTTTGTGTTTTCTTTTCACATCATTTCCAAGCTATCTCGCCTGGTTTCGAAGTCAATTACCAAACTACTTTTTTTTTCCGACCCTCCTCCTTTTTGCGCCATGTTAAATTCCTATAGAAAAATCAGTTTTTCACAATAAAATAAATATTTTGTGGAATTTCATCAAATAAAAAAAATTGGGGAGGGTGACTTTTTTGTTATTGATGAAAAAGTACTTACATTTAAATATTTTTATATGTAATATGTTTAATAGCTGAAAGTTTGTTGGCAGCAAAACATGAAACAAACGGTAGTTATGCACTGGACACAGTCTGCTGAAAAGATGGAACATGGACGGAAATTTCTCACGGTTACTTTTCAAATTTGTTACACGTCTTATTAAAAACCTGTATTGACAGCTCATTAGAATCATCTCCATAGGAGATGATTCTAATGCGCTGTCAAAACAGGTTTTATTTATAAATATTGAATAATAAACAGATGACGACAAAATTTTATTTCCGGATTAGCTGATTACCGGTAGCCGGTACTTACATGCAGCTTTCTCGCAAATAAATCCCTGGGGCAGGGAGCAGTTGCCATCGTCCCAGGACCCGCTGTAGTCCCGCCGCCCACCCACTATACGTATACACTGCTGGCCGTTTTGAAGGTCGTCCGGCTCTCCTGGGTAGAAGTTGCTCCCGTTCCGCTGGCGATGGACAAGATGCAGAGCTCCAGATAAGTATTGGCGTATTTTATACATTTATTTTAGCATAATACGCATTGATTATCAAAAGTGGGAGTACAAAATACTCGCAACAATGTGAAAATATGCATCGATTTACAAATTGAGTAGTGAACATACTGTAATAAATTTGAAAATTTACTAATAGTTGAGCTGCAAAAAGCAAACAGTGTTTGCTTTTTGCAGCTCAATAATTGAATTTTTAAATTTGTTTTATTTTTTATCCCGATTTGATCCCGATTTAAAGGTACATGCCCACTCAGTAGGCACAAATTGTTCTTTATATCAGATGATCATCCGAGACATTTTCTTGCAAAATAAACATTCATTCACCATTACCCCACGTAATGATTGGCATTATTATACATTTTATATCAGACGTAACCTTCCACACTGATATCAGACTTTATAATCTGTCGAAAAAAAGGTGACGCATTGATTAGGTCACAAGCTAATAAAATGTTCTGTTTTCTGTTCTCCAGATTTATACTTGATGGGTCGAGAGTGAGCACAACTCAGCCTCAACCAAACAAACAGCCTGATGTTCAGCATGAGAATGGAGAAGTACTCGGAACAGCCTAGATGGGCTACACTGATCATAAAGGCATTAAGTCAATTTCTGTCGTGGCAAAATCGACATAGACCATACCGAATTCTGGCCGGGAGCTGTGCCATCAATCCACAGGAGTTTATGATCTATGGGTTCGTACTTAAGCCCGATCCATGCTGTCACTATCGCGCTCTGTTGCACTGAAACGAAGCAAACCACTCCTGTACATCTCGGACACCAGTAGCCGATTTCACCAACATTGCAATGTATACTTATCTAGCAAAGTATACTTTGAGGGAAAAACATTTAATATGAGGATATATTTATTAATTTTTATTACACTGAATTTATTACATTATCACAGCCATTTTGGCTGTGATAATGTAATAAATCCAGTATAATAATTCTGCATACAGTGGAAGATTGATCATTCAAACCGGTAACGGACTCGAATAAAAGTTTGAGTTGGGCGTAGTTCGAGGGAAAGAAAATAAATACTAGTCGGACAGTGATTTCATTCCATTTAGGAATGACACCATTGATTGATGTTTGTACGGCCTTCTGGAAGAAATATCAAATAAACACATATAAAGAATTAATCAATATGTACATGTAAATAAATAAACTCTTAATTAACTGGGCACAGAAGCAGTAGTATGAGTGGGCGACATTAAATTATCTGACATACCACAACAAAAGTGGGTCTGACAATATTTTTCTTAAACTTGTTCATCCAATACTAATATCATATTAGAAACACATACAAAAGTGAAAGTGAATGGGTTTAACGTGCCAGCAACTGCTAAGGTCATATAGCGACGGAACCACAGTTTCAAGTCTCATCCAATAGACCAGTAGGATGGAAATACTATGCCCAAGGCAAGGTTTGAACCCACAACCTCCTGATTGGAAGTCAGGTGTTGAACCCTTAAAGGTACATGCCCACGCAGTAGGCACACAATGTTCTTTATAGGAATTAAATAAGTGTATAATTATGTCACTATTCCACCAGTTCTAAAAATTACGAGTGCCCGCTATACAAATATAATCATTTATAAATTATCAATTTACTGTTAGCGACGCGCGGCGGTAACAGTCTATTTTGATAATGTGCGGGGACGACGAATTTCACATCACGGCTTGCGGTGCGCATGCGTAGTATACTACGCGCGCCAGTAGGCTTCCCAATATGTAAACAAGAATATCAACATGTCGAAATGTCCACGACGGAAATTGCATGAAACGGCGTCGGCCAAAAAAAAGGCGAAATGTCTGAGGGACAGGCAGTACAGAGAGAGAGAGAGAGAGAGAGAGAGAGAGAGAGAGTGGTTAATATTGGCGACCAGATCACCAAATGGAAAGAGTTACGGTACGTGGATATTTAGATTTGGACTCGAACAGAGATTTTTCTTCTCAACTTCCGATACTTTTCTGCGCATGTCAAATATGTGATATGATTGACCGTATCACGTGACGCGTGTTGGTAAAAATAGCACGAGTCGGAAAATACCCTTTCTGGTCGCTGCATATAAAATGCGATTTAACACCAATTAACACGCGCCGTAATTAAAAATAACTCATTAGTGGGTAGACAAATGGCTCATATAAGGCATGACATAAAATGAAAAGTAGTAGTAAAGTGTAACCTGCTGCGTGGGCATGTACCTTTAATGCCACAACCCATCACTAAAGACATTCCTACTGTCTGTTCCACGTTTTGCTGCCGACGAACATTTGGCCGTTAAACGCATTAAATCTAAAAAATATTTAAAAGTAAGTACTTTTTCATCAATAACCAAAAAGTCACCCTCCCAAAACAAATTATTTGATGAAATTCCATCAAATATTGATTTTATTGCGAAAAAACAATTTTCCTGATGGGGGCTAAAAATTGATTTTTTTTTAAATATTTTTTTTATTTGAGGACTGATTTTCAAAATCTAACTTGTTTTCTTAGTTACATCATTTTCAAGCTATCTCACCAGGTTTCGGAGTCAATTTCCAATTGTTTTATTTTTTTGATCCTTCAGGATAAAAAAACAAGTTTTGGAAATTGACTCCCCATGATAAATTCCCTTTGATGGAATTTCATCAAATAATATTTTTGACTTTTTTGTTATAGATAAAAAGTATTTACTACTTTTAAATATTTTTTAGATTTAATGTGTTTAATAGCCAAATGTTCGTCGGCAGCAAAACATGGAACAGACAGTAATATACCACCCGTACCTGTGACAAAGGCCATCTCGTACGGGTCGCGAATGACGACGAGGTTGGCCCCGGTGAAGGCCTTGCAGTAGTAGAGTGCCTCGGCCCACGCCTTCAGGGTCTGATTGCGCATCGGCCCGAAGTAGTAGCAGCGTTGGTCGAACAACACCCAGTCCACATCACAGTGGTGGGAAACTGCATATAGAACATGGTCAGCTAATTAGTTTGTTGGTGTTTAACGGCCTATCAACAGCGAAGGTCATTTAAGGCCAGGCCAACGGGTTCGATCCGGTATTCAATTTGCTGCATTGGGGGGAAAATCCCAAAATCAGAACGAAATATATACATCGAAAAAAATAAATATCTGCAGCCTTGATATTCGAGTAACCTGACCTGGTGCCAGGTTCATACCACACCAGTCCCTTGACCCGATCCCCTAAAGTAGTAGGATTAAGAATAATCGCAATACTCACATAAGGTAAGGGGTATAACAAGATTCAAATGTCACATACAAGAATTACAACGACTTACGTCAGGGGCAAACCAGGTCTCCTGTCGGAATTCCGGTAAGGATGAACCGCGATCGTTAACAGCTAGTTAAGGTCTTCATGTAAAGTTTACTGGGCAAGGCTCGGCTAAGGCTTTCTGAGGAATGCCTCAATTTCCAAGCCGGGATACCACATACAGAGAGAACGCCAAGCTAGGAAATTACTATCCCGATTTGGAAATGGTAGGAATTCCGAGGCTATCCTGACTTGCAAATGGTAGGCATTCCGAGCCTCGGAATTCCCACCATTTCCAAGTCAGGATTCCGAGCCTCGGAATTCCTACCATTTCCAAGTCAGGATCAAATATACATAGGTAATGTCCGGCCTATTAGTCTTGATGAAGTTTATCAGGTGAAGCTAGGAAATGGGTAGGAATTCCAAGGCTCCCTGAGGAATGCTCACAATTTCCGAGCCGGAATACCGCATACAGAGAGAATACTCAGCTAGGAAATGAGTACACGGAATTCCTATCTTTTGGAAGCGTGTAGCCTATTTCACCAACATTGCAAAGTATACTTTTCTAGCAAAATATACACGGGAGAAATTTTCAATTTAATGAATAAATTTATTAATTTTTATTATACTGAATTTATTACATTATCACAGCCATTTTGGCTGTGATAATGTAATAAATTCAGCATAATAATTATGCATACTTTTAATCATCAAATATATGCAGTTGTTAGTTCTATATGAAATAATGCATTTCATGCAAAATAAATTATTACTCCCTCAAAGTATATATACTTTTCTAGATAAGTATACTTTGCAATGTTGGTGAAATAGGCTACTGGATAACATATACATAAAGAATACAAGGCTAGTTAGTGTTTTCATGTCAACTGTATCAAGCGATACTAGAAATGTGGAAGAATTCCGAGGCTTATCAAGGAATGCCTACACATTTGCGAGCAGGGATACTGCATACATTTATTTATTTAATGGTGTTTAACGGCCCTGTCAACAGCTAAAGTCAGTTTAGGCCGTAACACATACAAGAATACCAGGTGATGCTAGGAAATGCGAAGGAATTCCGAGCCTCGGAATTCCTACGCATTTCCAAGTCAGGATAATATATACATAGAGAATAGTAGGTTAGTGCCGTGAATGGGAAAAAATATCTGACAAGGCTCAGGAAACGGGATGGGCGAGGCTCTACCGAGCACATCTCGTTTCCGTGCCGCGCCAGATATTTTTTCCCATTCACGGCACTAACCTACTATTCTCTATGTGTATATTCTATTTATCCCGTCAACACATAACAAGAGGGCCATGATGGCCCTAATTCGCTCACCTGACTCCATGAACATTGAGTTCATGTGTTTTAAAAAAATTGTGCTATTTTTAGATGGCAGTCATCTTGGATTAAGCGATGACTCTCATTTTACCAAATCTGAAAATGCTTCACCCAAGGATCTTAACTTCCTATGAAGTTTGGCCAGCATCGGCCATGTGGTTCCTGAGAAAAAGACGTTCAAAATCTTGAATAAATGGACCTTTTGGTGGCCATCATGGATGACATAATCATCCGATTCCGACAAATATTGCACCAGAGCAATCGCCTCAGCGATACCTTCAATTTGATATATAGCATGAGCATATTCGGTCAAAAATAAAATTCGACCCCACGGGGTCACCATTTTCACAACTTTGAAAGAGCATTGTAAATCGATCATTCCTACCAATCTTAGTCGAAATCTGGCCAGCGGTTCATGAGAAGAAGATTTTTTAAGAATTTATGCTATTTTTAGACGGCGGCCATCTTGGATTAGCGATGACCTACATTTTAACAAATCTACAAAGGCTTCACCCATGGACCATAACTTTTAAGTTTGGCTACCATGGGCCAAGCAGTTCATGTGAAGAAGAATTTTGAAATCTCTAATAAAAGAACCTTTTGACATTTCGGCGGCCATCTTGGATGACATAACAATCCGATTTCGACAAAAAATGTACCAGAGTGATCGCCTCATTGATACCTTCGATTTGATATATAACATCATGTTACCTGGGGCAGGTGTTGGAATGAATGGCTGGTCTGTAATCTTCATCTCACACACAAACGAGTCCTGGTTGAAGCAGTAGGCATGGGACCACCGCGCATCACTTCCTGCAAACACAGCTCCCGGTGTTAATACACGCGAGTCAATATCACATTTATGAAATTGGTTACAACATGACATAAAAAGTTTTTTTGTGATAAAATAATATCTCACACACTGAATAACCTTACCATACCTACCACCAGTTATAAGGCCGCAGTCATACATCTTCGGATTGGCCCTTGGGTAACCGGTCTCCCAGTGTTGGTAGCCACTAGCGTTCACGACCGCGCGTCCGTCCGTCCAGTACAACACGTCAGACTGATTCACATCTGTAAAGGAGTCAAAATGTTGATTTATTGTCACAATACTGCATAGTGGATCCTCTCTAAACCGGACACACTGCGAGATCCCCAGGGTGTCCGGTTTAGAGAGGTTCCACTGTAATTCAGGTAAATGAACGCTCCTGGACACAATTGTCAACTTTTAAATCATGAACAGACATTACCATTAATGATTACATATAAACCAATCACAAAGAAATAAACTGAGGAGTTCTGGGTGTTTGGTTTAGAGAGGTTCCACCATGTTTTAGGTACATGCGTACTCGGAGGCAGATAATGCAAAGATAAATACCAAGGTGCATGATCACGTGGTTACACAACAACAACAATTACTGAAACATCCAGCAGCGCCTCCGATTCAAGGTACATATTCTGTTATATTGTCATTATTATGTAACGTATGTTAATGAAATATGCGCATCAAACACGTCATGTTAAGCTGCATTGGTGGTCTCGGTACTTTGGCCCAAACATTTGTCGTATTTGCGAAGAATTGATTTCCATGTTTACTTTCAATACTGATAATTCTTCGCAAAAACGACATAAGTATGTACCAAAGTCCCGAGACCACCAAATGCAGGTCATGAAGACGCGTTTGCTGCGCCATATTTCATCAAAATCCGTTGCATATTAAGGAAAATATCAAATAATATTTACTTTGGAGTGGGCGCGCTTTCAGACATTGTTGTTGTTGTGGTGACCACATGATTATGCACCTTGAATACATGAAAACTAACCAAACTGAGGTTCTCTAGGTGTCCAGGTTATTCAGTGATTGGTGTTTAACGGCCCATCAACGGTCATTTAAGGCCAGTAGCCTATTTCATCAACATTGCAAAGTATACTTTACTAGCAAAGTATACTTTGAGGGAGTAATCATTTATAGAACTAACAAATGCATATATTTCAAGATTAAAAGTATGCAGAATTATTATACTGAATTTATTACATTATCACAGCCATTAAATGGCTGTGATAATGTAATAAATTCAGTATAATAACAAGAAACGAGGCAAAGCCACGAAGGCCAGGTTTTTTATACCCACTTTTTGTAGACTAGATGGCCGTGGCCTGCATGTCGCGCCTTGGGGCGAGGCATGGACACTAAAAAAATAGATATAGTAGATGGAAAAACTTTAACCAAAAAACTTTAACCGGATACACGGACGGACGTATGCCAAAATGCCGACGATATCGCGCTTTCCGCAAGCAGGTGTGACAATGATGATAAACACCCATGTGAAGTATCAAGGTATTGGGTGAAGCAGTTGCAGAGATATAGTACACGAAAAAACTTTAACAACAAAATTCAAAGTAATTTGACCTTGACATTGGGCACAGGGGCCACACGGTTGGGGGTTAGAATGAAAATATGGATGATGATAAACACCCATGTGAAGTTTCAAGGTAATGGGCGAAGCAGTTGCAGAGATATAGTATAACGAAAAAGTTTTAAAACCAAAAAACTTTAACCAGACGTACGTTAAAAAGTTAACGTTGAAAATGGCTAAGTCAATTACGTAGAAATAATAGGTGAAGGTAAAAATATGGTCACATGTTGGATAGTTGTATGTGGTAGGCACCCCTTGGTTATGAAGCTGTGAAAGTTTGGTGGGCCTAGGTGGTACAGTACCAAAGAAATGGACTTAAACACGAAAACATAACATTGTAAACGCGAAAACTTAACATTGAAAATGGCTAAGTCGACTGCGCGGAAAAAATGGGTCAAGTTAAAAAAAAAGTAACATGTTGGATAGTGATATGTGGTGGGCACCCCTTGATTATGAAGCTGTGAAAGTTTGGTGGTCCTAGGTGGTACAGTAACAAAGAAATGGACTCAAACACGAAAACTTAACATTGATTGTGGACGCCGCCCGCCGCCCACTGCCCGCCCGCCCGCCCACCCGCCCGCCTGCCCGGCTTTCGCCAATCCAATAGCCTGGATTTTTTTTCAAAAAACCTGGCTAAAAACTTAACATTGTAAACGCGAAAACTTAACATTGAAAATGGCTAAGTCGACTACGCGGAAAAAAATGGGTCAAGTTAAAAAAAAAGTAACATGTTGGATAGTGATATGTGGTGGGCACCCCTTGATTATGAAGCTGTGAAAGTTTGGTGGTCCTAGGTGGTACAGTAACAAAGAAATGGACTCAAACACGAAAACTTAACATTGATTGTGGACGCCGCCCGCCGCCCGCCCGCCGGCCGAAGGCTTTCGCCAATCCAATAGCCTTGATTTTTTTTCAAAAAACCTGGCTAAAAATTAATAAATTTTTCAAAAAATTGAAAATGTCTCCCTCAAAGTATACTTTGCTACTAAAGTATAATTTGCAATGTTGATGAAATGGGCTACAGGCCAACAGGTTCGATCCCGTATGTAACCTGCTGTATTGAGGGAACAACCTAAAATCAGAACAGAATATTTACATTTCAATAAAGATATATTCAGCCCTGAAATTACAATAACATGACATGGTGCCAGGTCCATACCACACCAACGCAGGTTAGAGGTCCCACTGTAATTCAGGTACATGAGCACTCACATGAGATATAATTTTGCAATCATGAACAGACATTAGCATTATAGACAATACACAGAGAAACCAATCAAAATTAACAACCCTGCCAACACCACAGACCTCGATAGTGGTGTTTGCAAAAGTGCAGATCCAGATGAGCCGGCTCGTGATGAGCCGTCCAATCAGGATCTGCACTTTTTGCAAGTAATTTCATATTTTAAGCAAAAAACACCCCCCCCCCCACCTTTTATAAATGGACTAGGCTGAAAATCATTTTGTGATGATTTAATTGGTCGGAAAATTAACATATGGAAATCCATCCCAGTTATTTAAGGATGAAAAGGGTTGAACAAATAAATATCTACCTGAAAATGCCAGCCAGGATCGACTCACTTTAAGGTCTGTGAGCGTTTTAGTGATAAACTGCTGTTCAATGTCACTGGAAAGATACAAACATACAAGAAACTGTGACTGTGTACTCAAATGCCACAACATCTGCACTCAGGCTCAACCAAATAAACTGGTTGACATTGAGCATAAGATTAGAGTACTGTGGCTGTGACTTGAGAAATGGGGATTATTGGTTTGCAACCAGCGTAGATCCAGATCAGCCTGTGCATCCGCACAGTCTGATCGGGATCTGCACTGTTTGCCATTTAGTCAATGAAACACCAGGCATGCTTCTGACAAGTAGTACAGATCTTTATCAGGCTACATGAGTCTGCTATTTGAACAGGAGCTACGCTGGTCACAAATCCCATAAGCGCCATTTCTCCAGTCACAGCCACATATAAGTTTAATTATGTTATCAGAACCAGAAATAAGAAAAGTATCTTCATGTGCATGTACAGTTTAACCTTGATATAAAGCGGTGTCACTTTATTATTGTTCGACACACAAAATTATTAATTATAGGTTAGCACCTAACAAAAATGTTTGTATAAAAATATTGTATTTAACCCTTTCAACACTACAGTCTCTTAGCGGTGTTTGCAAACAGTGTAGATCCAGATGAGCCGGCTCGTAACGATGATGATTGGAGGATGGTCAAGAGCGATGAAACCAATTTAAAGTGAAATAGTTTAATTGATGCTTTATAACGTATCTCTAAATGTAGTTGTTCAGCTCTGGGATTACACAGAAATATTCACCGTTGTCAATTTTGATGAAATACAATATACACTGAACACGACACCGAAAATTAACCCAAACAAGAAATGCGTCTGTCGAACGCGGATGCCACCTGCAGCATATTTGAGAAACTGTGACAAAGTGGTTAACCGAAAAGTGTGACGGACGGACGGACAGATGGACAGACGGACAGACGGACAGACGGTCCAAACACTATATGCCACCCGTTTCTTCGAAACCCGGTGGCATAACAAGAAATGCGTCTGTCGAACGCGGATGCCACCTGCAGCATATTTGAGAAACTGTGACAAAGTGGTTAACCGAAAAGTGTGACGGACGGACGGACAGATGGACAGAAGGATGGACGGACGAACTTATATTTCGGACCTTAGGGGGTACTTGCTATATAAAAGATAGGCTTACAATAGGCTTACGGGGTACGGAATAAGTTCCATTGTGTTCTAACCCTAACCCATTGTCTTAGGCCACGCCCCCTACCCCATAAGTACCCTAATGTGTGCCCGGACAGACGGATGGACGGACAGACGGTCCAAACACTATATGCCACCCGTTTCTTCGAAACCCGGTGGCATAACAAGAAATGCGTCTGTCGAACGCAGATGCCACCTGCAGCATATTTGAGAAACTGTGACAAAGTGGTTAACCGAAAAGTGTGACGACGGACGGACGTACCAACATTTTGGGTTTATGGGCTATTTGCTATATAAAAGATCAAAGGACTAGCCCCTAAACTTCAAAAGGTTTTATGGGCTAACGGAATAAGTTCAAAGAACTTCAAAGGAATCCTTATGTTACTAACCCTTACCCTAAGCTCCTAAACCCCTGATGTTTGCCCGGACGGACTCCCTGAAGTGACGTTGTGGGATTTGTTGCATGTGGGGTTTTTGGCCAAGTCTTTTGGGGTTTTTTGGGTGCTATTTGTGGGGTGCAAACAATGCTAAAGGTGTTATCTCCCCTATACTAACTTGCTCTCGTTTTCTTATGTCTCCTGCATGCACTTGTGGGGTATTTGGGTTTGATCAGTGAAGTACAATATGTACTTGTGGGGAAATTTAGTCAGCCATTGTTTGTGGGGTTTGGATGGACGTACGGTTTTGACCATCACCCTCTGGGGTGTCAATTTTTTATTGCTTTTTTGGGCTTTTCAGAAGTGATGGAGTTCATTAAGATATAGTTGCGTACGGGGTTCACCCCACATGCAACAAAAACCCCACATGCATGTCATGTACTCGTGAATCACCCCACAACGTCACTTCAGGGAGAGCGGATAGATGGATGGATGGACGGACGGACGGACGGACGGACGGACGGTCCAAACACTATATGCCACCCGTTTCTTCGAAACCCAGTGGCATAAAAATTCAGAGCTCAATCCCGCAGAAATTGTTGTCATTTTTCGGCATCATTATGATTGAAAATATCAGCATCAATTTCAGCGAATGTGACAAGGGAGAAAATTAGCTTGTAGTTGTGCTTCTGTTGTACCTGTTTATAATGAGTAAGCTAGCACCCATTTCCTCGCAGCATATATATGTCTTAGTGTTAAACCAATGTCGATTTCGGTGAAGTACAATATATACTGCTCTGAATTATTTTGTCAATTTTCGACGTAATTCGACGCAATTTAATTCCACATGAGCTCAGATTTTTTGTCAATTATCGGAAAATATTACTATCAAAATCAACATTGGCCAACGGCAAAGTGGTAAGGAAGACAATTCCAGAGCATGGCTCCTGTGCAGTACCTGTTTATAATGAACAAGCTTGTGCCCATTGCCTCGCAGTATGTCTTAGCGTCTGTATGTATATTTTGTTTGTCAATGTTCGGTATCGTTCCCGGAAATTTTCTAAATCACTATTGGCGAACGCCAATGAAACAAAGGCATCGCAATAACAAAGCTAATCCCCTCGCTGGCAGCCTTGATAATAAATAAATAACATTTTTGCCTTACAAACAAGGTGAGCATAAATCCTCAATGACCTTGACCTTGGGTGGTCGGACGTTGTATGCCAAACAAAGCACCATTGTGGCAAAATATTATCAAAATCGGTGAAGAGTTATCATGAATTATTGAAAAATGAAAGGTGTTGCCTATCGGCGAGGGGATAATTTGCATAGTCGGGCTACAACATTATTGTGCCGTACCTGTTTATAACAAGTAAGCTTGTTCCCATTTGCTCGCAGTATGTCTTGGCGTCAAACCATGTTTTCTGTAAGGTTGGTGCGACCTGGGCCTGGTAACAGCGATCCTGATTGGCCAGCCAGCCGTTAGGACACACCCCTGGAAATGGAAACTAGTCTAGCAATACCATCTAGAAACTCATATGATATTATCAAGGCAAAATCTAATTTATGTTTGTTTAATGGTGGTTAGCGGCCTATCAACAGCTAACGTCATTTGTGGCTGTGACTGGAGAAATGGGGCTTATGGGTTTATTTAATGGTATTTAGCGGCCTATCAACAGCTAACGTTATTTGCGGATGTGACTGGAGAATGGGGCTTATGGGTTTATTTAATGATGTTTAGCGGCCTATCAACAGCTAACGTCATTTGTGGCTGTGACTGGAGAAATGGGGCTTATGGGTTTATGTAATGGTGTTTAGCGGCCTATCAACAGCTAACGTCATTTGCGGATGTGACTGGAGAATGGGGCTTATGTGTTTATTTAATGGTGTTTAGCGGCCTATCAACAGCTAACGTCATTTGTGGCTGTGACTGGAGAAATGGGGCTTATGGGTTTATTTAATGGTGTTTAGCGGCCTATCAACAGCTAACGTCATTTGTGGCTGTGACTGGAGAAATGGGGCTTATGGGTTTATTTAATGGTGTTTAGCGGCCTATCAACAGCTAACGTCATTTGCGGATGTGACTGGAGAATGGGGCTTATGGGTTTATTTAATGTTTAGCGGTCTATCAACAGCTAACGTCATTTGTGGCTGTGACTGGAGAAATGGGGCTTATGGGTTTATTTAATGGTGTTTAGCGGCCTATCAACAGCTAAGGTCATTTGTGGCTGTGACTGGAGAAATGGGGCTTATGGGTTTATTTAATGGTATTTAGCGGCCTATCAACAGCTAACGTCATTTGCGGATGTGACTGGAGAATGGGGCTTATGGGTTTATTTAATGGTGTTTAGTGGCCTATCAACAGCTACGGTCATTTGTGGCTGTGACTGGAGAAATGGGGCTTATGGGTTTTGCGACAAGTGTAGATCCAGATCAGACTGTGCATGCGCACAGTCTGATCAGGATCTGCACTGTTCGCAGTTGCATCAACAAAAGAATCACCATGCTAACAAGCAATATAGATCATTGTCAGGCTACAGGAAAGTCCTATTTGATCAGGAGCTAAACTGGTCACAAATCCCAAAAGCCCCATTTCTCCGGTCAGTCACATTTAAGGCCGGGCCAACGGGTTCGATCCCGTATTCAACCTACTGCACTGGAGGGAAATCACAAAATCAAAACGTAATATTTACATCGAAATAAAAAATAAAAAAAAAATCCAATTAAAAGCTTAGTTTAAGCCCGACCAATGGAATGTCAGAGCAACCCGGATTGCGTATCTAGTCAATGCAGTATACAACATTTTGTTATCAGTCAGCATGTAGTCAGTCAATACACAATTATTGTCTTTTGAGGCGTCGGTGAACATCACTTTTCTCAGGTCTGTAAATCTCATGTACACCGACTCAAAAGACTATAATTGTTTTATTATATGACCCTTACTACAAATATTCCGAAAATCAGGAATAGTCACGAACAGTGTAAACACAATAACAATTACATGTGTCAGTACCGTATTTATTGCAATAGTAGCCCCCTCTCTATTAGTAGCACCCCCCCCCCACCCCTCTTATAGGGGTCAGATTTACGCATGCGCTCTAAGGAGGTGAACAATAGGTTTGTTTACATGAATAAACACATCTCAGACCGGTCTCGCTGTCCGAGAGTGCTTATTCGTGTAAACAAACTGTTTAGTAATTTGTAGATAATCATGTGGTACTGTTTCGGCCAATGAGAAGGACTGAAATACATAATGATTAGCGAGATAAGGTAAACTACAAGAACAAGCTCTCGAAACTTTTTGTCTTTTTATTTACAGTCATGCAATACCCACGATACCTTAAAAAGAAGACGACTAATAAAAGTACCATTTTTTCTAGATTTGCAAGCAGGTTGTCAAAGGTTCACTAAATATCAAATAACCTAAGTATTTTTTATTTATTTACAGTGGGGTCAGCGTGTAAGTGCACAACCTGTCGTGTTCGTTCGTGTGTGCACTTACACGCTGACCCCACTGTATTGGTGTTAAACAGCCCATCAACAGCTAAGGTCATTTTAGGTCGGTTCACAGGATCGAATCCCGTGTTTTACCTGCATGGATGCGGGGAGAATCGTAAAATCAGAATGGAAAATTTACAGATAAATATAGATCAGCTCTCAAATTAGAATAACCGGACCTGCTGGCAGTTCCTCACCACACCGGAATCACTTAGCCCCACTCCTAAAAGTAACATGATTAGTACTAATCTTCCTACGTGTTTATAATGGGTATAACCGGATTCAACTCTCAAGTAACAAGAAAGTCAAAATTAAATGTACCTGAGGGCCAAACCAGGGATATCGGGATTCCGGTAAAGATTAAAACCATTGTTAAATTTACACTTCGCATGATCCCGACCAGCCGCCCACAATAACCCAAGTAAACATTTATTTAACGGAAGAACCAACAGTTGTTGCCTTGATATGTCCAATTTATGTACAATATATTGTCAATACGAAACTGACGTACCTACAGACCGGTTGCAGATAAACTTCCACTGTGTATCGCAGGTGAATCCCCGCCACGCATAGCCCTGGCTGGGATCTGTCACGGCACACGTCGAACCGTTCTGTCTACAACCACAACATAGGAACTGATGGTTAGCCGATTTCATGATAAGAATACGCCATTTTGTTTGTGGAAAATACTAAATATTTGTGTTGTATGTGCTCAAAAGTATATGTCGCGACCACCATTTGAACCGTCTCGTTGAGATTGAGACGGTTCAAATGAGTGGTCACAACATATACTTTCATTGCAAAATAACAAAAATAAAATATTTGAAAACGTACATTCACGAACATAATAAAAATAAATTTATTGCTTAAAGGTACATGCCCACTCAGTAGGCACAAAATGTTCTTTATAAGAATTGTGCCACTATTCCACCAGTTCTAAAAGTTACGAGTGCCCGCTATACAGATATAATCATTTAGTAATATTTATTTTACAGATAGTGACTCGCGGTGATATCAGGCTATATTATTTTCATATGCAAATGAGGCATGATATTTTTTAATTATTTATACATGTACTAATTAAATGTATCAACTGAAAAAATAATATTTTCGACAGATTATAAAGTATGATCATTGCACATCAAAATATAAATACAGAATATAAATAGTAATGTTTGTTAATATTTTAAGGAAACACGGTTATCGCCCCTGATATCAGTGTAGAATCTACAGCGAAACATCTCTAAACCAGACACTCTGGGGACACTCTGAAGGAGCTGTGGGAGAAGAAAAAAAACAAAAAATTTGGGAAATTGACTGGGAGATTGAACCTGGCTGGATAGCTTGGAATTGATAACAAAAGTTAAATTGTGAAAAACGGTCCACTATTTCTGAAATTAGAAACATTTTAAATCCCCATCTTCACAGAGGAAATTTTATTTTCGTAATAAAATCAACATTAGACCAAATTTCACAAAATAAAAAGAAGGCTCATTCTTATATTTTGATAAAATATAACATTATCGAAAAAAATATTATTTTTGCATTTTTGAATGGCCGTAAAATTTGGGCAGGTTTCGTAAAACAGACAGTAGTGATTATATTCGTGTATGTATGTGGCATTCTGCATATCACCAGGCATGTTAAAAAACTCTTGAGTAAGTATACCAAACAATGACCCCTTGGTTGGTACAAATATCACATTTATTCTAATAAATGCCCCCGGGGCTATGCAATCCGTGGAGATCAAAACGTGACAAATATGATCAAAATATGTTATTTTCATATACAAAAGCCATTTCATATACAAAAGCCATTTAAAACAAGTTTTAAATGGCTTTTGTATTTGAAAATAACATACAGTCGAACCTGCTTGGGCGGTCACCTTTAATCAGCGGTCACCGCCGTTAAGCGGCCACTTCAAATTCCTCCCGCGCATTTTTGCTATATAAAACACTTTCATTCAACGGTCACTCGTCTAACGCGGCCAGCGGTCATTAATTATCGTCCCAAACTAGTGATCCAATTTCATTAAACGGTCACCGCTAATCTCGATTTCAATGTACCCTGCGGCGGTCGTTACCGAAGCGCGAATTAACAATGATGTCAGCAGTCAATGCGGGTAATTAAAACACCTAACACGTCGCCGCGTCGGCGATATTGAGAGGGTATGTTTCACAGGTGCAAATTGTGTTGCCCGAATTGTCGGCTCATTATTGAAAGAACAGCCTATCGCATCCGGGTTCTTGCACCCTTGTCCGCCGATTCGTAATTTCTATAGGTTACCGACACAAATGTTGTAAAAAGGAACAGCCCATTGCCAGTTACCAAATTGACAAAACACGAATAGCTGATATAATTGGTGTGTATTGCACAGGACCGAGTGTAACCGGCTCAAATATAATTTAAGCAAATGGCCTCAATGTCGAATATGAGCCGAATGTCGCACTTATTGACTGCTTTTGCTGACATCGCCTATGCATTATTTACATACACAATTGGAAATGAATCCAAATTCGACTTGACCAATACCCGACAAAAAAAAAAAATTAAAAAAAATCGCACAACTTATCCCACACCATTTCCGATTATACCACATTATGCCCTATTATCTGGTACAATAAGTTGTCTACAATATGAATCTTGCAGATTAGCAGTTGCAGTAGGCTGTAAAATAACAACAAAAACGTGAACATTGGTGTTTTTATTTGTTGACAGATTTTTTATTTCATTAAATGATATAATCCACTCATTACATGTTCAGGTTCAATTTTGAAAATATTAAATAAATATAAAGATACACATTTATATTGCATTAAAACATACATATTTAATCAATATGGTACTCTAAATTAATCATTAATATTATTTATTACATTTGTATTATCAAGTCAACATACATGTCTATGTTATCTTTATCTTCATTTCAATTTTCAAAATTTACCTGAAATGTACCTGAAAACACAACCCTCTATTAAGAGGTCACCTCTGTTAAGCAGCCAGTTTTGTCACTTCCCTTGGGTGGCTGCTTAAGACAGGTTTGACTGTATTTAGAATGCACTTTTGGGAGGGGGCTACTAATAGAGAAAGGTCTACTCTATTAGAATAAATATGGTATATGGTGGAAAATCTCATACACGGGCCTCGAACCTCGAGCCACAAACCTCGAGTATACTTACAGAATCTGGTTGCCGTAGCTGTACCATCGCTGGTATCGCATAGTATCGTTGTTGATCCAGCGCCATGTTCGTGGATGGGCCTACAATAATTTGTCATACAGCACATAAATTTCTCATGTTTTGATTAGTTTGGTTAGTTTGACAGGTAACATGAGCCCATATAGCCTGTCAAGCCATTCAGCATGGCTCGCATCAAAATGTAGGCTGGTTGATACTGAATGAAAAAAAAAATAGTAGCTGTAGCGACTGGTTAGATTTGTGACCAGTGTAGATCCTGATAAAAGCACACTAAAATAGCCTGATAACAATCTATCGAGTGGATAAACAAGAATTCCGCCACGGAAGCGGTATCGCGCCTGCCGAGGCATTTGACCGTGAACATTACAAGTAAATAAATGACCTTGACATTGAGAATTTGGATGTGGGGGTGTGCGTAATGAAGCATCATCCCTAGACAAACATTGATGTGAAATATTATGAAAGTGTGGCAAGGGGTTAAAGAGAAATTGTGAAAAAACAATAACTTTAACGCATTTCTGTTACAAAACCGGTGAACATTATAATTAAATAAATGACCTTGACCTTGAGAATTTGGATGTGTGTATCAAAGTGTGGCAAGCGGTTAAAGAGATATTGTGAAAAATATACGGATGACGACGACGCGGACGACGGAAAAAGCGCCGACTATAGTCGCGCCTCTGCTAAAGCAGGCGCGACAAAAAATGACCCCAACTTTCAAATTGTCATATTTCTCGGAAACTATGCAAAATAATTCAGTATAATCTTTCACAATATCACCCCATGCAATCATTCTCAGATATGTGGCTGTGTCTAGAGAAATGGGGCTTATGTGTGTTGTGACCAGTGTAGATCCAGATCAGCCTGTGCATCCGCACAGTCTGATCTGTATCTGCACTGTTCGCCGTTCCATTAATGAAACACCTGTGAAGATTCTAACAAACAATATAGATCATTATCAGGCTACAGGAGTGCACTATTTGATCGGAAGATACACTAGTCACAAATCCAATAAGCCCCATATCTCCAGTCATAGAGGATATTCATATTTTTGCAACGAGTATGACATATATGTCCATATTTCACGAGTGCCGTGAGGCACAAGTTAAATATGGACATTTCACACCACGAGATGAACATACCGGTATATGTCATATTCGTTGCAAAAATATAAATATTCTATTTATTATATACCGCTCCATGGAAATTAGCAGTTTTTAGACTGTATACGGTAATTAATGTGTATTTGCAGCCTATTTAGTAGTCCGGCACAGCAGATGCGCGTTATGAATATAGATAGCGGAAGTAGTCGTATTTTCACCGGAAGTTGTTATTTGATCGATGAGAACATATGACTTTTATTTACATCGTATAACTATGTATTTCGTGGGTAGGTATATAATAAATGAACAAATTCACTACCACATATCCACACTACAGAGAGTGACTCACAGTGTCTGAGAGCCCGATCCAGGCCATGTTGTCCTTAGAACTACAGGGGACTACGTCAAACAGGTTGTTCACTATCCACACTACAGAGGGTGACTCACGGTGTCTGAGAGCCCGATCCAGGCCATGTTGTCCTTAGAACTACAGGGCACGATGTCAAACAGGGTGAGCAGCTGGTTGTAGTTCTTGTACATGGTTAGGTCTCCCTGCTGGCTCTGGCAGGTCCGGCGCGCGTCAAACCACGTGGCTGGGGTGTCGTACCAGCGGAGACACACACCGTCAATGTACCGCCATCCGTTCGCCAGGTCACACACATCTAGCATACCTGTAGACAGGTCCAGGTATGGCACGACAGTAAATAATAATTACATGTATAGGGTTGTATCATAATAAACCTAAATACATTTATCGGAGGAAGCATATGAAAGTATATGGTTTCCCCCACAACAGTGAGCGTGCCAATATATAGGGTTAGTATGGCAGTAATGGTCTAATTACTATAACAATGTATTTGGATATAATTTGTTTAATAGGGGTTTCCCAAAGCAAATTGTGTATCTTGCGAATATTTAGGGTTAATACGGTGCCAAATACGGTACAGTGGGGTCAGCGTGTAAGTGCACACACGAACGAACATGACAGGTTGGAACCAACCTGTCGTGTTCGTTCATGTGTGCACTTATATGCTGACCCCACTGTAAGTGCCAAAAAAGTGCAGATACTCAACTCAAAGTAAGGAGAAGTCGAGACAATTTAGGGAGAGAATTTTGCCCACTTCGCCCTGTAAAATGATCCCCGATTGATGTATTTTACTCATTTATCTTAGCTGCATACGTATTGATTTTGCAATGTTGGAAGTACAAATACGATTTGAAAATACTCATAGGCATTCAAATTGGTGTAAAGTCTCTAAAAAATTACAAAGAAAGCAATAGTCACCGGCTAAAAATGTCACCAGCTCCATTTGTCTAGTCACATATCAGGAGCTATAACTGACACATATGAATGATACAAGAGCCAATTCTCTAAACACAGTCACAGCCACAGATCAGGGAACCGTTTCACTAAACTTTGTACCACTAAAATGTTCGTAAGTGCAAAATTATGATACAGTCTGTAAATTTCACATTAACAATGTTTTCTTGTATTTAATTATTGGATTTACATTTATTGAGCATAGGCTGCATATTATGCAGCCTATGCTCAATAAATGAAAATCCATCAATTGAAATTTCCAGACGATCCTAAATTTGCACTTACAAACTTTTTAGTCGTAAGAAGTTTAGTGAAATGGCTCCCAGGAGCTAGAACAACCACAAAGGTCATAATACTGTTGACAATTGCATATATGTGGCTGTGACTGGAGACAGGGATCCAACACCTGTCATGCTTCTAACAAGCAATATACGATACACGCAATGCAATTTTGAGTAAATGACGTCGAAAGTTGATGAAATATTCACGGCAAATGTAGAATTCAATTACGCATTTGCCGTGAAAATTTTGTCATCTTCCGAAATGATTTACAGAAAATGTCTGTTTTTGAAAATAAATTTCAGGAGTGTGCTATTTGATTAAGAGCTACACTGGTCACCAATACCATAATCCCCATTTCTGCAGTCAATGTCACAAATGTGACTGCGACTGGAGAAACTAGATTGGTCAGTAAGCGAGGCTTACGGAATACCCCCCGCGTGGGTCCAGGTACCCCTAAAATATGTACAAATTTCCAAGTGTGTGGGCTTGTGACCTTGACTCTGGGATTAGCGCCAGCGGCATGAACATGAATTTGTCACAGGGTGGTAGAGGTCCATTGGAGCAATGAATGTGTGAAATGTGAAGCAAATTCGAGCAAGGAAATAGAAGTTATAACCGATTTCTCTGATGTTAAGTTTTGTAAAGAGACTACCGTATAACCTCGAATTAACGCCCCCAGAGGCATTACATTTTACAAAAGAGGGGGGGGGCGTTTATTTGTCACCGGGTGGTAGAGGTCCATTGGAGCAATGAATGTGTGAAATGTGAAGCAGATCCGAGCAAGGAAATAGAAGTTATAACCGATTTCTCTGATGTTAAGTTTTGTAAAGAGACTACCGTATAACCTCGAATTAACGCCCCCGGAGGCGTTACATTTTACAAAAGGGGGGGGGGGCGTTTATTAGCCAGTAAAAAAAAAAAAAAAAAAAAATTACCAAGGACCGCCAATTTCAAACACAAATAAGGATTTAAGGATTATTTGTGTTTGAAATTGGCGGTCATTGGTAAAATTATTTTTTTTTTTTATTATTATTTTGGTGGGGGGGGGGGGGGGGGGTGGGGGTGCGTTTATTAGCCAGTAAAAAAGAAAAAAAAAAAAAAAAAGCAAATTACCAAGGACCGCCAATTTCAAACACAAATAAGGATTTAAGGATTATTTGTGTTTGAAATTGGCGGTGATTGGTTTTTATTTTGGGGGGGGGGGGATGTGGGGGGGGATATTAGACCAGTAAATAAAAAAAAAAAAAGAGAACAAAATTACCAAGGACCACCAATTTCAAACATAAATAAGGATTTAAAGATTATTTGTGTCTGAAATTGGCGGTCATTGGTATTGTGGATTTGGCACAGCATGGTAGTAGAGCCTTACAGGAATGCATGTGTGAAATATCAAGCATTTTAGATGAAGGAAATAGAAGTTATAACAATATTTCTCTGATGTTAAGTTTATCCGGACGGACGGACGCACGGACGCACGGACGGACGAACGGACAACCTGACTCCAGTATACCCCCCCACAACTCGTTGCGGGGGGTATAATGAAACTTAGGGGATTTGTGGCCAGTGTAGCTCATGTTCATATAGCACACTCCTGTAGACTAATAACGACCTTTCTTGCTGTTAGAAGCATGGCGGGTGTTTCATTTATGAAATAGCGAACAGTGCAGATCCTGATCTGGAGATACAATGTTTGCAAAACCCATAAGCCCCATTTCCTAAGTCACAGTCAACCAACTGGTATTTAAGATACAAAACTTACTGTTTGAGCGGACACAGATGGTACCCCAGGATGAACGACAGTTCTGCTGGGAAATCTGACTGACGTAGGGCTTGTAGCTGTACATTGCCGTGCACAGGTTATGCGCATTCTTGTTACCTTCAGCATTACGGTACCATTTCCTGGAACAGAATGAACACGGTAACATTTCCAGGAATAGAATGGACACGGTGCCATTTCCTGGAATATAATAGACACGGTACCATTTCTTGGAATAGAATCGACATGATACCATTTCCCGGAATAGAATGGACATGATACCATTTCCTGGAATAGAATGGACATAGTACCATTTCCTGGAATAGAATGGACACGGTACCATTTCCTGGAATAGAATGGACACGGTACCATTTCCTAGCTGGTACCATTTCCTGGAATAGAATGGACACGGTACCATTTCCTGGAATAGAATGGACACGGTACCATTTCTTGGAATAGAATGGACACGGTACCATTTCCCGGAATAGAATGGACACGGTACCATTTCCCGGAACAGAATTAACAAGGTACAATTTCCTGGAATAGAATGGACATGATACCATTTCCTGGAATAGAAAGAACACAGTACTATTTCCTGGAATAGAATGGACAAGGTACCATTTCCTGGAATAGAAAGAACACAGTACTATTTCCTGGAATAGAATGGACAAGGTACCATTTCCTGGAATAGAATGGACATGGTACCATTTCCTGGAATAGAATGGACATGGTACCATTTCCTGGAATAGAATGGACACGGTACCATTTCCTGGAATAGAATGGACACGGTACCATTTCCTGGAATATAATGGACACGGTACCATTTCCTGGAATAGAATGGACAAGGTACCATTTCCTGGAATAGAATGGACACGGTACCATTTCCTGGAATAGAATGGACAAGGTACCATTTCCTGGAATAGAATGTACACGGTACCATTTCCTGGAATAGAATGTACACGGTACCATTTCCTGGAATAGAATGTACACGGTACCATTTCCTGGAATAGAATGGACAAGGTACCATTTCCTGGAATAGAATGTACACGGTACCATTTCCTGGAATAGAATGGACACGGTACCATTTCTTGGAATAGAATGTACACGGTACCATTTCCTGGAATAGAATGTACACGGTACCATTTCCTGGAATAGAATGTACACGGTACCATTTCCTGGAATAGAATGTACACGGTACCATTTCCTGGAATAGAATGTACATGGTACCATTTCCTGGAATAGAATGTACATGGTACCATTTCCTGGAATAGAATGTACATGGTACCATTTCCTGGAATAGAATGGACAAGGTACCATTTCCTGGAATAGAATGTACATGGTACCATTTCCTGGAATAGAATGTACATGGTACCATTTCCTGGAATAGAATGGACACGGTACCATTTCCTGGAATAGAATGGATACGGTACCATTTCCTGGAATAGAATGGACAAGGTACCATTTCCTGGAATAGAATGGACAAGGTACCATTTCCTGGAATAGAATGTACACGGTACCATTTCCTGGAATAGAATGTACACGGTACCATTTCCTGGAATAGAATGGACAAGGTACCATTTCCTGGAATAGAATGTACACGGTACCATTTCCTGGAATAGAATGTACATGGTACCATTTCCTGGAATAGAATGGACATGGTACCATTTCCTGGAATAGAAAGGACGTGGTACCATTTCCTGGAATAGAAAGGACAAGGTACCATTTCCTGGAATAGAAAGGACGTGGTACCATTTCCTGGAATAGAATGGACATGGTACCATTTCCTGGAATAGAATGGACATGGTACCATTTCCTGGAATAGAAAGGACGTGGTACCATTTCCTGGAATAGAAAGGACAAGGTACCATTTCCTGGAATAGAAAGGACGTGGTACCATTTCCTGGAATAGAAAGGACAAGGTACCATTTCCTGGAATAGAAAGGACGTGGTACCATTTCCTGGAATAGAAAGGACGTGGTACCATTTCCTGGAATAGAATGGACACGGTACCATTATCTGTAATAGAATAGACCCGGTATCATTTCCTGGAATAGAATAGACCCGGTATCATTTCCTGGAATAGAATAGACCCGGTACCATTTTAAGGATTGCATCATTCCACTTCACTCCCATTGGATGCTATTCTTGGTAACATAATCTCTAAGAAAACATTGGCTGATGATGATGTATTCAGATGGCGCTAGTCATCAGGCGGCCGTTTCACTAAACATCGTACGACTAAAATGTTCGTAAGTGCAAAATTATGACAGTCTGTAAATTTCACATTAACGTTTTCTTGTAAACATTTATTGGATTTACATTTATTGAGCATAGGCTGCATATGCAGCCTATGCTCAATAAATGTAAATCCATACATTGAAATTTCCAGACGATCCTAAATTTGCACTTACGAACATTTTAGTCATAAGAAGTTTAGTGAAATGGGGCCCCAGTAGGAGAAACTTGACCAAATGTACAAAATGTTACATCGGTTGGACAGCTGGGACATTATATAATGGAACTAGAAATGGACGTTTGTCGACAAGCGCATGTGTATCCCCCTCCCCAGATACACAAGTAGTT
Organism: Conchocele bisecta; assembly: GCA_029237695.1. Classification (NCBI taxonomy): domain Eukaryota; kingdom Metazoa; phylum Mollusca; class Bivalvia; order Lucinida; family Thyasiridae; genus Conchocele; species Conchocele bisecta. Next base: position 21,289,082 of record CM055274.1, on the reverse strand, counting down.
TGAAAAAAGGGTGTTCAAGTTATGCTCCGGAGACAAAATCAGTGACGGAAAAACAAAGGGAGATAACTAAAAAATTAGTGATGCAAGAGTTGTCATTCTTGCGTGACACACCTTTAGGGTCGTGGTCTATGCATGTGTGAAGTTTCATGAAAATATTCCAAAGGGTGTTCGAGTTATGCTCCGGACACGAAATCAGTGCACGAAACAACAAAGAGAGATAACTAAGAAATTAACGACGCAAGAGTTGTCATTCTTACGTGCGACACACCTTTGGGTCGTCTTCTATGCATGTGTGAAGTTTAATAAACTAGAAAATGTGTTCATAGAACACGGATGTCCCACATATCGCTTTGATAATAAATGAGGCCAAATTCCAAGTCAAAATTTTCTTTTACCTCAGCGTTAAAGTTTTTGAAGCACTAAGTATGTGATCTTAACCCTGGGCTTGGCGGGGGCAGGACGAACGTGGATTTGGCACAGGGCGGTAGAGGACCATTAGAGCAATGTGTATATGAAATATGAAGGAGACATTTACCCGAGTGTTAACGTTTTGTGACGGACGGGACGACGGGAGGACGGGACGCACGTTCCTACGAATGAATACTTGTTGAGTTTTTACTCTATAAAAATACCCAACAAGAGTACCCAACACTATCCTAACCCTACCCAATAAGATCCCTGTACGCTTACAACAAGTACCCATTCGTGTGTGCGGACAAGGGTAACACTAAATGCCCCCTCCACTATCGTGGTGGGGCATAAAAATATTCCAAAGGGTGTTCGAGTTATGCTCTGGATACAAAATCAGAGCACGAAACAACAAAGGGAGATAAGTAAACAAGAATTCCGCGAAATCAAATGCCTCGCCTTGTCCCGCCTTGACTTCGAGCCTGGGCCCGAAAGCAATTTTCACTGGCCAGAACATATTATACAATTATTGACTAGTGAGCCATAGAATATCAGATTATATTATATGGCTCACTAGTCAATAATTGTTTTATTATATGATAATAGTCTGTATATAGCACTTACAACCTTATGCTACTAGACAAAAATTGAAAAAGAATTTGAAAAAAAAAATTGAAAAAAAAAAAATTGAAAAAAAAATTAAAAATAATAATGCTTGCTACTGGAGCCCAGAATTGAGCCCAGAATTGTTTTTTAATAGTCCTATATGTATCTACATATATCTGCACAGGTCCACATACTGCCACAATATTGTCAACACAGTTTACGGAAATGCAACAATGTACCTGTATAAATTACCTGTAATAAGTTTGTGGTCAGTTAAAAAATTTAAAAAGAATGTAAAAAAAAAAAAGGAAAAAAAAATTAAATTTAAAAAAACATACTAGAGCCCAGAATGTTTTTTAAGTCCTATATTTATCTACATATCATATATGCACAGGTCCACATATTGCCACAATATTTTCAACACAGTTTATGGAAATGTAATATAATCATTTACCTGTATAAATTACCTGTAAGTGGTCAGTGGTCAGTTGCACATGCTAGCACATGCACAGGTGAATAGTCTGTATATAGCACTTACGACCTTATGCTACTAGACAAAAATTGAAAAATAATTTGAAAAAAAAAAATGAAAAAAAAAATGGAAAAAAAAATGGAAAAAAAAAGTTTAAAAATCAAAAATAATAATGCTTGCTACGGGAGCCCAGAATTTTTTGTTAATAGTCCTATATTTATCTACATATATCTGCACAGGTCCACATAATGCCACAATATTTTCAATACAGTTTACGGAAATGTAATATCCAATGTAGTAATTTACCTGTATATATTAGCTGTGGTCAAGAGTCGTCAAGACTGGACATTTGCACATGCTAGCACATGCACAGGTGAATGGTTCTCCCAGTCTCCATTGTTCTCTGTACAGGTAAGGTGAAACGGGTCTTCATGCAATATTGTCCAGTTTGTAGAGTGCACAAAACAAAAAAGGGAGATAACTAAAAAATTAGCTATGCAAGAGTTGTCATTCTTGTGCACGACACACCTTCGGTTCGTGGTCTAATTGAATGTGTGAAGTTTCATAAAAATATTCCAAAGGGTGGTCGAGTTATGGTCAATCAGTGCGTGAAACAAAAAAGGGAGATAACTAAAAAATTAGCTATGCAAGAGTTGTCATTCATGTGCGCGACACACCTTCGGGTCGTGGTCTATGCATGTGTGAAGTTTCATGAAAATATTCCAAAGGGTGGTCGAGTTATGCTCCGGACACGAAATCAGTGCGCGAAACAAAAAAAGGGAGATAACTAAATAATTAGCTATGCAAGAGTTGTCATTCTTGTGCGCGACACACCTTCGGGTCGTGGTCTATGCATGTGTGAAGTTTCATGAAAATATTCCAAAGGGTGTTCGAGTTATGCTCTGGACAAGAAGTGTCTGCGGCGGACGCGGACGCTGTCAAATCCATAGTATCCCCCGACTGGATCACCAGTTATTCTACTGCAAATAAAATTGATGAAGCTGAAATCCGATTCTTCAGTGGGTTTTTTAACCCAAATATTTGGAGATATAAGGAGCCATTCCCCCCTCGAAATACTATCTTTTTTCACTGCACTTCCGAAAATAATTCACCCCCAAATACTCCTCTTTTTCCGATTTTACTTGATGAGACACTTACACATTGGCCCTGCTGTAGGGGGTACCATCGATCCACCTCCAGTGGTGATTCACCAGTTTGAGGCCCGTCCAGTACATGATCCGGGGCCCAGTGGTCGACAGGGAACTCACCCACTTCTACAATAGAAACGTGTCCGTGATTGGAAAAATGGGGCTTATGGGATTTGAGTCCAGTGTAGCTCCTGATCAAATAGCACACTTGTGAAAACTATATATATGTGCCCCAAATATTTTTTTCCTGCAAGATCAAAACAGCTGATTTTGAGCATGAAATGCGAGTATATCAATCCCCATCAGGTTTTATGTGTCTGTGACTGGAGAAATGTGTGCAACCAGTGCAAATCCAGATCAGCCTATGGAGCCGCATAGTCTTATCATCATCTGCACTGCTCAGCATTCAGTCAGTAAAATGTCAATCAGGGTTAGAGCAAACAGTATACCGTATGTATATTAGCATGATTATCTGGTTACAGATATCAGCTAATGGATTAGAAGCTACGCTTGCAGCAAATTCCATAAGGTTAAAGCCCCTATACGGCTCAAGTTGCCGAATTTGGCCTCCTATTGGGTTTTCCCACACATAAATCCAACAGGTTTCTATTTACACACACTTTGAAACTGTTTGCATTCATTTTGGTACAAAAATGAGTTTGTAGTCGATGAAAATATCAATATTTGTTGATAAACAAACAGCAGGTGCGTGTTTCAAAGCCCGATCGATTTTCCGATAGACGCTCGGGTCAACTCCTCAACTCCCCGATTTGCGGCCGATGAATTCCGATAGCCGGAGTTTATTGACTCGCTTCCGAGCCGAAGCCGTTGGGTTACGGAAATGAAATAGCCAATATTGACATTTTGCACTGAGTGGTACACAAAACAAGTTCTTGTTGTCTTCACATTGCGATTAAGATGTAAATCTCAAGACTTGAGATGTATCTATTAGGCAGTATATGTTAGTTTTGTGTACTAAATCAGTTGCCAAACATGTTTTTGTGTTTGAAAACATCGGAAAATTGTAATACTGAGCCATTCAGGGCCTTTAAAGGCCTAAAAATATGTTTGTTTCCGGTTACCCGAACCTACCTAGATTTTCCCGCTGATCCTAAACTTCTTACTAAAAAATAATAATAAAACTAGAAATGTGGCCTGTCGGCACACGAATTCCCCCGCTGGCAGCCAAAGAAAACGAGGCATATTTGATTACAAGCCATTTACCCGAGTACGGCCGGTAACACTATATGCCCCACTCACCATTCGGTTGCGAGGGCATAAAAAGGTGAAGGTGAAGGTCGAAGTACTGGGTGGTGGAGTGTGTAGGGCATGTTCATATGTATCATGTGTATAAATATTTAAGGGATTGGCAAAAGTATTGAGAAGTTATTGTAGGATTGAGAAACGTGCACGTAGATTTGTGCCAAAGTGCTAAGTAAACATTTAAAGTAGAAAAGGTAAAGGTCAAAGGCAAGGTCGAAGTACTGGGTGGTGGAGTGTGTAGGGCATGTTCATATGTATCATGTGTATAAATATTTAAGCGATTGGCAAAAGTATTGAGAAGTCATTGTAGGATTGAGAAACGTGCACGTAGATTTGTCCCAAAGTGCTAAGTAAACATTTAAAGTAGAAAAGGTGAAGGTCAAACGTGAAGGTCGAAGTACTGGGTGGTGGAGTGTGTAGGGCATGTTCATATGTATCATGTGTATAAATAAGTAAACATTTAAAGTAGAAAAGGTCAAAGGTGTAGGGCATGTTCATATGTATCATGTATATAAATAAGTAAACATTTAAAGTAGAAAAGGTCAAAGGTGAAGGTCGAAGTACTGGGTGGTGGAGTGTGTAGGGCATGTTCATATGTATCATGTGTATAAATATTTAAGGGATTGGCAAAAGTATTGAGAAGTTATTGTAGGATTGAGAAACGTGCACGTAGATTTGTGCCAAAGTGCTAAGTAAACATTTAAAGTAGAAAAGGTGAAGGTCAAAGGTCAAGGTCGAAGTACTGGATGGTGGAGTGTGTAGGGCATGTTCATATGTATCATGTGTATAAATATTTAAGCGATTGGCAAAAGTATTGAGAAGTTATTGTAGGATTGAGAAACGTGCACGTAGATTTGTCCCAAAGTGCTAAGAAAACATTTAAAGTAGAAAAGGTGAAGGTCAAAGGTCAAGGTCGAAGTACTGGGTGGTGGAGTGTGTAGGGCATGTTCATATGTATCATGTGTATAAATATTTAAGCGATTGGCAAAAGTATTGAGAAGTTATTGTAGGATTGATAAACGTGCATGTAGATTTGTCCCAAAGTGCTAAGTAAACATTTAAAGTAGAAAAGGTGAAGGTCAAACGTGAAGGTCGAAGTACTGGGTGGTGGAGTGTGTAGGGCATGTTCATATGTATCATGTGTATAAATATTTAAGCGATTGGCAAAAGTATTGAGAAGTTATTGTAGGATTGAGAAACGTGCACGTAGATTTGTCCCAAAGTGCTAAGTAAACATTTAAAGAAGAAAAGGTGAAGGTCAAACGTGAAGGTCGAAGTACTGGGTGGTGGAGTGTGTAGGGCATGTTGATATGTATCATGTGTATAAATATTTAAGCGATTGGCAAAAGTATTGAGAAGTTATTGTAGGTGAAGGTGAAAGGTCAAGGTGGAAGTACTGGGGGGTGGAGTGTGTAAGGGATGTTCATATGTATCACGTGTATAAATATTGACATAATATGTGAAGCCATGTAGAAGTTACTAAAGAATATAATATCGGGACGTACGGACGGGACGGACGTACGGTACGGACGTACGGACGGACGCTGGTAACACTATATGCCCCCGTACCTTTCGGTAGCGGGGGCATAAAAAATCACTGAAAATAACTACATGTACATATTTATTTTCTTGAGCGTAATAGGAAACAATTATTTTTTTGGCCTAAGACCATTTTCCCAGTCACACGGATTAGAAGCTAGGCTTGCTGCAAATTCCATAAGCCCATTTTCCCAGTCACACCGTGGGGTTTATGGGATTTGTGACTAGTGTCGCTCCTTATGAAATAGCACGCTCCTGTAGCTTGCTGGTTAGAAGCATGGTGGGTGTTTCCTTTGTGAATTGGCGAACAGTGCAGATTCTGATCAGACTGTGCGGATGCACAGGCTGATCTGGATCTACACTGATCACATTTCTCCAGTCACACCCACATATAACGATGGCACTACCTACCAGCTCCTCCTGACTGTGGTAGACCCATATTGTGGCGTTCCGTGCCGCACATATCACCTCGGAGTCTGGATAACGGTGACGTTGATCCGACACGTAGTAACAATTGCCGTAGTACTCTCGCCAGCCCACCTCGCATTCCGCGGACACGCCCACAAAAACTGCAACAAAGAATACCGTTGCTGAATAATGCGCCGATGACATAAACATGTTACAGAGATTAGACATGAACTCAGTTGTAGATGTCAAATGTGGCTGTGACTGGAGAAATGGGTCTTATGGGTTTTGCGACCTGTGTAGATCCAGATCAGCCTGTGCATCCGCACAGGCTGATCAGGATCTGCACAGTTCGCATATCCATGAATGAAACACGCCAAGCTTGTAATAAGAAATATAGATCATTATCAGGCTAAATAAATGTACTATTTTATCAAGAGATACATTTGTCACTAATCCAATAAGCCCCATTTCTCCAGTAACAGACACAAATATGTTGTACCATAATAACCCAACATATTCGGACACAAATTATTCTTGGAAACACATATAACTATCTGGTTTTCCACAACAAAGAGCTCCAGATAAGGAATTAGTAATTGAGTAGTGTCACTCCATCATTTCTGAAGCAATTGGGTATTTCCAAATTTGAATTGGGTAAAATAAAATCACACTACTGTTTACACATCAGCAGACCGCACTTATTGAATAGTTTGCTTCTAAATGAAAACACATCTTGGTATTTCATTAGAATTGTCTCCTTGGAGACAATTCTAATGAAATACCAAGATGTGTTTTCATGGAAAAATAAGAAAAATATGCTATATTTGTGGTCTGTTTATTGTTTTCTGTAGCATGATAAAAGGTATCACGAATATTTCATTGCTTTTTGATACTCACTACTTCTGATTTCAATTGGGTTTTTGGCAATTTTAATTGGGTATTTAAGCAAATACGCACCTTATCCGGAGCTCTGCCGATTCATCATGATCATAACAATATATATGGACATAATTTGTTTTGGGAAACCCCTATTTTATTTCCCAAAACAAATGGTGCCCGAATATTGAGGGTTATTATGGTAATCAGCATATATTTACATTAACCCTTTCATCCCTAAACTAGATTGGTCAGTAAGCGAGGCTTAATTACGGAATACCCCCCGCGTGGGCCCAGGTACCCCTAAAATATGTTGACCTTGACATTGACCTTGGGATCAGCGGGGGTTGGAAAGTCATGGATTTGGCACAGCATGGTAGTAGCTAGAGCCTTACAGGAATGCATGTGTGAAATATTAAGCATTTTAGATGAAGGACATAGAAGCTATAACAATATTTCTCTGATGTTAAGTTAAATTGTAAAGAGACTTGTATTTGACCTTGACCCTGGGATCAGCGGGGGTTGGACGGTCGCGTGTATTTGGCACAGCATGGTAGTAGAGCCTTACAGGAACGCATGTGTGAAATATTAAGCATTTTAGATGAAAGAAATAGAAGTTATAACAATATTTCTCTGATGATAAGTTTACGGACGCACCACGGACGGACAACCTGACTCCAGTATACCACCCCCACAACTCGTTGCGGGGGGGGGGGGGGGGGTGGGGGGGGGGGGGGGGGGGGGGGGGGGGGGGGGTATAATACAAACATTCATAAATTATCCATATACAGTGCAGATCCAGATGATCTGTTGGCTCATAGCACGCTATGTCATCTGGATCTACTGTCTGTTCCACGTTTTGCTGTTTTGCTGCCAACAAACTTTTGGCTATTAAACATATTAAATCTAAAAAATATTTAAATGTAAGTATTTTTCATCAATAACAAAAGTCACCCTCCCCAAAAAAAATTATTTGCGAAAAAAGATTTTCCTATGGGAATTTAACATGGGGCAAAAAGGAAATTTGGAAATTGACTCCAAAACCTGTTTAGATAGCATGGAAATGATTTAAATAAGAAAACAAAAGTTAGATTTTGAAAATCGGTCCACAAATAAACAAGAAACGAGGCAAAGCCACGAAGGCCAGGTTTTTTCCAAGCATAGACACTTGGATAACATAATTATACCCACTTTTTGTAGACTAGATGGCCGTGGCCTGCATGTCGCGCCTTGGGGCGAGGCATGGACACTAAAAAAATAGATATAGTAGATGGAAAAACTTTAACGAAAAAACTTTAACCGGACACACGGACGTACGGACAGACGGACAGACGTATGCCAAAATGGCGACGATATCGCGCTTTCCGCAAGCGGGTGCGACAATGATGATAAACACCCATGTGAAGTATCAATTGTCATGGGTGAAGTAGTTGCAGAGATATAGTACACGAAAAAACGTTAACAAAAAAATTCAAAGTAATTTGACCTTGACATTGGGCACAGGGGCCGCACGGTTGGGGGTTAGAAGAGAAAATATGGATGATGATAAACACCCATGTGAAGTTTCAAGGTAATGTGCGAAGCAGTTGCAGAGATATAGTATAAGGAAAAACTTTTAACCAAAAAACGTTAACCAGACGTACGTTAAAAAGTTAACGTTGAAAATGGCTAAGTCAATTAAGTAGAAATAATAGGTGAAGGTAAAAAAAATGGTCACATGTTGGATAGTTGTATGTGGTAGGCACCCCTTGGTTATGAAGCTGTGAAAGTTTGGTGGTCCTAGGTGGTACAGTACCAAAGAAATGGACTTAAACACGAAAACTTAACATTGTAAACGCGAAAACTTAACATTGAAAATGGCTAAGTCGACTGCGCGGAAGAAATGGGTCAAGTTCAAAAAAAAGTAACATGTTGGATAGTGATATGTGGTGGGCACCCCTTGATTATGAAGCTGTGAAAGTTTGGTGGTCCTAGGTGGTACAGTAACAAAGAAATGGACTCAAACACGAAAACTTAACATTGATTGTGGATGCCGCCCGCCGCCCACTGCCCGCCGCCTGCCCGGCTTTCGCCAATCCAATAGCCTGGATTTTTTTTTAAAAAACCTGGCTAAAAATTATATAAACTAGAAATGTGGCCCGTCGGCACACGAATGCCCGCGCTGGCAGCCAAAGAAAACGAGGCATATTTGATTATAAGCCATTTACCCGAGCGTTAAGGTTCCGAACGCACCAAGTCTATGAGCTTGACCCTGGGCTTAGCGGGGGTGGGACGAATGTGGATTTGTCACAGGGCAGTAGAGGAGCATTGGAGCAATGCGTGTGTGAAATGTGAAGCATATCCGAGCAAGGAAACAGAAATTACAAGCCATTTACCCGAGCATTAAGGTTTCAAACCCACCAAGTCTGTGAGCTTGACCCTGGGCTTAGCGGGGGTGGGACGAATGTGGATTTGTCACAGGGCGGTAGAGGAGCATTGGAGCAATGCGTGTGTGAAATGTGAAGCAGATCCAAGCAAGGAAACAGAAATTACAAACCATTTACCCGAGCATTAAGGTTTCAAACACACCATGTCTGTGACCTTGACCCTGGGCTTAGTGGGGGCAGGACGAATGTGGATTTGTCACAGGGCGGTAGAGTACCATTGGAGCAATGCGTGTGTGAAATGTGAAGCAGATCCGAGCAAGGAAATTATAAGCCATTTACCCGAGCGTTAAGGTTTCAGGACGACGTATGTACGTACGTACGTACGTACGTACGGACCCGGTAACACTATATGCCTCCCTCACCATTCAGTGGCGGGGGCATAAAAAATATATATTTTTAGCCCCCATAACCCATAGGAAAATCGAAATAAAATCAATATTTGATGGAATTTCATAAAATAATTTTGTTTGGGGAGGGCAACTTTTTTGTTATTGATGAAAAAGTATTTACCGGTACATTTAATTATTTTTTAGATTTAACATGTTTAATAGCAAAAAGTTTGTCGGCAGAAAAACATGGAACAGACAGTACATTGTTTGCAGGACTAACAATGGCATTCAGCAAATAAAATGGTGGTATTGTTTGTCGCTGGCTGCATCCAAAACCACAAAACATCAAAATATTTATTCATATTTGACCAACAACAAATTAAGATAGCAGTCTAAGGGTTAATTGTTGCTATACTATAGTCTCACTTCCATAAACATATATATCACAAGTACTACAAGTGTGTATTGCCGACATTTAATATGATAAAGTGGAGAATATACTTGAGAAAATCTTGATATACAATACATGTAGTGGTTGTACTAATGTTCAACAGTAATGAGGACTTCATGTAACAATGGTAGTATTATAAACATAACACAGATGTATCTAGCTTGTATGCTGACTATAAACTTATTCTGACTGAAAGTTCTAAATATTTATTTTTTTCTGCACAGAAGTGTATGTTGTGACCACTCATTTGAACTGTCTCGTCGAGACGGTTCAAATGAGTGGTAACAACATATACTTTAATCGAGAAATGAAGAAAATAGAAAAATAGAAAAAAAAGTAAATTTAGATACATGTGAATGGATATCCCACATATAGGTTAACATGCACAGCTCTTGTCATGCTACAATGAATGTTCCACTCAGTCAGTTTTAGTAAAGGGCTGCAATTTGGTTGTGCATGCATATTATATTTTTGTGGCATGTGTCAGCTCATACTTTGTTTTTGTGTCATTATCCTGATTATAAGACATGCATTAAGATTCATTAAAACTTATATCTTGTGTTCCATTTAGTGTTATTTGCCACATAGTATGACAAGTTTGTGAAAAGCCACAATATGCAAAGGGAGATAAGTCTACAGACAAAAATGAAAATCGAAGAGTTCTTCCTCTTCTATTACCTCCAGCAATCCATATTTTGTACAGGATACTAAACCAATTTGCACGACCAGCAGTGTGTGGTAGAAATGTATGATACACAAAGCACACAAGAAGTAGCATAACAGCAACCCTTAAAGAGTCTCAAAGAAAATCACGTCAGACAAAAGATAACAATAATTATGATACCAGACTACTGAGGCATGGCATGCCAGTGCCGCAGATACCGCTATGTGGGTTCTGATGTTACATTTCGCACCAAATGTCTCTGATTTAAAATTAGATAAGACTGTATGATTTATTGATATCAAAAATTGAATGGTCGTCGGTCGATATGAAAAAATTGAGAAATAGTCATACAGTGCCCCGGGAATTATTGATATCCAAATAAAATATAATACATGTATCAAACTGTTGATATCAATGGTATATACTCAAACAAGAAACGAGGCAAAGCCACGAAGGCCAGGTTTTTTCCAAGCATAGACACTTGGATAACATAATTATACCCACTTTTTGTAGACTAGATGGCCGTGGCCTGCATGTTGCGCCTTGGGGCGAGGCATGGACACTAAAAAAATAGATATAGTAGATGGAAAAAGTTTAACGAAAAAACTTTAACCGGACACACGGACGGACGGACGTATGCCAAAATGCCGACGATATCGCGCTTTCCGCAAGCAGGTGCGACAATGATGATAAACACCCATGTGAAGTATCAAGGTAATGGGTGAAACAGTTGCAGAGATATAGTACACGAAAAAACTTTAACAAAATAATTGAAAGTAATTTGACCTTGACATTGGGCACAGGGGCCGCACGGTTGGGGGTTAGAATGAAAATATGGATGATGATAAACACCCATGTGAAGTTTCAAGGTAATGGGCGAAGCAGTTGCAGAGATGTAGTATAACGAAAAAGTTTTAAGCAAAAAAACTTTAACCAGACGTACGTTAAAAAGTTAACGTTGAAAATGGTCAATTACGTAGAAATAATAGCTGAAGGTAAAAAAATGGTCACATGTTGGATAGTTGTATGTGGTAGGCACCCCTTGGTTATGAAGCTGTGAAAGTTTGGTGGTCCTAGGTGGTACAGTACCAAAGAAATGGACTTAAACACGAAAACGTAACATTGTAAACGCGAAAACTTAACATTGAAAATGGCTAAGTCGACTGAGCGGAAAAAATGGGTCAAGTTAAAACAAGAAACGAGGCAAAGCCACGAAGGCCAGGTTTTTTCCAAGCATAGACACTTGGATAACATAAGTTATACCCTTTTTATTTTTTATAGACTAGATGGCCGTGGCCTGCATGTCGCGCCTTGGGGCGAGGCATGGACACTAAAAAAATAGATATAGTAGATGGAAAAACTTTAACCAAAAAACTTTAACCGGACACACGGACGAACGGACGGACTTATGCCAAAATGCTGACGATATCGCGCTTTCCACAAGCAGGTGTGACAATGATGATAAACACCCATGTGAAGTATCAAGGTATTGGGTAAAGCAGTTGCGAGATATAGTACACGAAAAAACTTTAACAAAAACAATTCAAAGTAATTGACCTTGACATTGGGCACAGGATCGCGCTTCTGCAAAGCAGGTGCGACAATGATGATAAGCACCCCATGTGAAAGTATCAAGGTATTGGGTGAAGCAGCAGTGCAGAGATATAGTACACGAAAAAAACTTTAACAAAAAAATTCAAAGTAAGTTAAGACCTTGACTTGGGCACAGGATCGCGCTTTCCGCAAGCACGTGCGACAATGATGATAAGCACCCATGTGAGTATCAAGGTATTGGGTGAAGCAGTTTGCAGAGATATAGTACACGAAAAAAACATTAACAAAACAATTCAAAGTAATTTGACCTTGACATTGGGCACAGGATCGCGCTTTCCGCAAGCAGGTGCGACAATGATGATAAACACCCATGTGAAGTATCAAGGTATTGGGTGAAGCAGTTGCAGAGATATAGTACGACTTTAAAAAAACTTTAACAAAAAAATTTTCAAAGTAATTTGACCTTGCATTGGGCACAGGATCGCGCTTTCCGCAAGCAGGTGCGACAATGATGATAAGCACCCATGTGAAGTATCAAGGTATTGGGTGAAGCAGTTGCAGAGATATAGTACACGAAAAAAACATTAACCAAAACAAAAATTCAAAGTAATTTGACCTTGACATTGGGCACACAGATCGCGCTTTCCGCAAAGCAGGTGCGACAATGATGATAAACACCATGTGAAGTATCAAGGTATTGGGTGAAGCAGTTGCAGAGATATATACACGAAAAAACTTTAACAAAAAAAAATTCAAAGTAATTTGACCTCCTGACATTGGGCACAGGATCGCGCTTTCCGCAAGCAGGTGCGACAATGTGATAAAAACCACCCATGTGAAGTATCAAGGTATTGGGTGAAGCAGTTGAAGAGATATAGTACACGAAAAAACTTTAACAAAAAATTCAAAGTAATTTTGACCTTGACATTGGGCACAGGATCGCGCTTTTTCCGCAAGCAGGTGCGACAATGATGATAAACACCCATGTGAAGTATCAAGGTATTGGGTGAAGCAGTTGCAGAGATATAGTACACGAAAAAACTTTAACAAAAAAAATTCAAAGTAATTTGACATTGACAATTTGGGCACTAGGATCGCGCTTTCCGCAAGCAGGTGCGACAATGATGATAAGCACCCATGTGAAGTATGAAGGTATTGGGTGAAAGCAGTTGCAGAGATATAGTACACGAAAAAAACTTTAACAAAAAAAAAATTCAAAGTAATTGACCTTGACATTGGGCACAGGATCGCGCTTTCCGAAGCAGGTGCGACAATGATGATAAAGACCCATGTGAAGTATCAAGGTATTGGGTGAAGCAGTTGCAGAGATATAGTACACGAAAAAAACTTTAACAAAAAAATTCAAAGTAATTTGACCTTGACATTGGGCACAGGATCGCGCTTTTCCGCAAGCAGGTGCGGACAAATGATGATAAACACCCATGTGAAGTATCAAGGTATTGGAGTGAAGCAGTTGCAGAGATATAGTACACAAAAAAAACTTTAACAAAAAAAATTCAAAGTAATTTGAGTTGGGCCACAGGGACAGGGGCCGCACGGTTGGGGGTTAGAATGAAAATATGGATGATGATAAACACCCATGTGAAGTTTCAAGGTAATGGGCGAAGCAGTTGCAGAGATATAGTATAACGAAAAAGTTTTAACCAAAAAACTCGAACCAGACGTACGTTAAAAAGTTAACGTTGAAAATGGCTAAGTCAATTACGTAGAAATAATAGGTGAAGGTAAAAAAATGGTTGGTCATGGTTGGTAGTGATATGTGGTGGGTACCCCTTGATTATGAAGCTGTGAAAGTTTGGTGGTCCTAGGTGGTACAGTACCAAAGAAATGGACTTAAACACGAAAACTTAACATTGTAAACGCGAAAACTTAACATTGAAAAATGGCTAAGTCGACTCGCGCGGAAAAAATGGGTGAAGTTAAAAAAAAAAGTAACATGTTGTATAGTGATATGTGGTGGGCACCCCTTGATTATGAAGCTGTGAAACTGAAATTTGGTGGTCCTAGGTGGTACAGTACGAAAGAAATGGACTTAAACACGAAAACTTAACATTGTAAACGCGAAAACTTAACATTGAAAATGGCTAAGTCGATTACGCGGAAAAAATGGGTGAAGTTAAAAAAAAAGCAACATGTTGGATAGTGATATGTGGTGGGCACCCCTTGATTATGAAGCTGTGAAAGTTTGGTGGTCCTAGGTGGTACAGTAACAAAGAAATGGACTCAAACACGAAAACTTAACATTGATTGTGGACGCCGCCGCCCGCGCCCGCCGCCGCCGCCGCCCGCCGCCCGCCGCCCGCCCGCCCGGCTTTCGCCAATCCAATAGCCTGGATTTTTTTTCAAAAAACCTGGCTAAAAAACAGTAAAATCGAACCCAAACATTTACAACATTGAATCCATGGTCTAAAATAGGTCTAGTATCCTCAAATTTATATCCATATCTGGGGCCCGTTTCACTAAACTTTGTACGAATAAAATGTTCGTAAGTGCGAAATTATTAGTAAATTTCACATTAACAATGTTTTTTTGTAAACAATTATTGGGTTTACATTTATTGAGCATAGGCTGCATATGCAGCCTATGCTCAATAAATTTAAACCCATCAATTGTAATGTCCAATTGAACATTTTAGTTGTAAGTTTAGTGAAACAGGCCCCAGCAAATGATATCCATGAGCATTTCAGTAGATCTGCCTTCTTGATAGACAAGGGATACCAGTAAAATAGGTCAGTCTAGTGAAACTACTAACAGCCATTACATTTTCAAGATGGCTGCCAAAACAACATAATTTTACTTATTATTCTGGTTTGTAAAACACAAGAATTTCGTTCTGTGCATATACAAAACTACGGTAATGAGTTATGGTAAATGAATCCAATAAGGAGAATAACAATATTGAATAAAAGTTGGTAGACACAGCCATTCAGTGTTTTAATACGTCATTATCTTGGTAAACAAGATACATGTACTGTTACTCACCAGCAGTTTGATATCGCCAAACTTTTTCTGATTTATCGACGTTACTTTACTTTTATCTTGTAAAACTGAACCCATGATACTTTGTACCAACATGCATACATGTACACTCTACTAAATTTGAAAATGAGCCTTATGCACATAAATGCATGCACTATTAACTTACATTAATTTCTTTATATAACCAATACATCATTGTTGCTCAATATTCCAGTGGTAAAATAAGAACACATTGTACTAAGCAGCTACACAAAAATGAAATCATATTTGAAAACTCCCAATTAATGAGCCACTATATATACCGCTTGAAACAAGAGCGCACTTTTAGTTGACGGAAGTCAGCCATTATCTAGATCCTTCTTGAAACACTCGGAAACCAGTCTGGTTGAAATACCACCACAAATAGGTCATATTTTTATTTACAAACATTTTTATTACATAAAAATACAATTACAAAAAGTATTTGTACAGTTAATCAAAAAATGAAATTAAAAATCAATTGCACAATCAAACACACAAGTTTTTAATGTGATAATCTGACTATATATATGAGCTGCGATGGCCGAGCGGTCTAAGGCGTGTGACTTGAGATCATATTGGTACTCCCAGCGCGGGTTCGAATCCCGCTCGCAGCAAACATTTGTTTTATCAATGTTTTTTACATATCTAATCAAACTGATAAAGCTAGTTCAATGGGTGAATATAATTTTTCCAGTGGAAGATGATTTTCCCAAGTGTTTGTGAATATTTTAAAATGTGTTTTTTATTGTGTGTTCACCAGAGTATAACACTAACAAACCAGCATTGTGCAGTGGTCATAATTTTCAAAAGTTTGGGGGACATAAAAAATTTGTAACAAAATATATTACAACAAAATCGAACAAGAGTGCCGAAGGTCACAATATACGCCAGTCAAGGCAAGGCCAGTCAACAAGGGGAGATAACTCACTGAAAACCAATAGGCTTCTTCATCTTGCCTTGATAAACATGTATACCGCATTTGGTTATGATCGGTCAAGTTGAACTTGAGTTATTGCGTGGACAAGGATACAGAGTGCGAAAATTAACAAGAGGGCCATGATGGCCCTAATTCGCTCACCTGACTCCATGAACACCAGAGGAGAATGTGACATTGAGTTCATATGTGTTTTTAAAAAAATTGTGCTATTTTTAGATGGCGGTCATCTTGGATTAAGCGATGACTCATTTTACCAAATCTGAAAATGCTTCACCCAAGGATCTTAACTTACTATGAAGTTTGGCCAGCATCGGCCATGTGGTTCCTGAGAAAAAGACGTTCAAAATCTCGAATAAATGGACCTTTTGGAGGCCATCTTGGATGACATAATCATCCGATTCCGACAAATATTGCACATCGCGTCATCGATACCTTCAATTTGATATATGACATGAGCATATTTGGTCAAAAATAAAATTTGACCCCACGGGCCACGCCAATTTTTTACCCCGGGGTCACCATTTTAACAACTTTGAAAGAGCATTGTACATCAATCATTCCTACCAAGTTTCGTCGGTTCATGAGAAGAAGATTTTTTAAGAATTTGTGCTATTTTTAGACGGCGGCCATCTAGGATTAGCGACGACTTCCATTTCAACAAATCTGAAAAGGCTTCACCCATGGACCATAACTGGGAAGTTTGGCCACCATGGGCCAAGCGGTTCGTGTGAAGAAGAATTTTGAAATCTCTAATAAAAGAACAACCTTTTGACCTTTCGGTGGCCATCTTGGATGTCATGACCATCCAATTTCGACAAATAATGTACCAGAGCAATCGCCTCTTTGATACCTTCGATTTGATATAGATCCGAGCAAAGAAACAGAAATTATAAGCCTTTTACCCAAGCTTTAAGGTTTTGAATGCACCAAGTCTGTGACCTTGACCCTGGGCTTAGCGGAGGCGGGACGAATGCGGATTTGTCACAGGGTGGCAGAGGACCATAAGAGCAATGCGTGTGTGAAATGTGAAGCAGATCCGAGCAAGGAAACAGAAATTATAAGCCATTTACCAGAGCGTTAAGGTTTCAAACGCACCAAGTCTGTGACCTTGACCCTGGGCTTAGCGGGGGCGGGACAAATGTGGATTTGTCACAGAGCAGTAGAGGACCATTGGAGCAATGCATGTGTGAAATGTGAAGCAGATCTGAGCAAAGAAACAGAAATTTTATAAGCCATTTACCCGAGCCTTAAGGTTTCGAACGCACCAAGTCTGTGACCTTGACCATGGGCTTAGCGGGGGCGGGACGAATGTGGATTTGTCACAGGACGGTAGAGGACCATTGGAGCACTGTGTGTGTGAAATGTGAAGCAGATCCGAGCAAGGAAACAGAAATTATAAGCCATTTACCCAAGCGTTAAGGTTTCAAACGCACCAAGTATGTGACCTTGACCCTGGGCTTAGCGGGGGCGGGACGAATGTGGATTTGTCACAGAGCAGTAGAGGACCATTGGAGCAATGCATGTGTGAAATGTGAAGCAGATCCGAGCAAGGAAACAGAAATATATACAGCTGCACCTGTATATTTACAGGTGCACCTGTATATTTTTATAGCTGCACCTGTAAATTTAGTTTTGACCCCGTTCGTACACCATACATCTGTAAAATACGTTTATAGCTGCAGCTCTAAAAATACAGCTGCAGCTGTACATTTTAAGGTGCAGCTATACATTTACAGGTGCACCTGTATATTTTTTATAGCTGCACCTGTAAGTTTAGTTTTGACCCCGTTCGTACATATGGTGTACGAACGGGGTCAAAACTAAATTGTATTTTTTACAGGTGCAGCTGTATCTTTTACAGGTGCAGCTGTATTTTTAAAGGTGCAGCTGTAATTTTTACAGTTGCACCTGTATATTTACATGTGCACCTGTATATTTACAGGTGCACCTGTATATTTTTATAGCTGTAAGTTTAGTTTTGACCCCGTTCGTTTTGTTTGTTTGTTTATTAGTGTTTAACGGCCTATCAACAGCTAAGGTCATGTAAGGCCGGGCAAACGGGTTCGATCCAATTTTAACCTGCGGCATTGGGGGGAAAATACCAAAATCAGAACGGAATATTTACATCAAGAACAAACATATTCAGCCATGAAATTAGATTGGTCAGTAAGCGAGGCTTACGGAATATCCCCCGCGTGGGCCCAGGTACCCCTAAATATGTAAAATTTTCCAAGTGTGTGGGCTTGTGACCTTGACTCTGGGCTTCGCGGGGGCGGCACGAATGTGAATTTGAAGCAGATCCGAGCAAGGAAATAGAAGTTATAACCGATTTCTCTGATGTTAAGTTTTGTAAAGAGACTATATAAGTATGTGATCTTGACCTTGGGATCAGCGGGGATATGCAGAGATGCATTTGGGACATTGCAAAAATCCTGAAAATAAAATCCAAATGTAAATGGCCGGGGGAAGCTCTGAGGATTTAGATCCTCTAAGATTGATTCTGGCCGTTTTCAGGCACCATTAATAAACTTCAGAACTGTAACATTTGACAAGAAAATCCTTTATATTTTTTTATTTTGAAGGTCTATACTAAAGCCTGAAGGTAGTAGATATCATACATGTCGCACCAAGAACGTTTCGCACCAAATTATTTCGGACAAAAAAAAAAAGAAATTTTTTTTTTTTTTTTTTTAGAAAAATCCGGAGAATTTCCGGGAATTAGAAAAATCCGGAAATCCGGAGAAATCCGGAAGAATAGCATCTCTGGATATGTCACAGCATGATAGTAGAGCCTTAGAGGAATGCATGCATGGAATATTAAGAATTTTAGATGAAGTTATAACATATTTCTCTGATGTTAAGTATTGTAAAGAGACCATGTATTTGACCTTGACCTTGGGATCAGTGGGAGTTGGACGGTCGTGGATTTGGCACAGCATGGTAGTAGAGCCTTACAGGAATGCATGTGTGAAATATTAAGAATTTTAGATGAAGGAAATATAAGTTATAACAATATTTATCTGATGTTAAGTTTTGTAAAGAGACTAAGTTTTTGACCTTGACCATGGGATCAGCGGGGGTTGGACGGTCATGGATTTCGCACAGCATGGTAGTAGAGCCTTACAGGAATGCATGTGTGAAATATTAAGCACTTTAGATGAAATAAATAGAAGTTATAACAATATTTCTCTGATGTTAAGTTTTGTAAAGAGACTAACTATTTGACCTTGACCATGGGATCAGCGGGGGTTGGACGGTCGTGGATTGATTTGGCACAGCATGGTAGTAGAGCCTTACAGGAATGCATGTGTGAAATATTAAGCATTTTAGATGAAGGAATTAGAAGTTATAACAATATTTCTCTGATGTTAAGTTTATGCACGCACGCACCGCACGCACGCACGCACGCACGCACGCACGCACGGACAACCTGACTCCAGTATACCCCCCCCCACCTGACCTGGTGTCAGGTCCATACCACACCAAGTCACTTGGCCCCTTCCCCTAAAATAGGATTACAAATAATTATCGTAATACTCACATAAGGGGTATAACCAGATTAAACTGTCACATACAAAATGCCAAAGACGTATGTGAGAGCCAAATCAGGTCTCCAGTCGGGAAGGATTCCGGTAAGGATGAACCCTGATCGTTAAATTACCCATCGCGTGCTTCCACCTGCCACGCATGACCCCGTTCATACACCATATGCCCCTGCACAAGTGAAGAGCTCTGGCTATTGTTCTCTCTACAGGTAAGGTGTACAGAGCACAAGAAAACGGGTCTTCATGCATTAATGTTCAGTTTGTATAGTCATATATTCATCTACATATCTAAAATCAATTGCACAATCCAATACACAAAAATGAAATCATATTTGAAAACACTTAATTAATGAGCCACTATATATACCGCTTGAAACAGGAGTGCACTTTTAGTTGACGGAAGTCAGCCATTATCCTTCTTGAAATACTCGAAAACCAGTCTGGTTCAAATACCATCATAAACGGGTCATATTTTTATTTACGAACATACAAATAAAATTACAAGAAGGCGATTACAATACATAAGCTACCCTATGTGAAAAGTATTTGTACAGTTAATCTAAAAATAAAATTAAAAATTAAAAATCAATTGCACAATCAAAAACACAAGTTTTTTTAATGTGATAAATCTGACTTGTCACAATGAGCTGCGATGGCCGAGTGGTCTAAGGCGTATGACTTGAGTTCATGTGGGGTTTACCCTTCGCGGGTTCGAATCCCGCTCGCAGCAAATATTTTTTTTATCAATGTTTTACATATCTAATCAAACAGAAGCTAGTGCAATGGGCGAATATAATCTGTATAGGGGAAAATATTTTTCCCAAGTGTTTGTGAATATTTTAAAATGTGTTTTTGTATAACACTAGTAGACCAGCCCGAAAATAAACAAGAGTTGTCAGAAGACAACGAAGCTTGCCTGTTGGCAGCCTTCACTCAAACTTGGCACAGTTGCATAAAAAACATGAATATTATATAACTTGACCTTGGGTTAAGGGGCGTGCGGTGGACCTTAACATTGAGGTCAGTAGTGGAAGGTGGGTAGTGGATATGATATAGCATGATATAGCATATTAAGATGAATGCATGTATGAAAAATCAATGAACACACTAAGTTGGTTATTTTCTACAGCATGATAGCTATTCACATGAGGAATGCATGTATAAATGTGCTAAGTTTGTGACCTTGGCCTTGGCGAAAGGGGTGGGGGTGGGTCATGGATTTACTGTAGCACAATAGAGTATCATCAGGTGAATGCATGTATGAAATATGAAGGTGTTCCCTGTAAAGAAACAGAAGTTATAACTAGAAATGTGGCCTGTCGGCACACGGATGCCCCCTCTGGCAGCCAAAGAAAATGAGGAATATTTAAATTATAAGCCATTTACACGAGCGTTAAGGTTTCGAACGCACAAAGTCTGCGACCTTGACCCTGGGCTTAGCAGGGGCGGGATGAATGTGGATTTGTCACAGGGCGGCATTAGAGGACCATTGGAGCAATGTGTGTGTGAAATGTGAAGCAGATCGGAGAAAGGAAACAGAAATTATAAGCCATTTACTCGAGAGTTAAGTTTTCGAAAGCACCAAGTCTGTAACCTTGACCCTGGGCTTAGCGGGGGCGGGACGAATGTGGATTTGTCACAGGGTGGTAGACGACCATTGGAGCAATGCGTATGTGCGAAATGTGAAGCAGATCCGAGCAAGGAAACAGAAATTATAAGCCATTTACCCGACGAGCGTTAAGGTTTTGAATGCACAAAGTCTGTGACCTTGACTCTGGGCTTAGCGGGGGCGGGACGAATGTGGATTTGTCACAGGACGGTAGAGGACCATTGGAGCAATACGTGTGTGAAATGTTAAGCAAATCCGAACAAGGAAACAGAAATTATAGAAATGTGGCCTGTCGGCACACGAATGCCCCCGCTGGCAGCCAAAGGAAATGAGGCATAATTAAATTATAGGCCATTTACAGGAGCGTAAAGGTTTCGAAAGCACCAAGTCTGTGACCTTGACCCTGGGCTTAGCGGGGGCGGGACGAATGTGGATTTGTCACACAGCGGTAGAGGACTATTGGAGCAATGCGTGTGTGAAATGTCAAGCAGATCCGAGAAACGAAACAGAAATTATAAGCCATTTACTCGAGCGTTAAGGTTTCGAACGCACCAAGTCTGTGACCTTGACCCAAGGCTTAGCGGGGGCAGGACAAATGTGGATTTGGCACAGGGTGGAAGAGGACCATTGGAGCAATGTGTGTGAGAAATGTGAAGCAGATCGGAGGAAGGAAACAGAAATTATAAGCCATTTACACGAGCGTTAAGGTTTCGAACGCACAAAGTCTGCGACCTTGACCCTGGGCTTAGCAGGGGCGGGACGAATGTGGATTTGTCACAGGGCGGTAGAGGACCATTGGAGCAATGCGTGTCTGAAATGTGAAGCAGATCCGAGCAAGGAAACAGAAATTATAAGCCATTTACCCGAGCGTTAAGGTTTCAAAAGCACCAAGTCTGTGACCTTGACCCTGGGCTTAGCGGGGGCGGGACGAATGTGGATTTGTCACAGGGCGGTAGAGGACCATTGGAGCAATACGTGTGTGCGAAATGTGAAGCAGATCCGAGCAAGGAAACAGAAATTATAAGCCATTTACCCGAGCGGTAAGGTTTTGAATGCACCAAGTCTGGGACCTTGACCGTGGGTTTAGCGGGGGCGGGACAAATGTGGATCTGTCACAGGGCGGTAGAGGACCATTGGAGCAATGCGTGTGTGAAATGTTAAGCAAATCCGAACAAGAAACAGAAATTACTAGAAATGTGGCCTGTCGGCACACGAATGCCCCCGATGGCAGCCAAAGGAAATGAGCTATATTTAAATTATAAGCCATTTACAGGAGCGTAAAGGTTTTCAACACACCAAGTCTGTGACCTTGACCATGGGCTTAGCGGGGGCGGGACGAATGTGGATTTGTCACACAGCGGTAGAGGACCATTGGAGCAATGCGTGTGTGAAATGTGAAGCAGATCGGAGCAAGGAAACAGAAATTATAAGCCATTTACACAAGCGTTAAGGTTTCGAATGCACAAAGTCTGCGAACTTGACCCTGGGCTTAGCAGGGGCGAGACAAATGTGGATTTGTCACAGGGCGGTAGAGGACCATTGGAGCAATGCGTATCTGAAATGTGAAGCAGATACGAGCAAGGAAACAGAAATTTTGAATCCAAGTCTGGGACCTTGACCGTGGGTTTAGCGGGGGCGGGACGAATGTGGATCTGTCACAGGGCGGTAGAGGACCATTGGAGCAATGCGTGTGTGTGAAATGTGAAGCAGATCGGAGGAAGGAAACAGAAATTATAAGCCATTTACACGAGCGGTAAGGTTTTGAATGCACCAAGTCTGGGACCTTGACCGTGGGTTTAGCGGGGGCAGGATGAATGTGGATCTGTCACAGGGCGGTAGAGTACCATTGGAGCAATGCGTGTGTGTGAAATGTGAAGCAGATCGGAGGAAGGAAACAGAAATTATAAGCCATTTACACGAGCGGTAAGGTTTTGAATGCACCAAGTCTGGGACCTTGACCGTGGGTTTAGCGGGGGTGGGATGAATGTGGTTCTGTCACAGGGCGGTAGAGGACCATTGGAGCAATGCGTGTGTGCGAAATGTGAAGCAGATCCGAGCAAGGAAACAGAAATTATAAGCCATTTACCAGAAGAGCGTTAAGGTTTTGAATGCATCAAGTCTGTGACCTTGACCCTGGGCTTAGCTGGGGCGGAATGAATGTGGATTTGTCACAGGGCGGTAGAGGACCATTGGAGCAATACGTGTGTGAAATGTTAAGCAAATCCGAACAAGGAAACAGAAATTATAGAAATGTGGCCAGTCGGCACACGAATGTCCCCCACTGGCAGCCAAAGGAAATGAGGCATATTTAAATTATAGGCCATTTACAGGAGCGTAAAGGTTTCAAACGCACCAAGTCTGTGATCTTGACCATCGGCTTAGCGGGGGCGGTGACGAATGTGGGTTTGTCAAGGGCTGTGGGATTTGTCACAGGGCGGTAGACGACCATTGGAGCAATGCGTGTGTGAAACGTCAAGCAGATCCGAGAAAGGAAAGCCATTTACTCGAGCGTTAAGGTTTCGAACGCACCAAGTCTGTGACCTTGACGCTGGGTTTAGTGGGGGCGGGACTAATGTGGATTTGTCACAGGGCGGTAGAGAAATATTGGAGCAATGCGTGTGTGAAATGTGAAGCAGATCCGAGCAAGGAAACAGAAATTATAAGCCATTTACCCGAGCGTTAAGGTTTCAAACGCACCAAGTCTGTGACCTTGACCCTGTGCTTAGCTGGGGGGGGGGGGGGGGGGGGGACGAATGTGGATTTGTCACAGGGCGTTAGAGGAGCAATGCATGTGTGAAATGTGAAGCAGATCTGAGCAAGGAAAGAGTAATTATAATAAGCCATTTACCCGAGCGTTAAGGTTTTGAATGCACCGAGTCTGTGATCTTCACCTTGGGCTTAGTGGGGGCGGGATGAATGTGGATTTGTCACAGGATAGTAGAGGACCATTGGAGCACTGTGTGTGTGAAATGTCAAGCAGATCCGAGAAAGGAAACAGAAATTATAAGACATTTACCCGAGCGTTAAGGTTTCAAACACACCAAGTCTGTGACCTTGACCATGGGCTTACCGGGGGTGGGATGAATGTGAATTTGTCACAGGGCAGTAGAGGACCATTGGAGCACTGTGTGTGTGAAATGTCAAGCAGATACGAGAAAGGAAACATAAATTATAAGCCATTTACTCGAGTGTTAAGGTTTCGAACGCACCAAGTCTGCGACCTTGACCCTGGGGTTAGCGGGGGCGGGACGAATGTGGATTTGTCACAGAGCAGTAGAGGACCATTGGAGCAATGCGTGTGTGAAATGTGAAGCAGATCTAAGAAAGGAAACAGAAATTAAGGTTTCGAATGCACCAAGTCTGTGACCTTGACCCTGGGCTTAGCGGGGGCGGGATGAATGCGGATTTGTCACAGGATGGTAGAGGAGCATTGGAGCAATGTGTGTGTGAAATGTGAAGCAGATCTAAGAAAGGAAACAGAAATTAAGGTTTCGAATGCACCAAGTCTGTGACCTTGACCCTGGGCTTAGCGGGGGCGGGATGAATGTGGATTTGGCACAGGACGGTAGAGGAGCATTGGAGCAATGTGTGTGTGAAATGTGAAGCAGATCCAAGTAAGGAAACAGAAATTACTAGAAATGTGGCTTGTCGGCACACGAATGGTAGCCAAAGAAAACGAGGCATATTTGATTATAAGCCATTTACCCGAGCGTTAAGGTTTCAAATGCACCCAGTCTGTGACCTTGACCCTGGGCTTAGCGGAGGCGGGACGAATGTGGATTTGTCACACTACAGTAGAGGACCATTGGAGCAATCCGTGTGTGAAATGTGAAGCAGATCCGAGCAAAGAAACAGAAATTATAAGCCATTTACCCGAGCGTTAAGGTTTCAAATGCACCAAGTTTTGTAAAGCGACTAAGTATTTGACCTTGACCATGGGATCAGCGGGGGTTGGACGGTCATGGATTTGGCACAACATGGTAGTAGAGCCTTACAGGAATGCATGTGTGAAATATTAAGCATTTTAGATGAAGGAAATAGAAGTTATAACAATATTTCTCTGATGTTAAGTTTTGTAAAGAGACTAAGTATTTGACCTTGACCATGGGATCAGCGGGGGTTGGACAGTCGTGGATTTGGCACAGCATGGTAGTAGAGCCTTACAGGAATGCATGTGTGAAATATTAAGCATTTTAGATGAAGGAAATAGAAGCTATAACAATATTTCTCTGATGTTAAGTTTACGGATGGACGGACCGATGGACGGACAACCTGACTCCAGTATACCCCCCACAACTCGTTGCGGGGAGTATAATAACAAGGTGTTCCATGAAAGGAAACAGAAGTTATAAGACATTTACCCAACGTTAAGTTTATGAATGTGCCAAGTTTGTGACCTTGACCTTGGGGTAAGGGCTGGGTGGTGGGTGGGTCATGGATTTGCTACAGCATGATAGAGGGTCATCTGAAGAATGCATGTATGAAATAAGAAGGTGTTCCATGAAAGGAAACAGAAGTTATAAGACATTTACCCAACGTTAAGTTTGTGGACGACGCCGCGACGCCGACGACGCCGACGACGCCGGGGGTATGCCATAAGCTCTTCTGCGCTTCGTGCAGGCGAGCTAAAAATGGCTGCCAAGGGGAGATACGTTATTGGAAAATTTTCAAAATCAATAGGCTTCTTCATCTTGCCGTGATGAACATCTGAGGAATGCATGTATGAAATAACAAGGTGTTCCATGAAAGGAAACAGAAGTTACCGGTATAAGACATTTACCCAACGTTAAGTTTGTGGACGACGCCGCCGACGCCGCCGACGCCGCCGACGTTGGGGGTATGCCATAAGCTCTTCTGCGCTTCGTGCAGGCGAGCTAAAAATGGCTGCCAAGGGGAGATACGTTATTGGAAAATTTTCAAAATTAATAGGCTTCTTCATCTTGCCGTGATGAACATGTATACCGAATTTGGTTACGATCAGTGAAGTAGAACTTGCGAGTTATTGTGTGGACAAGTATACAGAGTGGGAAAATTAAAAATGTCGCCAAGGGGAGATAAGTCATTTGAAATTTTTCAAAATCAATAGGCTTCTTCGTCTTGCCGTGATAAACATGTATACCGAATTTGGTTACGATCGGTGAAGTAGAACTTGCGAGTTATTGTGTGGACAAGGATACAGAGTGGGAAAATTAAAAATGGCCGCCAAGGGGAGATAAATCATCGGAAATTTTTTAAATCAATAGGCTACTTGACGCAAAAAAAAGTTGCTTTACTTAGTTTGTGACCAGTGTAAATGCTGATAACTTGCAGACAAATGAAACGTGATAAGGGCTTAATCAATGTTTTGTTATATGCACCAGGGCTCCAGATAAGCAGCGTATTTGCGTAAATACCCAATTAAAATTGCCAAAAACCCAATTGAAATTAGAAGTAGTGAGTATCAAAAAGCAATGAGAACAATTGTGGTACCTTTATTATGCTGCAGAAAACAATAAACAGACCACCAATATAGCATATTTTTCTTATTTTACCATGAAAACACATCTTGGTATTTCATTAGAATTGTCTCCAAAGGTATCTTTTCATTTCGAAACAAACTAGGTATTCAATAATTGCTGTCTGTTGATGTGTAAACAGTAGTGTGATTAATTTTACCCAACTAAAATTTTGAAATACCCAATTGCTTCAGAAATGATGGAGTACTCAATTACTAATTCCTTATCTGGAGCCCTGATGCACAATGGACAGATGTCCAGTGTGAATACTTCAGGCACTGATCTGACTGTGCAGGCTGATCTAATGCTGCACAGATGGGAATTTCAGTAGATCTCAGTGCGCCAGATAAGGTGCGTATTTGCGTAAATACCCAATTAAAATTGCCAAAAACCCAATGAAATCAAAAGTAACGAGTATCAAAAAGCAATAACAATTTTGTGGTACATTTATCATGATGCAGCAAACAATTAACAGACCACAAATATAGCATATTTTTCGTATTTTCAATGAAAACACATCTTGGTATTTCATTAAAATTGTCTCCAAGTAGACAATTCTAATGAAATGCCAAGATTTTTTCATTTCGAAACAAACTATTCAATAATTGCAATTGATTTAATTGATTTAATTGTACCCAATTCAAATTTTGAAATACCCAATTTCTTCAGAAATGATGGAGTGACAATACTCAAATACAAATTCCTTATCTGGAGCCCTGGATTTAATCCGTTTTGTCGGGACCAGCAACATAATGCTTAACTATGAAGTTCAATCCAATTTTGAGTCAGAAATGTAAACGTCAATTACAGTCACAAAACTCTGTACATGTAGTTCATTATTCTTGTTTGGTTTTATGTAGATATATAAGTAATGATTATTGTAAACTAGATTGGTCAGTAAGCAAGGCTTACGGAATACCCCCCGCGTGGGCCCAGGTACCCCTAAAATATGTAAAAATGTCCAAGTGTGTGGGCTTGTGACCTTGACTCTGGGCTTAGCGGGAGTGGCATTAACGTGAATTTACCACAGGGTGGTAGAAGTCCATTGGAGCAATGTGTGTGTGAAATGTGAAGCAGATCCGAGCAAGGAAATAGAAGTTATAATCAATTTCTCTGATGTTAAATTTTGTAAAGAGACTAACTATGTGACCTTGACCTTGAGATCAGCGGGAATATGTCACAGCATGATAGTAGATCCTTACAGAAATGCATGTGTGAAATATTAAGAATTTTCGATGAAAGAAATAGAAGTTATAACATATTTCTTTGATGTTAAGTTTTGTAAAGAGACTAAGTATTTGACCTTGACCTTGGGATCAGCGGGGGTTTACAGAAATGCATGCGTGAAATATTAAGCATTTGTGATGAAGGAAATAGAAGTTATAACAATATTTCTCTGATATTAAGTTTTGTAAAGAGACATTGACCTTTGGATCAGCGGGGGTTAGGTGGTCGTGGATTTGGCACAGCATGGTAGTAGAGCCTTACAGGAATGCTTCTGTGAAATATTAAGCATTTTAGATGAAGGAAATAGATGTTATAACAACCTTGACCATGGGATCAGCGAGGGTTGGACAGTCGTGGATTTGGCGCAGCATGGTAGTAGAGCCTTACAGGAATGCATGTGTGAAATATTAGACATTTTAGATGAAGGAAATATAAGTTATAACAATATTTCTCTGATGTTAAGTTTTGTACAAAACAGAGTAAGTATTTGACCTTGACCTTGGGATCAGCGGGGGTTGGACGGTCGTGGATTTGGCACAGCATGGTAGTAGAGCCTTATAGGAATGCATGTGTGAAATATTAAGCATTTTAGATGAAGGAAATAGAAGTTATAACAATATTTCTCTGATGTTAAGTTTAGTGACGGACGGACGGATGGACGCACGGACAACCCGATTCCAGTATACCCCCCACAACTAGCATTGCGGGGGGGGGGGAGGGGGGGGGGGGGAGTATAAAGAGAAAATTAAGAGGGGTGGGGAGGTATGAAAGAGAAAATTTAGGGGGTGGGTGTATCTGGAAAGAGAAAATTGAGGTGGGGGGGTATGGAAGAGAAAATTTAGGGGGGTGGTATCCAGGAAGAAAAAGGGGGCGGATTTATGCGGAAAGAGAAAATTTAGGTGGGGGTATTCCAATCATGCATGCGTGTTACAGTTATGAAGACATCATGTATGAAAATATGTCTGCCAGAATTTTCATGTAGCAAAACTAGACCATACCTATTTTCAATCTGTGGTGTTACCCAAAATAAGGAAATTGCATAGAAACATTGCATAAATTGGTGGAATAGATCAAAAGTTATGAATATTTTCACACTCGTATAATACTTGAAATTGGAGAACGAATAACTGCACATACGCGTTTTAGTGCAGTGAAGATCTACAGCAAGCATAGAATATGCATTTACAACTGAAACCAATATCTTCATATGGTAAGTACTGCCACCCATTAGTACTGAGTACTGACTGCATGTGTATTTGACGTGTGTACTTCAAAATCCCCTTGGTCAAAACCCCCTTAGTTCAAAATTGCCCTAATAGTAAAACCCTTGATATAATTCCAAGGATATCATAACCCCCCAGGGTGTAATTCTATCGAGGGGATTTTGAACGAAGGGATTTTGGTTGGTAAGAGCACAGAAAATTGATCATATTATTTCACTGAGTTCTCGAAATAAGGCAGCCTGATTGGCCAAGACTGAGCATTACTCGCCCTTGGCCAATCAAACTTCCTGATATGGAGTATATGTTCAGAATGTTTTATAATCACAGGCTAAGACGCCCCGAGTCGAGCACACACTGTATATATATATCAATAGAAAACTGAGAAAATTTTCATTCAGACCAGGGTTGGCAATATTTCCCAGGACGGCGCGAAATATCAGGATATACCGGGAAATATGAATTATGCTGGTTATTTCATATTCTAAATGTCATTTTAGGTGGCGTTAACTAGTCTGCTGTGTTTAACTGTTGGACTTACATGTATTTGTCAAATATTCTGCCAATAAAATAACTTCTCATAGAGATAAATTAAAACAAAACCCAAATTGTAGGACCAATGTAAATTTTGCTCTCTTGGACACTATAGAAAAGTAAATTCAAGTGATTCTTATCATATTTCACATAACACCTTGCGCTGTATAGTAATATATCATTAATACTTGCTGCACATAGACCTTTGAGATAATCCCTGTGGATAATCCGGATAATTTGATTTGAGTATTGGTGTTTAACGGCCTATCAACTGGATAATCCACATAAATGTACAATTATTTTAGAAGCCTTAGGCAAACAATTTGTATATCAATTGGTCAGTGTTTGACACATGACACTATTTTAATTATACACTGTTGTAAAGAAGCTGGATAGATGATTCAAGTAGCTTGCTGTCTCTACATTGAATTTGTGATAACATCACTAAGTCTGATTGCTTTAATACAATTATTAGAAATCTTGTTTTGGTTATTAAAGACAGAAATTACAATTTTAGTGTTACACTGTCATGGGAAGCACATATAATAAGGCAACACATGCTGATAATTGAAGAACAATTTATCACATATGTATAGCCTGTTTCTCAAAACATCAACTTGTGCAGTTATTACAAGGCAAATAAATGAAAATAATCCCATACAAGTGCTTGAAAAATCATATTTTCCGATATTTCCCACTTTGTAGATTTCCAACCCTGATTTAGACAAATATGTTAATGTTATGTTACGGATTAGAATTACTTTGATAGGTAAACCCAAGATATTTTTCATTCGGGACAATCTGTTTGGTTTGCGATCAATTAACGCTAAACTATTGTTCGACCACTATCAAGATGCAT
Organism: Conchocele bisecta; assembly: GCA_029237695.1. Lineage (NCBI taxonomy): Eukaryota > Metazoa > Mollusca > Bivalvia > Lucinida > Thyasiridae > Conchocele > Conchocele bisecta. The sequence continues at coordinate 21,258,491 of CM055274.1, read as the reverse complement.
GGCAATTTGTTACATTGAACAACACATTTTCTATTTAACATGTTGTATTGTATATATAATACATGTACTAGCAAGCAAGTTGACCATACATCGCCAGAACTGCATATTATATTTGAGACCATCCCTCTTTATAATAGTATCATTCTGGCTGCACAGAGATCTTTGAGATAATCCCTTCATGATTATATTCCACCAGTTTTACAGCAGATTATCTGTATACTGCTGAACAATTATACAATACTTTATAATTGTTTATTTTTTATTAACATATTGCTGCAGTTTTCAACTGGCAAAATATATCTTGTCAATATACTAAAAAAAATATATATATACTAAAGAATTACTTTTGTTTGGTTTGCGATAAATTAATGCTAAACTAGCGTTCGACCACTATCAAGATGCATGGCAATTTGTTACATTGAACAACACATTTTCTATTTAAAGCATTCCGATAGCTCAGTACATTTAGTACTTTGATTCTTTTACATGCATAATCATATTCATTAGCCTACATACAGAAGAAAAATTTGCGTTTTTATACATGTACGTCCAAATACAGGCTTATTAATATTTAAATGGTAGTAGTATTATGCTGGTAGTAGTTTTCTGTATGTGTATTAAACTCTTGTTAACCAGGGTCCACATTGATCTTCACTGGAGACTGGTCTACTCTGGTCATATTCTAATTGTATTGTGTCTGTCAATTAATGCTTATTGATAAGGATTCACACTTTCCTTTTCATAAAATAATTATAGAGGTATATGTGAAATTAATCTTCCTGTAGAAATGCAGATATATACTAGCAAGCAAGTTGACCATATATCGCCAGAACTACATATTATATTTGAGACCTGTCCGACATCCCTCTGTATAATAGTACCATTCTGGCTGCACATGGATCTTTGAGATAATCCCCGATTATATTCCATTAGTTTTACCATATATGGCAAGAAATCATGGCAGATTCCCAGTAGTATATGGGAGTTAAAATGATACAAGTTCCTATGGAAGCCACTCGCTACGCGTGGTGGCTTCCATAAGGATCCTGTTTCATGTTTGACTCCCATATACTACTTGGATTTTCCCCCACTGTTAACCGGGTATGGACGAGAAGAGTGGAAAAAAAAATAAAAAATAAAATGTCAGCAACCACGAGACCATATACTTCCTCAACTGGACGAGACAGGCATTGTGTGCTGGACAGACACCACATGTATATATATATATATATATATATATATATATATATATAGCGATCACCCGCTGGTGTATCGCACAGCTTTAAGTGATACGTTAATCACGGCGGTGTACTTGTTTTGTGTATTGGTTTAACCATATGCGACAAAGTATCTAGCCACACTATATATATATAGCGATCACCCGCTGGTGTATCGCACAGCTTTAATTGATACGTTAATCACGGCGGTGTACTTGTTTTGTGTATTGGCTTACCATATGCGACAAAGAATCTAGCCACGCTATATATATAATAGCGATAATACGCTGGTGTAGTGGTGAACAGGCACCACATGCTGGACAGGCACCGTAACAACGGTGGTGTACTTGTTTTGTGTATTGGTTTAACCATATGCGACAAAGTATCTAGCCACACTATATATGAATAGTGATATGTCACTGGTGTGTTACACACACAAAACAACTTACACCCTATTAGAGATAAGAAGCGCTTGGTTGTACTCACTATATACAACAATCTGTCATAAATATCGACAACTTACACCCTATTGGAGACAAGAATTCCATTAGTTATACTCAGTATAAACAGCAATCTGTCATAAATATCAACAACTGACACCCTATTAGAGATAAGTTATCCATTGGTTATACTCAGTATATTACAACAATCTGTCATAAATATCAACAACTTACACCCTATTAGAGACAAGAATTCCATTGGTTATACTCAGTATATTACAGCAATCTGCCATAAATATCAACAACTTACACCCTATTAGAGATAAGAATTCCATTGGTTATACTCGGTATATTACAGCAATCTGCCATAAATATCAACAACTTACACCCTATTTATAGAGACAAGAATTCCATTGGTTATACTCAGTATATTACAGCAATCTGCCATAAATATCAACAACTTACACCCTATTAGAGATAAGTTATCCATTGGTTATACTCACAGTATAATGCCTACCATAAAGCAAATGAGAGAGCATGAGTTGGGGAATTTCCCTAAGAGGTTTGAGACTCAAGAAAGCTATAGCAGATAGGATAAGTGACGTGCGAGCCATCGTCTACGAGGAGAGGCTGCGGCGTGCAGTTTCGACCGGAGGCTGCGGCGTGCAGTTTCGACCGGACGACTGCCTGCCAACACCGAAAAAACGAGCCGAGAAATTGGAGAACGAGACGACGGCTAGCCTGCGTGCCACCGCTTAAGCACAGCGTGTAAAAGACGATCCCAGCGAGCGCAGAAAAGCACTCGTCAAGGCACACTACAATAAGATTTATCAAGGTCTGGTGGGGAGGCCTCCTAAGAGAAGGAGAGAGCTCGCCAGAGCTTTGGTGGAGGAGGGTCCCAGGATTCTCGCCAAAGAAGCCGAAGTTAGGGAAACTGTTGATAGGGGTAGGAGGAAGATAGTCTGGAACATCGAGAGGGGGGTAGACGGGGAGATCGCCAATCGCATAATGAATAAAATTCGTCCAGAGATGACCACGGCATGTTATCTGAGGTATTCGTGCTCGTATCATATTAGGAACATCGAGACCGACGCTACTATGATCTTTCACAAAAACTCACCGGGCAGTCCGTGGATAAACGAGATCTCCAAAGCTGAGAGTTGGATAACCGATAGAGAAAGGTCGAATGGACATCGACAAAGTCGATAGAATGAACACAAAATGGACCTTCGTTCGTTGGATATCGGTCGAGGTGAAGATGATCATCGATGCGCAACAACTTCTCATGGGAGCGGGAAAACTCCCCGATTGGTTAAGACAGAAAAAGGAATGTATTCCATCGACACGTACGATGACTACTTGTGTCTGTTTAGGTGCATAGCCATCCACCGTGGAGGGCGACCTGACGGGTGCTGTAGGGAAGCACGAGCTCTGGCTCGCGAATACCTCGGGCACGATAACGGACCGGATAGTAAGGGAATCACCCTGGATGATATTAAGACAATAAACGAGGCAAAGCCACGAAGGCCAGGTTTTTTCCAAGCATAGACACTTGGATAACATAATTATACCCACTTTTTGTAGACTAGATGGCCGTGGCCTGCATGTCGCGCCTTGGGGCGAGGCATGGACACTAAAAAAATAGATATAGTAGATGGAAAAACTTTAACCAAAAAACTTTAACCGGACACACGGACGAACGGACGGACGTATGCCAAAATGCCAACGATATCGCGCTTTCCGCAAGCAGGTGTGAAAATGATGATAAACACCCATGTGAAGTATCAAGGTATTGGGTGAAGCAGTTGCAGAGATATAGTACACGAAAAAACTTTAACAAAAAAATTCAAAGTAATTTGAACTTGACATAGGGCACAGGATCGCGCTTTATGCAAGCAGGTGCGACAATGATGATAAACACCCATGTGAAGTATCAAGGTATTGGGTGAAGCAGTTGCAGAGATATACCGTAGTACACGAAAAAACTTTAACAAAAAAATTCAAAGTAATTTGACCTTGACATTGGGCACAGGATCGCGCTTTCCGCAAGCAGGTGCGACAATGATGATAAACACCCATGTGAAGTATCAAGGTATTAGGTGAAGCAGTTGCAGAGATATAGTACACGTAAAAATTTTAACAAAAAAATTCAAAGTAATTTGACCTTGACATTGGGCACAGGATCGCGCTTTCCGCAAGCAGGTGCGACAATGATGATAAACACCCATGTGAAGTATCAAGGTATTGGGTGAAGCAGTTGCAGAGATATAGTACACGAAAAAACTTTAACAAAAAAATTCAAAGTAATTTGACCTTGACATTGGGCACAGGATCGCGCTTTCCGCAAGCAGGTGCGACAATGATGATAAACACCATGTGAAGTATCAAGGTATTGGGTGAAGCAGTTGCAGAGATATAGTACACAAAAAACTTTAACAAAAAAAATCAAAGTAATTTGACCTTGACATTGGGCACAGGGGCCGCACGGTTGGGGGTTAGAATGAAAATATGGATGATGATAAACACCCATGTGAAGTTTCAAGGTAATGGGCGAAGCAGTTGCAGAGATATAGTATAACGAAAAAGTTTTTTTAAAACCAAAAAACTTTAACTAGAGTACGTTAAAAAGTTAACGTTGAAAATGGCTAAGTCAATTACGTAGAAATAATAGGTGAAGGTAAAAAAATGGTCACATGTTGGATAGTTGTATGTGGTAGGCACCCCTTGGTTATGAAGCTGTGAAAGTTTGGTGGTCCTAGGTGGTACAGTACCAAAGAAATGGACTTAAACACGAAAACTTAACATTGTAAACGCGAAAACTTAACATTGAAAATTGCTAAGTCGACTGCGCGGAAAAAATGGGTGAAGTTAAAAAAAAAAGTAACATGTTGGATAGTGATATGTGGTGGGTACCCCTTGATTATGAAGCTGTGAAAGTTTGGTGGTTCCTAGGTGGTACAGTACCAAAGAAATGGACTTAAACACGAAAAACTTAACATTGTAACGCGAAAACTTAACATTGAAAATGGCTAAGTCGACTACGCGGAAAAAATGGGTCAAGTTAAAAAAAAAAGTAACATGTTGGATAGTGATATGTGGTGGGCACCCCTTGATTATGAAGCTGTGAAAGTTTGGTGGTCCTAGGTGGTACAGTAACAAAGAAATGGACTCAAACACGAAAACTTAACATTGATTGTGGACGCCGACCGCCGCCGACCGCCCGCCCGCCGCCCGCCCGCCCGGCTTTCGCCAATCCAATAGCACTTCAAGCTGGGCATTCGCGTTTACGAGCCCACCGCCGACGGAGTGTGGTACCTCATGAAGTCTCTGGCAAACTAAGACGCGGTTGGGGATAAGATGACGATAGGAATGTTTGGAGATCACTCGTTCCTCATCAAGAACCTCCGCAAGATGACGAACGAGTACGGGTGCACCGGATGTCAACAATGGTTCACAAAGTCGTGTAACATGCACAGGCACGGGACCACCTGCATGGGTGGGAAGACCATGGTGATATGTCCGGTAAGAGGGTAGAGAGACCGCAGTCGGCATACAAGAAGGCGTTCTACCCCAAGGGGTCAGCGAGCGCGATATCGATTCAAAGGTTGAGCAGAGAAGAGGAGAGGGTGGGAAAGCACATACATTACGCGAGATGCGGTCACGGTGGCAAGAGGTGGGTGGCCGGCGATCCGGTCGACGGCTACTGTCACGAGACCAAGACCGTGTTTCAGTTTCACGGATGCTACTGGCACGGGTGTCCGACGCATAGTACCGGTGGTGGGGTTCAACTGGGTATGATCTGAACCTTATCAAGCGGTACCCTGTCGAGAAGTTGGCGGCCACCGTGAATAAGGTGATGGTCGGAAAGAGGGCCAGCACGACAATGTTTCCGTTTACCCCGGAGTTTAGATTTCTTGACATCATTCAGTATCTGGGACCCGGTACCACGTACGTCGGGTGGGTTAAGGCGCACGACTGCAAAACGTTAAAGTCCCACTTCCCGTACGAGTGGTTCGATTGCCCAGAAAAGCTCGACAATCCGGGGCTGCCCGACTATCCCGAGTGGTACTCAAAGTTGAAGGGTGAGTTCCTACTGACGCTGTCCGAGTGGGAAGAGTGCAATAAGGTCTTCCGAGAAAAGGGGATGAAGACGTTCCAGGAATGGTTGCGACACTACAACGACTTGGACGTCGGACCGTTCCTGGAGACACTGACAAAAATGACGGAGTTCTACAGGGGGAGAGGCATGGACATACTCAAGGACACTGTGTCTCTGCCCGATGTTTCCCTTCAGTACCTGCTTCGCGGGACAATCGATGGGAAGGAGGACACGCCCGAGCTGTGGGCGCCGAAGAATGAGACTTACGCGATTATGAAGGAAGGATTGGTCGGTGGTCCGTCCATAGTGTTCTCCAGATACGCCGAGGCTGGCAGGTCGACGATCAGGGGTCAGGTGGGGAGTCGGGAGGAGAAGATGTGCAAGGCGGTGCTGAGGTACGACACCAATGTGCTGTATCTGTCTACTTTGTCGAAGGAGATGCCGTGCGGGGAGGAGAAGATATGGACCTGGGACGACCCGGAAAGACAGTCGCATATAGAGTGTTTCGTGAGGAAGGCCAGACGCGACGAGTGGTTCGGATTTGCGGAGTTGGATATAGAGGTCCCAGAAACGTTGCGACACAAGTTCTCGGAAATGTCGCCGCTGTTCGTTAATCGAGAAGTCAACGAGACCGAGGTTCCGCAGCACATGAAGGACTACCTGGCCAGGACCGGGAGGAAAAGGGTCGAAGGACAGAGAAAGCTCATGGGGGCACTGTCCGCCAAGAAGATGATCATATACTCCCCGCTGCTAAAGTGGTATCTGGAGCACGGTCTGGTCGTCAAGGCGGTGCATAGGGTGATAGACTACAAGCCCGGCAAACCGTTCCAATGGTTCGTTAAAGAGGTCACCGCTGCCAGACGGACGGGGGACATTGACAAGAGTAAGAAGGTGTTGGCGGAAATATTCAAACTGGTTGGCAATGCATGTTCAGGGCTGTACAAATTGGCACGCCCGACGCCCGAGACAAGTCAGTTTTAATCTCGGGCAAGTGCCTCTATGCTGGAATTTAGTCCCTGGCAAGTCACTATTTTCTGTTAGAACGTCCCGCCACAAGCCCGTTTTTTGGAACCGGACTGTCATAAACTGAATCCCAAAACTGACCACTTACGCTGCGGGCGTCCTGGCGATTCGCAGCTACTGTGTTACACAGTACCTGTGTATCGCAATAAAGTGATATAGCAATCTACAGCGACCCTGGTTATATTAATTTAATCGAATTTGAAATTAATTAGCGAATTAGCGAAAATATTCTGCGGCGATCGATGGTTATTGATTTATTTTATGTATGTTAACGTTTTCGTCTCACTGCGTCGACAGGCCATTAGAGACCTAACTTTAGAGAAATAAATGTATGTTCCTTCACGGGGTGGAAATGGAATTTAAGGTTCTTAATTTAAATTATCGTTTCTACGTGGCATATAAACAAAAGAAAGTGAAATTGAATGGGATGGACATATATGAAGGTATGTTTGATTCCCAATGCGATGTTTGAACCCACAACCTCCAGATTGGAAGTCGGTGTTCTAAGCTCTAGGTCACAACCCATACCTTATAAACGAAGGAAAGAAATGCTCCTAACGAGCGACCATACGTACTTAGAATAACAGCTGACGTAACGCGTACTTAGAATAACAGCTGACGTAACGCGCAGTAAACTGAAATGGCCTACGTGACAATTGACATTTACGTTCCAACAAGATTTTCACGGTGTGTAATCGATCGTATTTCCTCGCCATCATATGAAACCCGACTCGAGAAACACAAATTAAGTTGTGGATTTCTGAATTTGTCAATTGTTTGTACGGTCTAAGAAATCAAACAAATGTGACAATTCTTTTTACAAAATATTAGAATCGTCTAAGGAGACAATTCTCATGTGTTGCCAAAACATGTTTTATTAAGACATCGGACAAATGTGAAAAGAAAACCTGAATACATTGATATTTCTTTACAAAAACATATTTTGACAACATTTGAGAATCGTCTTAGGAAACGATTCCCATGTTGTGCCAAGTCTTGGTTTTATCAAAAAATCAAACAAATGTGAAATTCCACAAGCTAATGTGTAATTATCAATTCATCGGCTATGCGATGACGTGAGCGACTACATAGCGTGGTTTTGGTATGTTTGTTTCCACAGAATTCTAAAGGTCAGTCACACTTTGCACGTGAAACTGGATTAGCGACTGATGATTGTAAACACCATCAGGTGTGCAGCTAGACCGAAAATGATATGTCGCAAATGTGCTAATTGGGGATGGGTGGGTACGGCCATATTTCTTTTTTGTTCCAATCTCGCGTTTTTGCGATCTCGATCTCGCCTTCCACTTTTGGAAATACGATTTGCCCATGCATGTGTAGACAGCATGCATGTTGGATTTGCGTTCTACGTACGTACATGCATATAAAGCATGCTAGTTCGAATTGCATTCTACGTACGTACGTACATGTAATGTATGCGCAAAACTCAATTTCAACACGCATGCATTCTACACACACATATTACAGGCCCGTAGCCAGACCTGTTTGAAGGGGGGGGGTCGTTTCGAAGGCCCAAGGGGCCTGAGGTATCTAGGGGGTCCGGCGGCATGCACCCCCCCCGGAAAAATTTGAAATATAGGTGGGTGGCAACAGCCGAGCTTCTAAATGTGACCTTCCATACCCGATTATCATACGAGTATCATTTTTTGTCAAATTATGTTTTTGTTGTCAAGAAATATAGATGTTTGTCCATATATGTTCTATTTCTTAATAAAAACATAAAAATGTTTTTGCAGCACATGAGAATCGTCTCCTAAGACAATGTTTACGTGTCCTATTAGGGACATGTGGCAACCTCGCGTTTTCGAGCTTTGGAGACGAAAACGCAAAATTCTATCATATTCAATCTCGCGTTTTGCAAACACGCCGCACATGCACATGATGCATGAGCAAAACTAATCCGAATTTTTCAAAAGCGAAAGGCGAGATCGCGAAAACAGGAGACGATTCTCACTATCTCTCTAATTCAGTGACCTTGACCTTTGGGGTTAGCGGGCACCATGGGCTTTCTGTAGAATGATGCGCTTTCTGTAGAATGATGCGGGATGTTGTTACAAATGCATGTATGGAATATTAAAGCATAAAGGAATATTAAAGCATAAACAGAGCGCTAACTTTTCCAAACACGAAAATTTCTCTAAGTCAGTGACCTTGACCTTTGGCGTTAGCGGGCATCATGGGCTTTCTGTAAAATGATGCGGGATGTTGTTACAAATGCATGTATGGAATATTAAAGCATAAACTGAGCGTTAACATTCCAAACACGGAAATTTCTAAGTCAGCGACCTTGACCTTTGCGGTTTGCGGGCACTATGGGCTTTCTGTAGAATGATGCGGGATGTTGTTACAAATGCATGTATGGAATATTAAAGCATAAATTGAGCGTTAACTTTTGCAAACACGGAAATTTCTAATTCAGTGACCTTGACCTTTGGGGTTAGCGGGCACCATGGGCTTTCTGTAGAATGATGCGCTTTCTGTAGAATGATGCGGGATGTTGTTGCAAATGCATGTATGGAATATTAAAGCATTCCATTGAGGGAAACAGAAACAGAAACAATGAATTAACCTGAGTGTTAAGTTTTAGAAACAGAGCTAAACGCAAAAACTTAACGTTGAATGCATGTGAAAAGTAGGTCAATGAACCATGAAAAGTAGGTGAAGGTCACATGGGCTCCCTCTGTGTGAGATGGTTACACCACAGTGTTGATGTATACCAAGTATGGAGGTCGTAGGAGATATAGTTTTCTGGAAACTGAGCTAAACGCAAAAACTTAACGTGAAATGTTGATGCCGCCGCCGCCGCCGAATACGACGCCAACGGAAAAGCTATGCCTATGTCCCGCTTCTGCTAAAGCAGGCGGGACAATAAAATGACAGATCTACATCGGCCAGTAAGGTCAAAGGCATATTTATTTTTTATTTCATTTAAATTAAGTTGTGTATTTACCTATGACCATTTATTTATGACCGTCAACCAGATTCAGTTGTGTATTTACCTGTGGTTAATGACCATTTATTTATGACCGTCCAATCAGATTCAGTTTAGGGAAGGGTGACCCATTTAACATGTGTAGTATGCCAGTTGCATATATTTATACACAACTGACAACATAATCACACAAAACAGCTCAGTTGGTAGATTGTTTGAACCGGATATTTTTTTTAACATGTGTTTTGCGGATTGGGATATGACTTGGACTTGCTAGCTGTGAAGAAGCCATTGTACAACTACAAGCTCAGGTATGCATATTCTATAATGCACTTATATATTGATTACCATATCACCTGATGCGTATAGTATATAACGTTTGATGTGTGTTTTATATCTAGTTACAAGTGGGAGGTATAAAACTCTTAAAAGTACATACCCACACAGTAAGCACAAACTGTTCTTTATAGCAATTAAATACGTGTATAATTGTGTCCCACCAGTTCTAACAAGAGCTCCGCGGAGCAAGATGTCCCGCCTGGCACAGTTTGATAGTACATAAGGAGCTTGTAATAACCTTGGGGTTAGTGAGCACCATGGGCTTTCTGTAGAATGATGCGGGATGTTGATACAAATGCATGTGTGGAATATTAAAGCATAAACTGAGCGTTAATTTTTCCAAACACGGAAATTTCTAAGTCAGTGACCTTGACCTTTGGGGTTAGCGGGCACCATGGGCTTTCTGTAGAATGATGTGGGATGTTGCTAAAAATGCATGTATGGAATATTAAAGCATAAACTGAGCTTTAACTTTTCCAAACACGGAAATTTCTAATTCAGTGACCTTGACCTTTGGGGTTAGCGGGCACCATGGGCTTTCTGTAGAATGATGCGGGATGTTGTTACAAATGCATGTATGGAATATTAAAGCATAAACTGAGTGTTAACTTTTCCAAACACAGAAATTTCCAATTCAGTGACCTTCACCTTTGGGGTTAGCGGGCACCATGGGCTTTCTGTAGAATGATGCGGGATGTCGTTACAAATTCATATATGGCATATTAAAGCATAAACTGAGCGTTAACTTTTCCAAACACGAAAATTTCAAATTCAGTGACCTTGACCTTTGGCGTTAGCGGGCACCATCGGCTTTCTGTAGAATGATGCGAGATGTTGTTACAAATGCATGTATGGAAGATTAAAGCATAAACTGAGCGTTAACTTTTCCAAACACGGAAATTTCTAAGTCAGCGACCTTGACCTTTGGGGTTAGCGGGCACCATGGGCTTTCTGTATAATGATGCGGGATGTCGTTACAAATGCATGTATGGCATATTAAAGCATAAACTGAGCGCTAACTTTTCCAAACACGAAAATTTCAAACTCAGTGACCTTGACTTTTGGCGTTAGCGGGCACCATGGGCTTTTTGTAGCATCATGCGGGATGTTGTTACAAATGTATGTATGGAATATTAAAGCATAAACTGAGAGTTAACTTTTCCAAACACGGAAATTTCTAAGTCAGCGACCTTGACCTTTGGGGTTTGCGGGCACCATGGGCTTTCTGTAGAATGATACGGGATGTTGTTACAAATGCATGTATGGAATATTAAAGCATAAACTGAGCGTTAACTTTTCCAAACACGGAAATTTCTAAGTCAGCGACCTTGACCTTAGGGGTTTGCGGGAACCATAGGCTTTCTGTAGAATGATGCGGGATGTTGTTACAAATGCATTTATGGAATATTAAAGCATAAACTGAGCGTTAACTTTTCCAAACACGGAAATTTATAATTCAGTGACCTTGACCTTTGGGGTTAGCGGGCACCATGGGCTTTCTGTAGAATGATGTGGTATGTTGTTACAAATGCATGTATGGAATATTAAAGCATAAACTGAGCGTTAACTTTTCCAAACACAGAAATTTCTAAGTCAGCGACCTTGACCTTTGGGGTTAGCGGGCACTATGGGCTTTCCGTAGAATGATGCGGGATGTTATTACAAATGCATGTATGGAATATTGAAGCATTCCATTGAGGGAAACAGAAGTTACAATGAATTAACCTGAGCGTTAAGTTTTAGAAACAGAGCTAAACGCAAAAACTTAACGTTGAATGCATATGAAAAGTAGGTCCATAAACCATGAAAAGTAGGTGAAGGTCACATAGGCTCCCTCTGTGTGAGATGGTTACACCACAGTATTGATGTATGTACCAAGTATGGAGGTCATAGGACTTATCGTTTTCTGGAAACCGAGCTAAACACAAAAACTTAACGTGAAATGTTGACGCCGCCGACGCCGCCAACGCCGACGGAAAAGCTATGTCCCGCTTCTGCTAAAGCAGGCGGGACAAAAATTACGAGTGCCCGCTAGACATATATAATCATTTATTAATATTTATTTTACTGATAGTGACGCGCGGTGGTATCATGCTAGTTTCATGTGCAAATGAGGCATGGTATTTTTTAATTATTTATACAAATTAAATTTCTTCAATCTTTAATTTAAATTGGTCACCTAAAAAATAGCTTTGTTTGTTTATTGGTGTTTAACGGCCTATCAACAGCTAAGGTCATGTAAGGCCGGGCAAACGGGTTCGATCCCGTTTTAACCTGCTGCATTGGGGGGAAAATTCCAAAATCAGAACTGAATATTTACATCGAGAAACAATATATTCAGCCCTGAAATTAGAATAACCTGACCTGGTGGCAGGTTCATACCACATTTTCGACAGATTATGAAGGATGATCGTTGCACATCAAAAAATAAATACAGAGAATATATAGTAACGTCATTTTACGGAAACACGGTTATCGCCCCTGATATCAGTGAAAATTTATGTCGGATATTAAATGTATAATAATGCCAATCAATACGTGGGGGAATGGTGAATGAATGCTTATTTTGCCAGGAAATGTCTCGGCTGATGTTTCTGATTTAAAGAACATCGTGTGCCTTAACTGAGTGGGCTTGTACCTTTAATTAAATTATGGATTGTTTGTTTATTTTCCTTAATATTCTTGTTATGGCACTGTCTCGGTAGCATATACTGCACAAAAAGATACCAACTGGCAGGAGGTGCCCATTTTGTTACAGTGTAACGGTGTAACATTGTAATGAAGGAAATTTTCCCCCAGTAACTGACATATAGTATATTACTATTGATATTTTCTGTTTTATTGCATATTTTCAAAAAAATTGCCCATGTTTTCCAGGGGACCGTAACAATGCTAAAGTGTGTAACATATGGGGAAATACTGTAACAAAGCGTAGCAAGATGTAACAGAGTTGCATTTTATAATATCCTGCACATCTTCATCGTTACACTGTAACGGTGTAACGAAAGGCCAAACGAAATACGACATGTTTTCTAGGGACCGTTTGCGAGGGAATAATTGAGAGGGGGGTGGGGGGGGTGTCATTTAGATAAAAAATTGAGGGGGGTATATGCCGGTGGGGTATGGAAGAAAATTTATTGAGGGGGGGGGGGAATTGAGGGGAGATCAGTTGTATAAAAAATTGAGGGGGTATATAGGCCGATGGGGTATGGAAGAGATATATTGAGGGGGGGTCTTCCAGGGGTGGGGGGAATTGAGGGGGGGGGGGGGTCATCTTGATAAAAAAAATTGAAGGGGGGGTATAAAAAATTGAGGGGAGGGCGTCATTTCCGTAGGTAAAAGTCTCTTCCATAGGGGGGTACTCAGGGCCGTAGCCAGACCTAAAAATGAGACGAGGCGATAATATTGCGAAGAAGAGTGCGCGAAGCGCAACGCTAAACGCGGGGGGGGGGGGGGGGGGTTGGGGGTCCTCCCCGAAGAAAATTTTGACATCTAGATCGTCATAGACGCGATTTCCCGGCACATAGACGGATACGGCATTAAATATAATTTAAAAAAAAAATCAAAAACAAATCGGCAAAATCTGAGACGAGGGGTCTGCCTCATCATGGCTACAGGCCTGGTACTTATATAAACTGGAATAGCCCAAAATGAGGACTGACAATGACATTGAACGTGTCGTCTAAGACTCTTAACCACAATTGTGCAAAGAATGTTAGAATGAGCGTATTGAAATACGAATCTGATATCTGGTAGTGTCTGATATATGACTGAACATGCAGTAAAACAATGTTAGCGAAACCAACTTCTCTTTTGGTAGATATACAGTAATGTGTCAATCTGTATCTCGATTATTGCTTTGTTGGTTTGTCCGTCTATATTCAAAAGGAGCAACGCAAAAGGTCGTTTCTATGGGACAACCGGCTCCTGTAGGGGCGGAGTTATTCAACTTATTGTTGACGAGCTAAATGGCCACGTGACTGAACAGGGGAACAACAACAACAACAATGGTTACACCACAGTATTCTTCTTCTTCTTCTTCTTCTTGATGATAACGACACTCCCTCAAATTTGAAGATTATGTGCCGGCGCCTAATTAAGAGTGAATATAAATATACAGTGATGTAGGGGGAGGTAGTGGGTCGTAAAACTATATACACATGCAGTAGTTTACTGGTGGTAGATTGGAGTGAGGACAGCCACAGGGATAAGGGCTTTGAAAGCATCCACTGTGGCTGCTTCATGAACAGAGGATGGCAGGAGGTTCCATTGAGTAATAGTGTGGGGGTAGAAGGCGGCAAATTTGTATGAGTCTTTGTTTGTAGAAATGTGTCTAAATGAGTGAATATTGAGTTGTCTAGTTCGGCGATCAACAGGGTTAAGTAAATTTATTGGGGGTTTGATAGCAACTACTTGGTGGACGATTTTGTAGAGCATAATTAATCGGCAGCGTGTTCTACGAATTTCAAGAGAGGGCCAGTTGAGATTTTGTAACATGTTGGATACTGAGCTGGTGTTATGGTAACGGTGGGAAACAAACCTGGCTGCACGTCTTTGAAACTTTTTCTATCTGGTTAATTTGTGATTTTGTGTGAGGGTCCCAAACTGAAGAAGAATATTCAAGTTTGGGCCGAACAAGTGCTTTGTATGCATGATCTTTAACTTTGGTGGAGTTTATCTTCAAATTTCGTTTTAGGAATCCCAAGGATTGGTTGGCCTTACTGGTAATTGTGTTTATGTGTTTGTCCCATTTTAGATTACTTTGGAGTGTGAGGCCTAAATATTTTGCATTTGATACATTTTCTAATTGATGGCCATGAAGTTTATAGGTAAATTTTATCGGTTTTCTTTTTTGAGTTACACTGAGAATGTTGCATTTATCTGGATGAAAGTGCATGAGCCAGTCTTGCTCCCACCTACCAGCAGAATTTAGGTCTGATTGGAGTAGCTCAGCATCTGTGATTGTGTGTATTTCTTTATAAATAATACTGTCGTCTGCGAAAAGTCTGAGGGTGCTATATTGTAGGTAGTCTGGGAAATCATTTATGTAGATGAGGAAGCGGATAGGCCCCAAGACAGTGCCCTGGGGTACGCCTGAAGTGACTGGTGCCTTATTTGACATTTCGCCCTCCATGACTACTGTCTGGGTCCTATCAGCAAGAAAGTCGGAGATCCAGTTAAGAGCGTTGCAGTTGATGCCGTAGAATTTAAGTTTGTAGAGAAGGTGTTTGTGGGGAACTTTATCAAAAGCTTTGGCAAAATCCATAATGATGGTGTCAGTTTGAATATTTCGGTCATTTGATAGGCAAAGATTTTGGAGAAAAGAGATGAGTTGGGTTTCACAAGAGCGGGATGATCTGAAGCCATGTTGTAAATCGTATAAAATATTATTGTTTTCCAAATGTGACATCATATTACTTGATACAACATGTTCTAGAAGTTTACAGCAAATGCATGTCAGAGATATTGGCCGATAGTTAATGGCATCGTGCTTGTCTCCTTTTTTAAATACTGGACATACATTTGCGTGTTTCCAATCACTAGGGATTTTGCCTAAGGACAGGGAGGTTTGGAAGATTATGGTAAGGATCGGAGATATTGATTCACTACATTCTTTTAAAATTTTACTGGGAATTTTATCAGGTCCTGAAGCTTTATGTGGTTTAAGATTACGAAGAAGTTTGGTAATGCCGTTTTCAGTGATAGATATATCTTGCATAGCAGGGTGTGGACTGGGCCCCTTGTCGGATATGGGGTTGTCTGTTATGGGGGTAAATGCTTTTTGGAACTGGTTATTTAGGATATTTGATTTGCTATGTGGGTCTGATTTTAGTATGCCATTTTCTCTCAGGTGGGACAGTTTGGTTTTCAGTTTTCTGCGTTTTTATGTATGAAAAAAGATTTTTGGGTAGTTTTGTAGTTTTTGGGTTTCCTTGTTCCTGAATTGGTATGTCACAGATAATATTTTCAATGTATAGCCAATAAGCTTGCCTTTGTTCTTTTTGGATTTCATTTTTAAGTTTTTTGAGTTTCTCGTGTTTTTGGTTATGTGATTTTCTGCTTTTGAGTAGGTTGCGTTTATACTTATTCATTTTCTTTCTCAATTCGTTTGACACCCATGGTAGTTTATTGTCATGTTTTATTAGTTTTGTAGGTATATTCTCCATTATTGACTTTTGTAGATTGTCTTTAAATGTATTCCAAATGATGTCAATATTTTGGTTATTTTCTAAAGATTTGATAGTTTGGAGGGTTGTTTGCAAGTCTTCTCTGATCTTTTCCCAGTTTGCTTTAGAGTATTTTAGTATCTCTCTGGGTTTAGATTTACAGCGTCTGAGTGAAGTGGAACATGTTAAACATATAATATCATGGTCTGTTTCTCCAATATGTGGTATTGTTTCAAGTTGGTCTACTATGGAAGGGTAATTTGTCAGTATTAAGTCTAAAGTTTTGTCATTTCTGGTGGGTTTGTCAACAATTTTTTGGGTAAGAGAGTGGTCTGTTGCAGTTGGTCTAAAAGTTGTTGGTGGTGTTTGGCATTTGGTTTGCTAGGGATGATACTAGATGTTTCCCAGTCAATATGGCCAAGGTTAAAGTCACCGCCAAGAAGAATGATAGATTTGGAGTTTTGGTTTATTCTGGCAAGTGATATGTTTAATTGATCTAAAGAGGTGTCATCGTTAGGTTGTGGTCTGTAAAAAGAGCTTAGTAATAATTTCCTGGAGTTTTGTATTGAGATTTCGACCCAGACTATCTCGCATTCTGTTTGTAGATCTTTAACTTCTGCTGACTGATATTCGTTTTTTACAGCTATTAGGACACCGCCGTGGCTCTGACCTTTCTTGTTTGGTGGTCGGTCCTTTCTGTAGATTGTGAACATATTTGCGGGGAAGTATTCATATGCGGAGACAGACGGGTCAAGCCAAGTTTCAGTTCCTATAATTATGTCAGGGCATGTTGATTCAATGAGCATGTCTAATTCTGGTTTTTTATTTTTAAGTGATTGGAAATTCAGACATAATATTTTGAGTGGGTGGTTGATATTTTTCGGTTTGTGAATATTTTTACTGTTATTGTTCGGGGTTTTATCATTTAGGGTAGGTTTCGGAGATGATGTTGCAAAGGGCTTTCCTGGGCTTTCACAGTTACTGAGTACTGAGAAGGAGTTGTGTGATAGTGTGATACTCTGATTGAAGAAACAACTCGAAAAATTTGGGAGTCCACATTGAAGGCAGTGCCAGGAGAGGTTACTACTATCCATTATTGCGTACATAGATTCTGACATTTCCCCTTGACAATTTATGTGATACCAGGTTTTGCAGGAGTCGCATTCTAGTGCCCTTGTTTTCCAAGTGACATTCTTCCCACACGAGCCGCAAGGCCATCTTGGTTGCCTGGGCCCGGGGTTTACTTCGACTTGGTTGCCAAGGAGTAATTTGATAAGAAGGTGATAGTTCTTTCCGGTATATGATGTATGATGTATGTACCAAGTATGGAGGTCATAGGACTTATCGTTTTCGGTCGGGATGGGCATTTGAATAAAGAAGTTCTTTTTAGACAAAACTCTTGTGTTCTATTGCTGAATCATCAGAGAACAGTGAAATAACATTTTAAATTCCGGAAACGGTCTACAAGGATACGAGAACAGTTTTAACCATATTTCTGTGATATGAACTATGTAACAGTATTTTAGAATTATTTTTACATATGCACCAGCAACCGGGAACAATGTTATAGATGCCTGATAGCGGAAACTTTCACATATGTGGACATAACTGAATTATAATAAAATACTCTTCATTTTGAACATTGATATATACAGTTCGAACACTTTACATCATTTGGCTACTGAATAGCTTATTATCTGAACAAACAAGTTATATGAACCTCAACCTTGAACTCTGATTCATACATACTGTCTGAACACTCCTTTAACTTTACTTGGCTACTGAATACACACATATGTGTGCGGTCTACCTTATATTATGTAACTTCAATGTCTTGGACATAACTGGATAATTAAATACTGGTGATACCGATATATATTTAGCCGAACTACATGGACCTCTACCCTTAGTATATTGATGAATACATTCTGGTTGAACATTATAAACATTAACTGGCTACTGTATAGTCTCATATTCGTCTTCAAGCTTCTGAATACGCTCCGAGTACAATTAAGTATATATTTTCAACTGACTGAATATATTCTATAGCCCTGCCTCTAGTGTGTACCCCTTCTGTCATGGCCGGTAGACCGCCCAGAATGCGTAGACAGACTTCTAGATACAGTATGGCCGACCAGCCTGGCCCAGCCAGCTCCCGTACAGATCCCGCATACGTATTGGCGAATACCGCCAATGAACACATGACCTACTCCATGAAGAAGGGGATGAACCTGGTGATAACTTTGAGCTCTGCTGCCTTCAGACTGTTTGAACTAGAAACTAACAGAAAATTCTCTGACCCCTCCTTTGCGAGTCTGTTCAACATTGAAACAGCACAAAATGTACAGCAGTCGGGCCGAACCATAGATACTGTCCACAAAGTCTCGAATAAGAAGAAAGACGGATCAGAGGGCCAGTTACAGAAATTCACCATGAACTTTTATAATACTCAGTGCTCCATCCTGGTCAATGGGTTCAAAAAGACAGAGGTCTTCATTGATAATTTCTTGTATCCAATAGAAAGGATTATTAAAGACGAGTATTCAATTTTAACTGATACCAACAGATTGAATCATTCAGCAATGGTCGCGATCCCAAGTCTGCCTCCCAAGCCTGTGAATCTAACGTCTCTTCATATAGATACAGATGAATGCTCTATTCAGAATATACCATCTGATGAGTGCCCCCATTGCGAGTCTACGGTAGAACGAGGAATACAATGTAACAACTGTATACAGTGGTACCACTACACATGCGAAGAGATTCCAACCAGCCTCCTGGATATATATGAGGAAGATGATTGTGAATACCTATGCCTGAGCTGCAGGTATCTGGAGGAAGGGACTAATGACCTGAACCAATCCATACTCTCCGCCTGTGGTCGCCGCCAAGATGACTGTCCGATAGTCAATAGCAGTGCCACTACCACACACGAAACAGCTGCTAAACAGATCGGCAGAGCGGCAGAACAGTGTCAAACGTCCTCCAGTACGGAAGAAGAACAGCAACAGTATGAACAGTCAGGAGATGGAGACCAATCTCAAGCAACCATATGCCACCGTCACTACAACGAGGGCAGACTTTGAACAGACCTTCCAAAAGCTTGCATATCCTCATGCAGATAGGGCGGAAGATCATAAGGCCACCCCTACAACTGTAAGACCCACAGATAGAGACATGTCGCAACATACGGCCCTGATTAAAGGATCATATCCCCCCCATATAGTATGTAATGATGTTAGTGAAGGTACAACGCAACTGGCGTCTTCAAGAAAAGGTACTGCATTACAGCAGGTATCGAGAAATGATCCGGAACCTACCTCTACTAGTATAGGCAAGGGTCCAATGCGAAATTCAAGTAATACAGCTCCACAGACAACAATAGCAGCCGGGAGCCCCGATCCGCCACATCCACCTACAGAGAGTATCGGCCCAGTGCAACAACCTACAGCGTATAGTGGAAAGAGAAAGACAAATATAACAAAAAAAATCCGATAGCAACGACCAACTCCAACATGCACAATCATACATACATAAAATAGAAAAGAAACTGGAAGACTCTGAAAAATCAAACCGACTACTGAAGAGGGAACTGGACTTAAGTAGGTCTTCAGTGGGTGAAGGTACATATAGTAAGAACACATCTTCTCCACAAAGGGCACAACAACAACAAATACACCAGCATCTCCAGAGTACCAACCAGGCAGCGACTGATTTCCAGGCTATCAGAGAGAGGCTCGCGAGCCTGGAACTACAACAGTTGCAGCAACCTATCACTCAGATGGAGAACAACTTCCAGACTCGGCAACATCATCAGATGAATCAAAGAATCACACTTCTTGAAGGAAATATCCACAATCAGAGCTGCCACTCAACGGTGCATCAACAGTATTTTCTCCAGCAACAACAACAAATGCAACAACAGCAACAGCAAGAAATACAACAACAACAACAACAACAATATCAAGTATTTCAACAAAGTTATGGCGGTCTGACGGGAGACAGAGTGATAAACCCATATACCTACGGTGCTAATCTACGGGCGCAGCCAGGACTGATAACTCACAGTGTACCATTTAATTACCAGTTTACACAGCCCTATACTAGGGATGGGATATTACACACCGGCACAGCCGACCACGGGGTTGAGTTACCCCGCCACATACCAGGTCCCCCAACATAGACCGCATGCACCAGTAAGCTCAACTACCACCGGACCAGACAGAGCCCATAGACATTTCCGTCTACCCACACGGGGCCCCGAGTGCACTAGTCAGCCACGAGAGGTAATCACTCAACAGAACGTCCGAAATGCCAATGACTCAAAAACTCCGCAGACACACCAGGGTATGACTTCTACTATCTCAGAGACGGTCAGAGAGAGACCTAACATAGATCAGACCACAGAAGGGTCAGCATTGAATGAACGTACATAAATATCACTTCAATCAACAGAGGAGTGTGTAAACACACCTTATATGGATACACAAATGGACAAACACAACCAGATAACTGTTATTGATGCTTCGGTACCGACAGGCAATGACCAACAGACGCACATGATGGAAGAAACCTCTATGAGCAGTTCTATAGACGACCCTATAGTGCCCCTAACATCTCCTATTGTATCAGCACCAGCGGCGGATAGCAGAACTCCTGAGACACTAACAGACAAACACAACCAGATAATTGTTATTGATGCTTCGGTACCGTCACGCAGTGACCAGCGAGCGCACAAGGTGGAAGATATCCCTACGAGAAGATCTATACACGACCCTACAGGGACCCCAACATCTCCCATTGCTGTACCAGCGGCGGATAGCAGAACTCAGTCTTTTTTAGCCGTAGGCCGTGCCTCCCAGCTGACCTGGCAACGACAGTCTCTATAACAAGCCTCAACGTCAAGAATATTAATGCAAATTACGTATATGTACAGTCTCTTCTAAAGAACACTGATAGCTTATGTCTGCAGGAACACTGGCTATTCCAGTACCAGCTAAAACAACTCGATACACTGTCAAAAAATCATGCAGTAATTGCAACGGCCGTTGATTCTACTGATCCTATTTCCCCTGCGGGCGCCCCAAGGGGATATGGTGGAGTGGCCATTCTATACAGAACCGACTGGGACCTACGAACGTGTGATGTCAAGGAGGGAGGTGATAGAATTTGTACCCTGGAAATAAAGGCAGAGCGACCGATTATCGTAATCGCAGTATACATGCCTAGACCCATACGAGTTTGAGGCAACTATGGACCAACTCCGTGAGATCGTCTTGAAATACCAAAACACACACGAGATTATCATGAGTGGAGACATGAACTCCTCGCTCTTACTACGTCCAGGGAATGACAGGGACACAAAGTTGAAATCCTTTGTGGGAGAGATGGGACTTCGGCACTTTCAGACCGGCCAGCATACGTTCCAGCATCCCAATCGGGCCGATTCATCAGAGATCGACTACTTCTTGGTGAAATGTGATAAGGATATGATACGGGAGAAAACTAAGGTTCTCGATAAACACTGTTTGAATACTTCAGATCACACAGCAATCAGATTGGACATAAATCTTGAAAACACCCAGGTCAACAGGAAGAAAGCGACGGTGCAGTTGAAGCCAAAATGGCACAAATGCGACAAGAATGCATATAAATCATTCATATGTGACGAGATAGATACTGTGAACATATCAGCAGATAGAAGTTTCTTCGACCTCCAATGCGAGATCATGAAGTTGACCGATATACTCCAGAAAGCAACCTATGCTAGTATACCCAATCACAAGACACAGCTCACCACCGATCTGTCGAAAATATGTAGAGTTTGGTCACCAGAGATTACAGAAGCTGTACAGCAGTCGCGAAGAGCGTGGAAGGATTGGAAAGATGCGGATAAACCAACAGACAAGTCCCACCCATCTAACGTAAAACGACAAGAGGCCAAAGCAAATGTCCGTAAATCACAGAGACACGCACAGGCTATGAAGAGGGATACTCTGCTGACTGAGCTAATGAACGCCGAGAACGATACCAAGTCTTTCAACGCCCTCGTGAAGAAGCAAAGAACAACAGACTCGATATGCACTTCCACGCTTATAGTTAAGGGACATACTGCAGAAACCATCGAGGATGTTTGTGACAGCTGGGCAACACACTTTGAAGATCTGGCGACACCCGCCGAAGAGGAACGGTATAATAGGGACCACGCTGAGCAGATTCAACAGGACATTCTATCGATACAGGAAATATGTGAATTACAGCAGATACCGATCAAGGCAGCTACGGTGGGTGAGGTAGAGAAAGCGATTGATTCGCTCAACAATAATAAGGCTTGTGATATCTCCGGTATTACAGCCGAGCACCTGTCCATCAGCAAAAAAGCAGTCGCACCGGTTGTCATGGATATAGTCAACCAAATCTTCAGTCTAAAAGACGTCCCATCTGCCATTAAAGAAGGACTACTGACCCCGATACACAAGAAAGGCAGCATACAAGATCCTGCGAACTATAGAGGTATCACAGTCACCCCAGTCATTCTTAAAGTACTGGAACATATTCTCAATAAAAGACATAACCGTATCCTTGAGCCAACTCAGTCAAGACTGCAAAAGGGTTTTACAAAGAACACATCCTCAATAAACGCTGCCCTATTGGTCACTGAGTGCATCAATGAAGCTAAAGCACAGAAAAAAGCCCTATATGTCACAACCCTAGATACCCAGAAAGCATTTGATGTTGTCTCCCACCCTTCCCTCCTACAAAAATTATTCATAGATGGGATTGAAGGTGACGAGTGGCTCCTACTACAGAATCTCTACTCGGAGATGACGTCAAAAGTAAAATGGCGCGGACAACTTTCCACACCCTTCCCCATATTGCAGGGAGTACGCCAAGGAGGAGTACTGTCGACATCCCACTACAAGCGGTATAATAACCCACTACTGAAAAGTTTGGAGGCTCATTACCGTGGAGCAAGTATAGGCCCGATTGACATCCCCCATGCAACATGTGCGGATGACCTATGTTTAATTACTCACGATAGGCGGGAACTACAACTGATGCTGTCCGAAACCGAGAACTATGCAAATGATGAATGCTACAACATCCACCCTGGAAAGAGTGCAGTATTACTATACAATGCAAAACAGACAGAAGACTTCTCCCTCTACGGAAAGTCACTCCCAATAGTGGACGAGACCGTACATCTAGGCATAGGTAGAAACCATAAAGACGAGGCCAACCATAGACCAGAGGTGAAACTTGGACGGCAGCGGCCTACTCACTGATGGGATCTGGCTTCCATGGCAAGAGTGGTGTCAAACAACAGATAAAGGGCGAGATGTGGAGGAAATATGTTATCCCAAGAATGACCTATGGTCTGGAGGTACAAAACCTAAAAGTCAAAGATATGGACAAGCTAGAAAGCTTCCAGAATAGGACTCTGAAGCAAATACAAGGGCTTCCACTTCGAACATCGACTACCGCCACTAGAGCTCTACTTGGCATCCTGCCCATCAAAGTCTGTGTCGAACGTAATATGATTAACCACTTTAGCAGTATAACCAGAGACTCGAATGCTATTGACCATGAGGTCGCGGAACGACAACTCGCGGCTAAATCCAAGGGAGACAACTCGTGGTTTATGAAAGTCGAAGATATTCTCCGAAAGTACGACTTACCTTCATCTTTCGAATTAATGCGAAACCCTGTGTCGAAGAGCCAGTGGAAAACGACAGTGAAGGGGAAGGTGAATGGTGCCATCGAAGAAGAATGGAAGGTGGATATCACCTCGAAGAGTTCACTGAAGTACATTAATCCAGAGGCAGTCAGAGTTGGTACAGCTCATCACACATGGTCCTTACGTTAAGGAACAACCGGCATGACGTCAGACGAGCAGAGATCAAGGCCCGGCTATTGACAGGCACGTATACACTGCAGGCAAATAGGGCTAGGTTCAACCAGTTTAAAGTAAATCCGACCTGTAAACTATGTAAAACTGAACCAGAGGATCGCGAGCACCTCATCTCTAAGTGCACCGCTTTAACTTCAGTTAGGACGGACTACTCAAATAAATTGAGGGCATTCGCGAATCACTCGGACGAGATGGACACTATCGTCAATAATCCCGTGCTACTGACACAGTTTTCGCTGGATTCCTCACACCCGGACATCGCGAGTATTCTGGATACAAGTCGGATCATCGAACAGATTGAACTAATCAGTCGCGAATACATCTACCGCCTGCATGTGGAAAGAGCCAAACTGCTAGAGGACCTGTGAATCGACACCGAAGACACCATAAATAACTACATTTAACTTGTGTAATGTAAATAGCTCGTTCACAAACAAATAAATAAATATATAGGACTGTAAATTCGTTATTAGGAAGCACAACTTATAATTCACTATTAAATAGCAACACAAATTTAACACTGTAACTGAACAGAACATAGTTGGAATCCAACAATTATACGACATACGTCGGTGCCACGAAAAATAAACGTGGGAGCTATAAGAAGAAAAGAAAAGAAGAATGGCCGCTCCCACATGCGTTGCTGAAAATGTTTATTGTTTTTCTGGCAGGGAAACAATAAATCGAGCGGAAAGTTTCATATCTCTATACGAGTTAATGTAACCGGACCATTATTCAGTACTTTCAGTACTTTGCGTTACCTTTTGATTTATGTGTATGTAGAGTTATTTCCCTTTGACAATGAATGCTAGTTTTAGTAGTTTAGGAAGTGATACTGTTGCATTCTGGGTATTGTTTGGTTGTGAGCATTGTTTAGGCAGAAATCAAGGAAGACATCTTTCAAATAGCACAGGCAATGTTGAATATCCCCCACCCACTTGAATTCATGTTCTATACAGATTGAATACAATGAAATTATTTTAGTAGCCCTGTGTCAAACAGCTGATGACAGATTTTATAGTTTGACCACAGGCGATTCTAGCGTGTCTTGGATGGTCAATTATTGCGGGCGCACGATTCACCCAAATCCTCCCCAAATCCTCATTTCCCCCCAAATCCTCGTGTAATGAATAAGTTATCCGATTAATATGTCTCGAAACCTTTTAATATCGTTCTTAAGAAGTTATTGAACCCGATTTGAATACGTTTTTATGGTAAAAAGAGTCTTATTTCGATGTTTTAATTTAACTTAGGCATTCTAGCAGCCAAGGGAGATCATCCAAAATAAATTATGAGATAAATGCAAGGGAGATAAATGTTGTTTGACCCATTTTGGTCAATTGAAACATGCAAGTTATTTACCATTCCAAATGTTTATTCATCTGTTTTTTTTTTATCAATCAATCAAATTCAGCACATATAGCTTGAAAAAATGACCACGTCTAGGGGGTTCAGTTGCGTCAGTTTTACGTGAAATTATCGATAATTTAGCGGTTATTCGCTTCTTTTTAAACTGTAAAAACGTTATGAATTAAAAACATTTTTGTAAATAATTTTTAACCAGAATTATATTTAATCATTATTTATTTGATTTATATAAAAAATATTATAATTACTTTCTATAAAATGACTTAAATCGCTGAAAGAATTACACCATGTTCGCGCCCAATATTCGACAAAGTCGAAACGCGGCACACAAATTTAATTTTAGCCGATTTGGATCGGTGCGGTGTGGTTTAATCGATTTTCCGCAAGCCGTTTCCGGCTGGAGATATTTTTTTGACCACCAATACATGAAGATAACATAATGCTGAACATTTTGGTATGTGAACCTCCAAACATTGAAGAGTTCGTCTGTTGACAATCCGTACCGAAAGGAAAAAATGTGTTTTTTTTACGGTAAAATGAATGTTATTCTTCAATGTTCAATCATAAATGGAATTATTGACATGTTTTCCATATAAATAACTAAAGGGCATGACACTAACCCATCACATCTTATGCGGAAACCAGCATTCCCAACCCAATCGCAGACGTCGAAACTTCGGCCGTTCGGGAAAATTACCCCACCCACATTTACTCAATAACGTCGCTTCGATTTTACCATACATGGTGATACACCACTGTTTGTCAATACTTAATCACATGTGTTTTTACACTGTATTTTGTCTTTAATTTCAAGTTTAATGTATTGACTATTGTCCTTATTAATTACATGTATTTGTATTAGTAAATACAAGTAAAATAGTGGGTGGGGTATATTATTATTTACATCAAATAATGATCTGGCACTGTGATCGACATAAAAATGGATGGTGTTTCACTACTAGTACTGAAAATATAATTTCATATATCGTAGACTAAGTTACTAATTTTATAACTGCATACCCCACCCATCCCCCCCCCCACACTTTTACCCAACAGAGAAGCAGAAAAGGCTGCGCATGTTCATAGTCGTGGTGGGGATATTCTGGCCACTTCACCTATGTGATGTAGTCATATTTAGATGTAGTTGGGCAGGTCTATCCATTAATTGGTATGTCTTCCGGCTTATGTTTCCATTTTGCTCTGCACGAGCTCGATGATCCATTCCGTGGCAGTACTTTGCCTGGGAACGTGTGGTGTTCCTGCACTGCCGAGCGCAAAGAAAGATGAAGCCGTACCACCGCCCGTCTCTGGTAAACGCCCCGCTATTCGCTTGGCTGGTGTGAGGTTTAAAACCTCTTACAGTCTGTACATTGATGCGTGCAAGTGCAGTAATCATTTATTAGCTACTATAGTTATACGTAACATAGTTATATATAGTTTTCATCCGTCCGCAAGATTAATGTTTTCAGGTTCCCATTATCTCTGCAGCCGTCGGATGGACTTCAAACTTCCAGCGTATACTTCTTTATCATCATCCATATTTTCATTCTATACCACACTCATGTGGCCTTCTTGCCCAAGGTCAAATTACTTCGAAATTTACTTTTCATCATTCCGTAACACTTTTGGGCGACCTTGTGCGATTAATGTGAATTTTCAATATTCTCTGGTCATTAATAACAGAAAATATTTCGACATTCTCTTTTATTACACTCTTGCGACTTATTTGCATGGGTTTCGCTGCGAGCGAAAACCTGTAATCAACTCCTTTCAAATAATACACCGTGAAGAGAACACCCGTCATTGCACCCTCTTTTATTTCAAAATAAATTTATTTGAAAATTTGGAGAGTCTCGACTAATGTACAATGTCAATAGGATTGAACACATTCCAAATATGCACTAAAATATTTCTACTTCTTAGAAACAGCTGCGTAATTTGGATTTCAAAAAGTTTAGATGACGTGACGTTGAGTCCACAACGTGACGTCACAACGCGGGAAACATGTCACTGTGTAACTATTCATACGCACAGCACGATTCTTTTGCTTACACTCTCAAAAAATATGCATATATATCTGCCGTGAAGTTTAATAAATAGGATATTCCATTGTACATGTTTAAATAGCGGAAATAATACAGTCCGTCGGCTTCCATGCAAGCAACTCGTTCGCTACGCTCACTCTTTGCTTACGTGGAAGCCGACGCACACTCATATATTATTTCCCGCTATTCAAAATGTCCGATGGAATATCCTCTATGTCGTTTACAGAAAATAAAATTTATTTTTTTTTGAAGATCTATTTCATGAAAATCGCAATTGTCTTGAGGTAGAAAATTACACGGCTGTTATCATACATGTATGTGCATTTGCTTACATATTTGTTACTATGTTAATGGTATACATTATTTGTTACATAATGAATATAATACTACATGTAGTTTAATGTAACTAATATTTCAATTATGTTGCGACATAATTATGTCAGGCCCGTAGCGGTGGAAAAAATAATGCCATGGTGGACGATTGATGGGTGGGGAGTTGTTCACACATATTAATAAAAATCAATATAAAACATCAAAATGGTTTTTCCTGCGTTCTACAGCCAAAATAGTGCCGCAGGGTGGTGTCTACGGCCATGCATGTTCCCATTGCTCAAAATGTAAGAAAATACATTTATACAAAACCGCTGAGAATTTAAACTGTGGTTCCGTTTCTATATGACCTTATCTGTTTCTGGGATGTTAAACCCGTTCACTTTCACTATTTTGCCATGGTATCAAATAAAGTGGTTACCATGGCAGCAGTATGTTGGTTACAGAATGATTGTAACATTAATTTGATGTAATGTGTGTATTTTATGTCGCCATAACATTGTTTAATTACTCAAAATGTCAAGTTGTGTATGAAACCACATTTTTTCAAAGTCGTTGCCATGGTAACCGATTGATTACAGCATGGTTACTACAGAAATTAGGTTAAGTTACAGAATGACTGTAACATTAATTTCATGTAACATATGTTTTTAATGTTGTCATAGAAAATATTTACATTGCTCAAATGTAAAATCAGATTCCTAATTACATCAGTTTTTTTAAAACCTTTGCCATGGTAACCAATTAACTCAGATTACTATGGTTATAGTAGATTTGTTACTGAATTAATATTAATTAACTGTTTATATGTCGCTGTCCTTTTTTTTTTATTAAAATGTTAAAATTATGTGCAGAAACACATTTTTTCAAAACCGTTGCCATGGTAACCAATTTCGGCAAAAATAAAGCATTTACATGGTATTTTTTTACCATTTAAATTGTAGAAATTACAAGAAAATATGGGTATATATTGATTTATGTGACATGATAATGAAATGTATTGCAAATAAGATAAATATTCAAAATAATCACATTTTTGTGGCAAAAACTGTCTTTTCGTCATATTTTACCACCCAAAATCAGTTATTTTCCATAAAACATAAAGATCCATTTGGAACATATGTGTATAAAATTGTATTTTATTAAAAAAAATCTTGGTTTTATGCACTTATCTCCATTAGTTTTCAAGTTATTTTAATAATAATAACATAAAAGCTGTTATTTTAGCTGATATCGGTGCCGTCGGTTGCCATTCAAATACATAGAGGAAATGAGCACAATATGTTGCAAAATTCTGATTTACAAACCTTAATAACTTTTGAACCGCTTATCCGATTTTCAAAATCTATAGCTCATTGCAAAGTTCTCGCCATGCCCTACATGGATGTACCAAATTTTAATGTATATTTCAACTAGAAAAAAAATACCTAAACCCCCTACCACGTCCGTAAATGTCGAGTGTCTATGCAGTACGGGCCCGATATGCAGCAAATCATCCCCAAATCGTCCCCAAATCCTCTTAATTACTCACTTTGTGATGTAAATACCAGCTTAAATTGTTACTAATTATTGAATAATACTATTTTCAGGTACCTAGCTGATGCAAGGAGTTTGGCTAAGAAAGTGAAATTAAAACGAAGCTCGCCAAAAAATGTCATGGGTGGCCAATATAAATGGTCTTAATTTTCAGAATTGTCTTTCTTGTATATATGTCCCCATATAAATGTTTG